>CM053787.1:391455537-391998037 GCA_028749045.1 Cupressus sempervirens
AGGGCTAAAGATAAATATTAGTTTTATGTGGATAAAAATATGCTAACTAGGTAAGCCAATACATTATTTTAAAAAACTTTTACAAAATATAATATTTAAAAACACATTAACAAACTAATAAACTAAGAGTATGACCCTACAATAAACTAACATTAATATATAGTATTTTAATAAACTAATGATAACTAAGAGTATGATCGTACAATTTTAAAAACACATTTAGTTCAAGATGAAATTCTATAGTTTGAAAAGAAGTTGATAAAAGAATGTAGATAACATATTAAATTATCTTTGATACACATATATCTAATGATTGTGTAAGTTCCAACTAACTTACATAGATCAAGCCTATTTAGATCAAGTTATTATTAAATTCATCCATGGTAATTGATATTATTAATTTCTATAGTTTTTTAATAAACTAATGATAACTAAGAGTATGATCGTACAATTAAAAACATATTTAATTCAAGATGAAATTCAATAGTTTGAAAAAAAGTTGATATTTAAGAATTATAACATATTAAATTGTCTTTGATACATGTCTATCTAATGATTGTGTAAGTTCCAACTAACTTGTATTGCCTATTTAGATCAAGTTTTTTTTATTAAATTCATCCATAGTAATTAATATTAATAAAATGTATACATTTAAAATAACATTAATAAACTAATAAACTAAGAGTTATGACCCTATACAATAAACTAAGAGTTATGACCCTATACAATAAATATGTACATATATATATATATATATATATATATATATATATATATATATGTATACATATACATATATATATATATATATATACATATATATATGTATACATATACATATATATATGTATATATATACATATATATATGTATATATATACATATATATATGTATATATATATATACATATATATATGTATATGTATATATGTATATATATATATATATATATATATATATATATATATGTATATGTATACATATATATATATATATACATATACATATATATACATATATATATACATATATACATATATATACATATGTTTATATGTATATACATATATATATATATACATATATAATTATAATTTATTTTTAAATTTAAATATATAAAATTAAAAAATTCAGTTCAGATAGATATTTAATTAAAGTTATAATAAAGAGATGATTCTATTGAGGCACCCAGTAGTGCTTAGATACAAGTTTTAAATAGTTTGTAAAGTTATTTATGTTTCAAACTAGATATATGCACTCATACTTAATTTGAATGTACACACGTGCGTGCGCGCGTGTGTGTGTGTGTGTGTGTGTGTGTGTGTTTAGATAGTTCTAATGTGTGTGTATGAATATATATATATATTTTTTTTTTTTTTTTTTTTTGCAGGGCTCAGTTGATGCGCCTCGGCCACAGGATGTAGAGGAGACTCGATCAGAGGGTCGTTCTATTCGTATGCATCTTGAGGGGTCCCTCTAGTAGTAGTAGATTTATATATTTTTTGATGCATTTATATATTGGAGACTTTGTATATATATTCTAGAGACTTACATACACGTGTATTTTAGTACCTTGATGGCATGTACATGTTTCACTATTTATTTGACTACTTAGTACTTTGGTAGTTGGATGGTCACATGTATATGACTTTTTATATTTTGCTACATACATGTTTATTTGAGACTTACAGTTTGCATATGTATGCATTTCAATAGAGATATTAGATGTAGATGTGTATTCTTGAGATGTACATGTATTTGTATTATTTTTTGTATTTTAGTAAAATATTCTTCATGAATTAGATTATGGATTTTATTGTGATCATTATAAAATAATGAAATTAACTTCTCTTTACCTACTTCAATAGTTAAATATTCAAAGAAGTTCCAAATTGATCTATGAACCTAATTTATTATTTTGAAAAAATAATAATAATTTATAAGGTGATTGAATTGAATTAATATATGTGCTTAAAACTACTAAATTAACCCAAATGATTTAGATTACAAATTTAAAACATTATATTTATTTGTAATCATTATAAAATAAACAATTAGTAGGACTAAAGATACATATGTGGTAAATCAATTAGTAGGAATAAAGATACAAATTTGTTAAATCAATTAGTAGGACTAGAAAGATACATATTTGTTAAATTATCAATTAGTAGGGCTAAAGATAAATATTAGTTTTATGTGGATAAAAATATGCTAACTAGGTAAGCCAATACATTATTTTAAAAAACTTTTACAAAATATAATATTTAAAAACACATTAACAAACTAATAAACTAAGAGTATGACCCTACAATAAACTAACATTAATATATAGTATTTTAATAAACTAATGATAACTACGAGTATGATCGTACAATTTTAAAAACACATTTAGTTCAAGATGAAATTCTATAGTTTGAAAAGAAGTTGATAAAAGAATGTAGATAACATATTAAATTATCTTTGATACACATATATCTAATGATTGTGTAAGTTCCAACTAACTTACATAGATCAAGCCTATTTAGATCAAGTTATTATTAAATTCATCCATGGTAATTGATATTATTAATTTCTATAGTTTTTTAATAAACTAATGATAACTAAGAGTATGATCGTACAATTAAAAACATATTTAATTCAAGATGAAATTCAATAGTTTGAAAAAAAGTTGATATTTAAGAATTATAACATATTAAATTGTCTTTGATACATGTCTATCTAATGATTGTGTAAGTTCCAACTAACTTGTATTGCCTATTTAGATCAAGTTTTTTTTATTAAATTCATCCATAGTAATTAATATTAATAAAATGTATACATTTAAAATAACATTAATAAACTAATAAACTAAGAGTTATGACCCTATACAATAAAATAACAACTTTAAATTAATTCAAATTATTATAAAATAAATCTCAAAGGTCAATTCAACCATGATGTACACTTATAACATGTAATATCTTCTCATGATCTTCATTGTCTAGTCTCCACTTGCGATGTACATGCTTAAATTTGGCTGGATGTAGACAAAGCCTGGTGGCAACGACTAGGTGGTTGTATCGTAAAACCTTGTTGTCAGGTTGATAATCAAGGAAGTGTATTCCATGTTGGACTATTTTGTCTTACTTCAAATATGTTCCCTCTATCACAACAAAACCTGCACCACAAATTTATTAAAATTTGATAGATATTAAGTTACCTAGATATATATAAATTCATATATGTATGTGCACACATGTATGTACAATACCATTGGGGAAAAACATTTTATCACCTTCTTCAAGATCATATAACTTTTTCCTCTCTGTAGTACATCGCAATAAATAATAACTAACACCTTCATGATTTCCAGGCTCAACAATCACTGCAAAGACATCTCCTACATAACAAGTATACATACATGTGTACAATATATATAAGATAGTTCAAATTGATAATTAAATAACAAGCTAAGATTAACTGACAAGTTGAGATTAATTTTTATGATACTTACCCACTCCTACGAATCCAGAGATATGATTATAATCATCAAAAATCAATAGAATATCATCAAAATTTTCATCATCTTTATCAAATGTATCGGTAACATCAAGTTGTACCAAAATCCATGCACCTATATATCCATGTGTTTGATTGGTGCATTCTTGATAGTCTTCCTCAATGCAATTGTCACAAAAACATGATTGAATGTAAGGAACATGTCTTTTCTATCCTCTTGCAACCATGCATGTTTTTTCTATTAACACTTGAAAGTTCATTAAATTAAAAATATGGATAAATTAAATTTAAACTTCAACAAATTGAAAGATAACAATAAAATTTTATAACTTAATTGCATAAAATTTAATAGATGTACACATCCATACCTGTTATCTCTCAAAAGATTCTATATGGTACCTATCAACTCATTGTTGATGATGTCCCGACCTCATCTAATGCAAAATGTGTCTTACACCATTCAACAACATCATGTACATCATTTACACAAACTTCCTGATAATTCATTTCATACTTTTGCAAAGCATGTTTGATGCAAGCTCCAACACCATCATATTCACCTTTTCCATGGCCACTCTCGAAGAAATTCCATATGTGTTTTATATTCTCATTGCGATGATATCTACATAATGCATAAAATGATCTAGATGATTTGAACTGTACGACACATCCATCAAACCAAATATAGTGCTTATCAACATCTATGTCTCTTTCTTTCAAATAATAAAAGAACATATTGAAGCAATGTTGTACATAGTGAATGTCATGTTCTTTATCATCACTTATATAAAAATGATATTCCTTTTTAATTACTCATGCCTAAACTATACTCTAAACACCATTCAAATCTAATTTTGCATGTCTATAACAAACATGTATCATAATAGTGACCTACTTAAAAAGAAAATAATCTAATTAAATTACTTTCCGATGAACAAAGGAATAGTTCTCTGCAAAATCAACAACTGATACAATTGTTCCAAGTGGAAAATTATCTCTGAAAGATTGAAACTATCATACTTGCCACTTTGCAAAAAATGTGTGACAAATATAAGTTTGAATCAAATTCTTAAATCTGTCAATAAATGTTACAATAGGTAACTCCTCTTCAACATATTCCAACCTTTTTCTCTCTTTCCCCAACTTTGTTTCATTCTTCACATACTTGTAACTTTTTCAATTCAATTTTTTTGTTACATCAATATTTTCAATTTCCAAAGGAAATAGAGCCAATTCACCACATGTTTCACATAATCCTTTGATGCAATTTATTTGACTAGTTGGATCATCTATTTCGTCACATAGCATGGATGATATAAACTCACTTCTCCTACTAGGAGGAGCAGCATGAAAACCATATGTGTCTTCTACAAACTTTCAAAATACAAGATAGTGGAGATCAAACTCAATATGATGACGACAACAACATTTTTCAAACACTTTGTTTGACCTCACAAAGTATGACTTCAATTTTTCAAACAACTTTTACATTAGGATGTTCACTACAAAATGACACATATAACTCATGTTGTATTGTGTCCAACCAATGTTTTGTATGATGTTCATATTGACTAGATGCAATCATATGCCTGATAACATCTCTACTATTTGATGAAGGACGAGTGTTATGAATCCCAAATGATATATATAAAATTTTTAAAACCTCTTCAATCCTATTAGAACAAGGTGCTCTACACATGATTTCTCGATTTCCCTCCATAGTACTGTCATCCAAAATTAATCTTCTCTTAACATATTCTCTCATGGTTTTCCTACTAAAACCCATTTTAGACAAAATTGAAGATATTTGTCTATTCTGGATCATATTCTTATTTACAACAGACATCAACATCACTTTTCTTGCCATGGACTTATCTTTAGTTCGAGAGTGATTTCCTATGTTTTTCAAACCTTGTTTAGCATTTTCAATCACATTAGTTTGCATGTTAGAAAATCTTCTCTTCTTTGATGTTGTATCTACACCTAACAATTTCAATGCCTCTTGCAACTTCTTTTTTGTAAGCAATTAAGCTTGTTCAAGTGTTTCAGTGTTAACAAATTTAGTCATAATTTCTCTTATCTTCTTATTCATTGACCTTTTCTTAGACAAACATAGGGGTTGAACCATAGCTACAAGTCCTCTTAATTTATCCACATCCATTTTAAGTAAATGATCTAATTTTTTATGAGAAATACCATTCTTTACAGATTGGGCAATATTTATGAGTTCATCCATACCAGTTCCTGCACTTGATTCTGACCCTTCTCTAACTTTTGTTACTAGAATTTCTATAGGGAACGATCTAAGCCTTCTCCAACATTCATTGTTTGAGATTCTACAGGGAAAAATTTTGACCCTTCTCTGACTTCTGTTATTTGAACCTTTGTAGGAAGTGATCTTGAACCTTCTTCAACATTCATTGTTTGAGATTCCTTAGGGAGTGTTCTTGACCTTTCTCCCATATGCACTTCTTCTACTTCTATTGACCCTTCTTCAACATTTCCTTCACATTGTTGATTGTCTGCAACAAATTTATAAATAAATCAAATTAGATAAAAAAATAAGATTTAAACATAATTAAATTCAAGACCATTAAAAAAAATTAAAATTTAATATGTATAATTATAGATCTTGTTTAATTTGATGATAACATGTCATAGTCCTCTAAAGATTTCTTTGTTTTGCTTCATCAGATCTCTTCCTTGCATATTTTTTTTGCCTTTCTTTCTTGTTTCCCATTAAAAAATCATAAAAATAAAAAATTTACCCTTGCCTTAAAAAATTCACATAGTAACTTTATAAAAATGTCGCAATAACAAAACATTCGGCTTCACTATCAAAAAATTGTCCTATCTGCAGGTGATGTCAGCATGTTTTTTTTGTTTTTTTTCCATGTTCACGTGAACATGAATTATTTTAAATGTTCAGTCGAATATGTCAAATCAAGTTTTCAGTAGATAGAAAACTTAGACCTTCATGTTCATCCGAACATATGTTCACACGAACACATCTTACATGTTCAGGTGAACATTATGTTCGTGCGAACATGTAAATTTACAAAATTTTCACCCTCTTTTCTAAAAAAAATTAAAATTGGATCTTTTGACACCCAAAATTGAAAATGAATGATCTCCTATTGTAAAATAAAAATTTTGATTTGTGATGCTTGGAGCAAGCTTTCCAATGACTATAATTGTAATACATATTATATTCATTAAGACTTTCAAACCATTACCGATTGAACATCAAATGACTTCAACACTTTGAGAAAATTAGTAAATTAGGTCAAAAAAATTTGAAAAATATCTAGGAAATAGGTTATTGAGATAGCTTTCTATTAAAAAAAAATTAGATTTATGAAAAACTGAGTTCAAGATATCTATGTCAAAATGAACGTATGTCTAAATTACGATTGATGTCACTTTAAAACTTCATAAACTATACAATATTCAACCAAATTGAATCAAACCAAATACATACTCTAGATATTGATGTTACAAATCCAACACCGAAAGAATTACCTCATTATCATTTCTAGAAAAAAGTTGTGTGTCAAGTGGATTGTCACTCTTTAAAAATATTAATTTTTAATATGTACCACTTTTCGGAGGAGAAGAAAAAATTGACTTAAATAATTATTATTTTTTAATTAAAAAATATGGTTACAAAGTAGGAACAAAGTGCTAGAAATCATTAGTTTACGTCATCTTGAAATTATTCATAGTTTTACAGATATAGTCACTTGAATCTAAGGTTTGTTTCAAAAATATTGATTTCAATGTCAAAATTGGTCAAAAAGTGGAACCCATTATTGTGGGATCACCCAACAACTAGGTCATAAAATTATAGATAAATTTCATGTTTGAAAGTTGTGGATCCTACCCTGTAAAACTGTATTGTGGATATGGGGAGATAATAGTAATATTTAAAATATTCTAGTGGGATTTTTACTCATTTTAATCATAAATCCCACTAGTTAGAGGGGTCATAATGATGCACTACCATTATTTTGAAATCTCCCATAGTAGTTATCTTATAAGATATTTTTTTATTTTAATATGAGTAAAAATTGTGCATGTCATGGAAATTTGGCCAATTTTTTTTTGTAAGATGAGGTATTTTTGCCACAAACAAAAATTTTATGAGGAGATTGATTTTTTTTTTTTAAGTTGGTATGCAATACCTTAATAGCGACATTAACTTGTGGTTTTTTACAATGCTTTTGTTTAACGATGTGAAAGTTGGCAAGTTTGAAATCTAAGTGAGGCTCTCTACAACTATTGAAATCTAGGTGAGGTGCTCCCCAACTAGTGGACCTCTACATTGTTGCCTAAGCAGTTGGGAAAATTTTAGTTTTTTGCTTTATGGGTTTTCCTAGTGTTTTGTTAAGCTTGGATGGATTTTGAACTTTTACCCACCCTGTGTGGCATAGATACTCCATTATTATTATTTTATTGCATGATGTTACCAATACTATTGATACTCTAAACTTTACATTTTTGGTTTTTGGTAGAGGCAAGCTATATGGTGTTGCTTATGTGTTGAAAGTCACTAATGCTATTAATATGCTTGTTTTTTATATAGACCAACACCCTCTTGTTGCTTTTAATGATAAAAAATTAGTGGTGCTATTTTATATAAGATGGGCGAGGACCACCTTTAGTTAGAACCCAGAAAATGTGATGATTTTAAAAATAATGTTGTTGAATGACATATCTACTATGAGGGGGTGTCTCGTATTTAACTAATAGTATTAATGGGCATGATAAAGACTTGTCTATCCAATTTACAACCTCATGGAGTGACAAGAGGATCATTTTGGGATGTCTTTCATTTGGAATTAGTGAGGAGGTGATTTCTCAAGCCACTACACTATTGATTACTATCTAAAAATGGAAGAAGACTAATTATGTTGTAGATAACAATTATCTCAACTAATATTTTAGGGATAATGGAGGTCTTGTCACATGTTGTGGTTCCACAACGCACGCCCCATGTCCATTAGAAAATGGGGACCCACTACTTTTTTTGGATTAGGGCCAATTTTGAGGCCCTAAGTTTGTGTCGTCAAGTCACAAAATTAAAAAAACCCAAAAAATTGTAAAATTGAAAAAGTCATAAAAAGGTCAAAAAATTGAAAAAATATAAATATTGAAAAAAAGGGTCAAAATTTTTCAATTAAAAAAAAAAGAAAAAAAATTAAGTCAAAGTGTGCACCTCACGTGGTGTGCATTCCCACCTTGGGTGATGCATAATGCGTAGCTACACATTTGTGCAGTGTGTAATGTGCACCACCCAAGATAGGCAGGGCTATATAAGCCCTAACCCCCTCCACCCTCCTTAACATTTTTCATTATTGTATTTTTCTCCTTGCAACCCAGCATTTCAGCCCTTTCCAAATAGTTGAGCTACGACATCTTGAACCCTTTGCAAACTTTTGCACCATCATCAAGGTGCACATGACATCCTTCACACAAGCAAAAAAAGGGGGGTACACTGTGCGCACCCCAGCTTTCAAAACCTCCAACACATAACTAGCACCACCATGGTCACGCTTGTCGTTGCACACCACACCCATCTCACCACACACACACACCACATTTGCATCGTGCACGCACATCACACCCACACTATGCACCTCAACTTCATGTTGTCCACTTACCTTTCCCCATGCACTATATATCCACTTGCTTGTACCCCCCATGCACCACCACATTAAGTGTTGTGCACTCCCCTACCCCTTGTACTCTGCAATCTGCACTTTATTTCCACTACAAGTCCACTCTCACTGGCATGCTTCCCATATGCACACCTCACACCCTCACTCGTGATGTGCACCATCTCACTCTTTGTGCATCTATGCTCACTAGTTGTGCATGCTTCCATGTCGTGCATGCCCCACATCCGCCTCCACACCTATAAAAAATAAAAAATAAAAAAACCCTAAAAGGATAAAAATAAATAAATAAAAAATGTATCAAAATTGTGCAAAAACTTAACAAAATAAGGAGCGCTATGCGCATATGCTTTGGTGTGCAACAGTGCACCTTATTTTCATTTTTATTTATCATTAAAGAGGAATTTGAATGTTTTACACTTTTAATTTGTAGGTTTTTATCTTGTTGAACTAATAAACATCTTTCTTGTGTCGTGCAAATTTAATGGCATCCACATCTAGCGAGAAGATGGCACCTAAGCCTATGGTTTTCAAGTTCTAAGGGGTCCCGTCCAAGTAAAGATTTCAGGATGAACACGCAGAGATAAAAGAAACTAATTTGGGACACACCAATTTGGGAGAATTCCTTAGAATCTATAACAAACCAATGGAGAGATCTGCTCTAGTATCCCCTTTAATCCGGTTGGGGTTGGTGAGCATAACTTCACGCCCAGTATCAGTGCAATCAATAGAGTTGATCATGACACTAACTCAACACTTTGTTCTTGAAGAAAGAGTGTTGAAGAGTGTGATAGGAGAAGTGGTTCTTGACCTCTGACCCAAAAATATTGAAAGGGTCTTTAATCTCCCAAGGGTAGATCAATTCATTAGTCTCTTTTATGAGGCAGTGAAGAGGAACAAGTTCAGAAGGAACCATCACAAGAGGAGGAACTAGAACAAATGGTGACCGATGAAGTGTCGAAGGAGGGACAAATGATAGAATATTCTTGACCACCTTCCCAAGACACTGAGGTGCAAGCTGTAGGGTCTACTCAAACAAAGGTCATAGAAGAAGAGTCCTCATAGAGGGAAAGTACTCTGAGGAGGAGTGATAAGGGAAAGGAGGTAGTTGAACATACTCCTTCATCCTCAAGATGTGGGTCTTCCACTAAATGAGTCCCAAGGTGGCTAAGAAAATAAATAGTGAGGAGCATGAAGCCTCAATTTTGTGGTGATGAGGAGGATCTTATTGAATTGGTAGAGGTCTTAAACAAACTTGAGTCCCCAAAACATGAAGCAAGACCATTAACATTTGTCAACAGTACATGGGATCAGGATTTGTTTGCTCCAATGGTCATCCCTTTTGATAATACAGATACAGAAAGTCTTGATGCATAAGATTATCAGATCAAAGAGGTCTTTCTTGGGAGGTCCACACTGGATACAACTAGACTAATGGTGAATATGGGGATTAAGGAGGTTTTTAGGAACATAGAGTAGGAAGAGACAAAACTCTGCACACTTCAAAGGCAAAATGAGATCCTAAGGGGATATTTGGCCGAAGTGGTTGGTCCTCTTGATCCTGATCACCCTGAGGATACATTGAACACCATTCTCAGAGAAGGGGGAAGTGTACATGTAGATCCATTTTTGAAAGCCTATCAACAATGGCGGGAAAGTTTTGAGGATAAGGGAATTTTGATTATTGAGGGGAACCTGAAGTTACTGCATGTTACACAAGAGAATGTAAATAAAATTATGGCAATTTTCAAGTAGGACTTCAGTATTATGGATGAGGTAAGGGCCTGGAGTAAGGACTTACAAATTTTGTAGGCAATAAAGGGGCAAAGATACAGAATTTTGGTAGATGTATATACAAAAAAAGAATTAGATTTGATTGATGATTGGATAGAAAAGATTGCTGATAGTAATAAAGTAATGGAAATGTTACATGCGGAGATCCATAGGCTCAAGGACCAAGCCCAAGAGAAAATTTTGGAAGCAGAGAAGAATTATAGTGATGCATGCTTAGATATTTTTGAAGTTGAAGAAGAGGAGAAGTTGTTGCTTGTAGAGGTAGTAGTAGAGATTTTTAAGAATATTTTTGTGGAAGCTGCTAGTGACGAAGATATCTGGCAAGCCTTCAGAATAGAAGAAGCCTTGTTAGAATTAGATACCAAACTCAAGGATTTTGCTGACACTTGAAATGAGTTACACAATTATAGATAGAAGGTCAAGGACAAATACAAGGCTTTAAATTTACCATATGTGGCAAAAATCATTAAGATTATAGAAAAATTGAAGCAAAAACATCCAAACATAACTTTGGGATGAAGGGGAACAAAACCCAAATGCCAGAATTTTAATTTTGACACTTAGTAAAATTTATAGATTTTGGACCATTTTGAGGTGTGCAGCTCTCTATGTCCTTAGGTGCACATTTTCAAAAGTTTCATCAATAGTTAACTACCAGTTCCAAAAATAGAGCTTTCCATGCATTAGAAATGCATTTTGATGACAGTTTAACTTTGACAAATGCCCAATAAAGGATCAACTTCCATTTTTAGCACTTCCAAACACTTCCACTTTGACTCAAAGCTTTCTCATTCTTTCTCCTCTCATAATTCTTTTTTTTTTAACATGTAAAGGCTCATGCATCCAATTAATGAATAAAAATGGATGGAGCGCACCAGTTAGATTGTTAGTTTGTATATAATTAGTTTGTTTTATTAAATTAAAAGCATTTTATTACATGAAGATATCTCTCACTCTCAACACAAATTGAGGAGATGATTTCTTATAAATACTCCATTGTAATATGTAATTGAGGTTGTCATTATTTTGCAATAAAATTATGCTTTTCGTGCTTGCATTTGGAGTGTAGTGATTCTTGCCTAAATGTGTCATTGTTTTGTGAATTTTGTTCATGGAATTGTGATTGAGCTAAAGGTTTATTTCTTTGTTTCTGGTTGTGTGATCTTTTAGTTCTAGTGTTTGCTACAGTTTTATGAATTCCACTTATATATCTAGCTCGAGAAGAAATCATCAAATTGTGCCTACATAACTCTCTATCTCACATGAGCACACTTTTCATGGCCTTGCAATTTGATGAAGAGTGAAATATCATATGATTACTAAGTTTCTCACCAATGATTGCACCAGTGAAATTTAGGAAATGCTACTCCTACTTTCATGGGTTACCCACTGATTTCTTTGAAAGCTTAACTCGCAGATGTGTTGTTTCCGTAGCTTATGTCCATTAGGATTTTACTTTCATGTTATTTGCTTTAAAGTTCTTTTTATTTTCTTTACTAACCCCTTGTTAAATTAGGAATTCATATAGTTGCATTTTTAGATTGCATTCATCATTAAAATAAATAAAAATACAAAAACATAGTTTTTTTTGTGTGTTATTTTTGAAACAGTGTGCAGATCTTCATATCATCTGAGATCGAAACAAACTAGCAAAGACCTCCTCATGAATATTCACATTTATCTTCAACTGAGCAAATTCTAGTAGGTCACAAGATCACCTAGAACCTTGGAGTTGATTCACAAAATTAGCTTTTCAAGAGAAGAATTTGCAAGAATTTTTGTCGTTCAGCATCGTGCAAAATGATAGCTCAACATAAGTGGCACTAGAAAGAGGGCCACACTTTTGATTCTCGAAAAAGGAAGGAAATTTTGCCAAAGTTTTGAAATTCTGCACTTTCTTACAAAAATTTGCACTTCCTACAAGTTCAAAAAAAGAATTGAGTTTTTTGAGAAATTCAGGTGCGCAGCTCCACAGATCTGTAGGTATGTAGGTTCATAGGTATGCAAATGCACAGGTGTGCAAAACTCTATGGTGTGCAAAGTTCAGTGGTGTGAGAAATTGTACTTCCACAAAAGTGCATTTTTTTTAGAATTACTGCAAACTGGAGGGTTCTAATCTAGAATCCTCATTTCAATGAGCATTAAGGTCTTCACCAAGTGCACTTGAGTTTCTTGAGCTTACCCACTTCTACAAACCACATAGTGATAAGGGAATACCCCAAATTCAACCACTTTCATTCAAACTTTCGTCATCTTCTTCAACTCCACCTTCACTCCAATGACCTAGTGGACCACCACATATTCCAATAACTACATGTCAACAACCATTGTTAGGTCCACCGAACCCTCTGATGGCCTTTTTCACAAATGTTGTAGACTCACCCATAAACTTGTGAGGTGCACTCCATGACCTCCCTAAGAATACTAAGAAGTTTTGCCCAAGGTTCATCTATGGTGAGACATGAACTATCAAAGATCACATCAAGGTATTCAAAGAAATTTGCAATAGAAAGCAGGTTGCTAATGAGGATGTGGTCCTTCATTTATTCCCCTATTCTTTAGGGAAAATTGCCTTTAATTGGTACTTTAATTTGCCACCTGGATGTGTTAAAGATTGGAATACTTTCAAAAAAATATTCCTAGAACAATTCAAAACATTCATCAACCTAGCTATGATACATCAACAATTCATATCAATCAAAAGGGAACAAGCTGAGATAGTTTCTCGCTTCAACCATTGCTTCCATATGGCATATTGCAAGCTAGAGATGGCATACACTATACCAATTGAAGCAGCTATTTAGATTTATCTAAATGTTATAGACCATCTTACTGCTATCTTTCTGAGAAGATTTCATATAGAAAATATCGACACATCGGATAAAGTCTTCGCAGAGGCAATTACCTTCACTAAGCAAGCTAATCCTAACAAAGGAGGATTAATGCTTCTAGTTCCAGCTATCACAATGATGCCAACATACCCTGCCGGAGTACCCATGATGCCTATCCAATTCATACCTATGAATCTAGTTCTATTACAATAGGCACCCACTCTACAAAATCCCACTTTAACATATCTAGGGTATGAACCTCTGAAAGCCACCTTCTTTGAGCAAAAAGTAGCAGCGCCCGCTAAAGCAGACAATAGTTTTTTTCCAAATTTGGTTAGATGAAAAAGACCATGTCTCAAATGAATAATGAATTGACTCATCTAAGGTTGTCACAAGGATAGAACAACAAATTTTATAGTAACAACATTGGTCCTTACAATAAAAATTTTGGCCAAAATTATAACAGGAACTTTAGTGGAAATAACAACAATAACACAAGAAACAACAATGATGGGGACAATTTCAATCCTCCTGAGCATAATAATGGCTTCCCAAGGTAGAATCGACAATGGAATACTCAACCAAATAATGGAAGCATTCCTACCAAAAACAACAATAACAATGTTGAGTATGCAGATGTTAATCACTATGACGATAGTCATAATGCATCCAATAATGATGGTTCATTTTATAATGGGAATCAAGAGGTGACTCAAAGTTCACAAGTGAATGACAATGCTCCTCTTGTACAATTTAATGTTATGTTACTAGAATCCTATGATTCTACACAGAATGTGCAGGTAGAACAACTAGCTAGCGATAAGTTCTCTTTTCTATTCAGTCAGGAACTCGACCTTCAGCATGAAGAGGTGTTTGCTTTTCACAATGACAATCAAAATACATATAATCTAAGAAATAGAAAGGAACCTTTGACAAATGGAATTCCTCTATCTTTACAACCAACCCTCCCAATCCAAGAGCGAGTAACAATCTAGCGCTAATTAGGCCACCATATGGAGGACAACAGAATCTGAATCAAGTGAATGTACCAATTCTATTGAACAATCTTGCTCGGTGTTTGACATGCTGTAAAATTTTTCACAACAATGAGAAGCGCTCATGAAGACTCTGGACCATAAAAAGGTACCCCATAATACAAATATTATCCCTCAAAAGATAATATCTCAACAAGTGAATGTTGCAAAAGTGATGCCCACTATGTTTAAAGACAAGGTTGAAGTACCCCTATCCTTGCTCAACATCAGGATATATGGAAAGAATCTCCACAATTGGTTGATCAATTCAAGAGCCTCATGTAATGTCATGCCACTATCAATAACACAAAGTTTAGGGGTAAGTCCTCAACCTTCCAATTGAATAGTGATATAGTTGGACAAAATGGAGGTGAAAGTCATTAGCATATTGAAATATGTTCGAATAAAGTTGACAGTTGATCCTTGGATTCAACATGTCATTGATACACATGTGGTTGACATTCCAAAAAAGTATGAGTTGCTCCTAAGTAGAGAATGGACAAAATGCCTAGGAGGATGGTTTTCTACAGATTTCACTCAACTATGGTTACCATGGAAGGGATTGAACAATCAAATCAAGATAGATGTAGAGCCCAAGTTAGCAAAGATGATCACTGATTACAAAACTCCCAATGAGATAGCCTTCTCACAAGCATATTTAGGCTCTTACAAGGCCATGGTTTCTAATACTATACTGACCAGAAAACTAGATGAGCAAGATATGGACTCCATGATTTCAGGCTCGAAGGATGAGGTCATGGTATAATTCATAGACCATATGATGGAAAATCTACAATGTCTAGGAGAAGAGGTTGATCCCAATCTTCTCCTCCTTCTAGGATTTTTTCAATTGCATAAAGTTAGCCATTCAAAGTTTGAATGTTCATCATGTCAAGAAGTAGTTCCTAAAGTATTGACACAAATGGTGGGAATAAAAAAATTCAATGACCCACAAAATGGATGCACAGAAAGCCAAAGTCCTACAAACATATTTAATGTTGTTGTAGAGATTGAAGGGGGAGTTGAATATTTGAATGCATCATATTGATACCTCTTCAGATGGTGGAGTTTTGTCTTCTCCTCCACCTGGAATGATTAAAGTACCAAGAAGAAGATAGTACATAAAAGGCCAGGAATGGACTTTAGTGGTCGTTCATCCTTTGCCTACAGTGGAAGAAATTAAAGAACTAATAGGGGAAATTCAAGACAAATAAGAAAAACACTCCTCTATCAGGAATTCACAATGAAGAATCATCAAGTCCATCTCTAAAAAAATTACAATGGGTTCCAAAGAAACAGTCCTTTAAAGCTCAAGTAAAAGAGAAATTGAGGAAAAATAAGCATAAGGTTAGAAAACCCAAAGAAATCTCGATTTGGACGCTTCACTTCGACAATTTTAAGTGCAAATTAGGAGTCGATGCAGGTATTGAGCTACTTGGTCCAAAAGGTAAATATTTCTACACTGCATATTGATTGCAATTTAGATACACTAACAATGTTGTGGAATACGAAGCATTGACTCAAGAACTTCTCTTTGCACTTGGGAAAGGAGTTACAGCTCTCATCGTTGAAGGAGATTCTCAATTGGTTATCCAACAAGTAAAATCATTGTATTCTTGTAACGATAAGAGATTTCTTGCCTATAGAAAAATGTTTTGGGATCTATTAGATGATTTCGAAGCTCTAAGCATAAAATCTATTCCAAGAAGGAAGAATATGGTAGCAGACGCCCTTGCTATTTTAGCAAATGCATTGTAGCTAGTTGAAGGAACAAAGTTGAAATGATTCTCAGTTGAATTGGTTGTTGCTCCATATATTCCTAAAAATATCACAAACTTCCAAGTATTTCAAGATGATCAAAATATACTAGAGTTCATTATGTGCAATGGTCACTTTAAGGGACAAGAAATAGATGACACCCGGGAGAATAAACCCGAGGGTGATGAACTTGAAGACAAAGATGGGGTTCTTAATCTAAAAACTAATACTATTCCAAAGGGAATGGTTGAATTAGAATGTATCTTTGATCATGATGAATCAGCACTTAACAAAAGAACCACTGGAGAAAAGGGGACCAAAAAATGTGATTCATATAATTTAGAAACTGAAGATGATCCCAAGATGGTAAGGATTGGGAAAACATGCAGTTTACAAGAAAGGGAAGACATGCTCAAATTGCTTATAGAATATAATAATGTCATCGCTTGGAGCTATGAAGACTTGAAGACATATGATCCTCAGATCATTACACATGATATTACACTCAAACTTGACACCAAACCTTTTTGACAAAGGCAAAGACCTCTCATTCCAATCCTTGAGCCTCTAATAATGAAGCAAGTCAAGAAATTGTTGGATGTGAAGATTATTTTCCCCTTGCATCACTCTACATGGGTGGCTAATTTAGTTCCTATATGAAAGAAGACTGGAGAGTTTCAACTTTGGGTAGATTTTTGCAATTTGAACTTAGCATCTCAGAAGGACAATTACTCATTGCCATCGCTCGATGAAGTCTTACAAATTGTAAACAGTTCAAAAATGATGTTTTTCCTAGATGGATATTCTAGTTACAATCAGGTAATGGTAGAAGAAGAGGACAGACTAAAGACTGCCTTTACAACAAAATGGGGAACCTTCACCTATAGGAGGATGCCTTTTGAATTGATTAACGCAGGGGCTACATTTAAGTGAGCCATGGATGAAGCTTTTAAGGGATTGATTAATAGATGTATAGTTATCTATATGGATGACTTGATTGTCTTTTCAAAGGATCAAACTACTCATATTGCTGATCTTAAATATGTGTTCAATAGGTGTCGTAAATATGCCATATCTCTCAATCCCAAGAAGTGTTCATTCAAGGTCACTAAGGGGAAACTTCAGGGTCATGTCATTTCCAAAGCTGGCATATCTATTGATCCTGATAAAGTTGAAGCCATTTTGAAGTTATCACCCCCAAACAGTCGAAAGGAATTCAAGTCTTTCTTTGGGAAAATTAATTTTGTTTGAAAACTCATAAGTGGATTCGCAAGGATTGTGTGTCCTCTCAATAATTTGTTCAAGAAGGGAGCTAAAACGGAATGGGTTCCTGAAGTAAAGAGATCATTCGAGGACATTAAGGTAGCCATTTCCATAGCTCTAGTATTGCTAAGTCCTGATCACAACCTTCCCTTCAAGATATATTCCTTTGCTTTAGAGTCATGCGCAGGGGTCTTGTCACAAAAGAAGGAGAAGGAATATGAAAGACCTATTTCTTTTATGATTTGCCCATTGAGAGATTTTGAGTTGAATTATTCTAACCTCAACAAATAGTCTTTTTCCTTGGTTAAAGTGGTAAAGAAGTTTCGCCATTACATATTAAGGAGTAAGGTGTATGCTATTGTACCTAACCTAATGATAAAAAAATTGTTGATGCAAAATGAACTTGGTGAAAGGCAAGGTAAATGGATGGTAATACTTCAAGAGTTTGACCTACAGATCCAACCTATGAAATTAGTCATAAGTCAGGGATTGTCAAGGATGATAGCTGATAACCAGATTGATGATGAAAATGAATTTGAGTTTGACAAAGAAATAGATGATGAAGATAAGAATAAAATGATGGTACTCAAGTTGACATTGGTTGAGGTGTAGTGACAGATGTCTGGTACCAGGATATTGTGTACTACATCCTGCAGAATTAATGCCCCAGTTGGATTAATAGTCCACAACATAGAGGACTTAAAATGAAGTGTGAGTCCTATATGCTACAAGATAACAAGTTATACCAAAGAAACTATGAAGGGATCTACTTGAAATTTTTAGGACATGAAGAAGTGAAAGAATTCCTAGCACAATTTCATGACAAGTATGGTACAGGGCATGGTTCGGCGGAGGCAATGGCTCATATGATTTTGAGATCGGGTTATTTTTGGCCCACATTATTCAAGGACACTCTTGTGCATGTGCACTCTTGTCATGTCTATCAAACAAGTGCTAATAAAGAAAGACACCCGATAATACTGCTACAACCTGTATATGAGGTGTGCCCCTTTGCAAAGTGGGGGCTAGATTTCATTGGTCTAGTTAACCCACCATCATCCACCAAACACACCTACATTCTTACAGCCATTAATTATTGTATGAGATAGAAAGAAGTAGAAACATTCAAAAATTGCACTGCTAAGGTAGTAACAGACTTCTTGGAAGAGCACATTGTTACCAAATTTAGAATTCCATTCGCCCTTGTGTGCGATAATGGATCTGTTTTCACATCTATATTCTTGACCCAAATGGACTCTCGAGAACTAGGTCATCATCAATTTCTCTTCAAATTATTACCTGCAAGGAAATGGGGTAGTAGAATCTACAAACAAAAACTTGATCACAGTAATAAGATGATTGTTGAAGGAGAACCCTAGAGATTGGCATACCCAACTGAAATATGCCCTATCATCAAGCTGAGTAAGAGTCAAAAATGCTTTGGGGACTTCTCCATGCTTGCTTGTTTATGGACAAGAACTAGTGTTCCCACTTAACCTCAGGATTCCTGGTCTAAAGTTCATGAGTGGATATGCCAAAGATGTTGACAAAGTACAAATTAGATTAATGAATCTTTTAGATATGGATGAAAAATGGACAGTTGCATTGGGGCATATGGCTAAACATCAAGATATCGTAAAGAGATGGTTTGACAAGAGAGCCACAATAAAATCATTTAGGATTTTTGACATTTTTCTACTCTGGGATAAGGCTAAAGAAAACTTGGGCAGCTATACCAAGTTTCAATGCTTGTGGATGGGCCCTTATCAGATTGTAGAAATTCTGGAAGAAAATAATTTTAGGCTCAGTTCCTTATCGAGGAATTTCTTCCTTTGCAAGTAAATGGGCAATTTCTGAAACAATATTTTGAAGCCTAAAAAAAATAAAAATTAGTTAGGTTTCATTTCTGTTCTTGGTTAAATTTTGCTCCTGCAGTTAGTTAGGTTTTATTTTCTACAAGTGTGTTTGTTTTAAGTTGTGTGTTTGCTTTCAATGGCGTGTTTACTTTCTAAGTTGTGTCAATCCTAGGGGGTAAGTTGCACTTAAGATTTTATCTTGAGATATTTCACTAACCAGTCTTTGGTTCTAATTTTAAGAAGAGGTATTTCTTTGTTAAAATATTTGGACGATTATGTGTCTTATACCAACCAAGCAACAGATGTTTCTTGTAGAAATAGGAAGACTTTTAGTCTTGAATTCAAGGTTCTAAATCAACGAGCTCTCAACACTTTCCAAACTTAACAATCGATCATCTTAATAGTTGTCAAATTAAGGTTGAAAGTAGCAAGGGATTATTTAAACCCCAATTATTTCAAGCAGGAGGGATCTTCTCAAAGGGTTGCTAAGATCATTGTTTGGCATGAGAGTTTCTAAAAGTTCTAAAAGAGGAACACAAGGGATGTTCACCAAAGGTAGAATCTGAGAAACAACACTAATGTCTTGGCTACATAGTCTAAGCGTAGTAAGGATACATAATAAATAAATAAAAGGGGAAAAAAAGAAAAGGACGGTGTTAAGACTGAAGAATTCTAAATGTGTTTTCAAAACAAAGTATCTTGTACCAAAATATCACTTCATCAAACAGTGACATTGCAAACTACATGGGGCGATTATTCAAAATTTTCTAGCAGGTTAAAAGAATGTGACATGTCGCTAAGAGCTCTCGAACTAATTCTCTCATCTGGTCAAGCAAGCAATCGGTAAACAACCTTCGTGAAGATTCTAAATGGATGAACCAGGAAGGGTGGAAGATTGTTTCTATGTTGTTGGAAGACTTTGATAGACTGAGTACTAAAATGTTGAAGGGAACAAACACACAAATCACACGCTAAGTTTGAAGATTTTGAATCCTAAATTTTTGACTACGAAGTCATTCAAACTATGCTCAAGGAATTCGTAGTTCAATTGGTGTTTGTGACACATTGAAAGAATGTTTGTTGATGGAGAAATGCCTTTGTTATTTCTTCCATTTTTCATGGCTATTTGTTGTGGTTCCACAACACATGCCCCATGTCCATTAAGAAATGGAGATCCCCTACTTTTTTTGGATTAGGGCCAATTCTGATGTCCTAAGTCTATGTCGTCAAGTCGTAAAATTGAAAAAACCCAAAAAAATATAAAATTGAAAAAGTCATAAAAATGTCAAAAAATTAAAAAAGTTCAAAAGGTCAAAAAATTTGAATTGAAAAGAAGAAGAAGAAGAAAATTAAAGTCAAAGTGCACACCTACACACCTCACATGGTGCACGAGATGTGCAACATGCAGCTGTGCATTTGTGTAGTGCACAGTGCACACCACCCAAGATGGGTAGAGCTATATAAGCCCTGACCCCCTCCAACCTCCTCAACACTTTTCATTATTGTATTTTTCTCCTTGCGACCCAGTGCTTCCACCCTTTCCAAACAGTCGAGCTCTGACATCTTGTGCCCTTTGCAAACTTTCGCACCATCACCAAGGTGCGCATGACATCTTCCGCACAAGCAAAAAAAGGGGGGTGAACGGTGTGCTCCCACGCACCCTGCCTTTCAAAACCTTCCAACACAACTTGCATGACCATAGCCATGCCTGTTGCTGCACACCACAGGCATCTCACTGCGTGTGCACACCACATTCACATCGCACCCACACACCACATCTATGCCACACACCTCAACTTTGCATCGTGCACTTACCTTTCCCATACCCCATGTGCATTGTGTGTTGTGCACCCATTTACCTACACTTGTTGTGCACCACCACATGCAGCACCATTCACACCACTACCCTTCATACTCTATGGTATGTACCTCATTGCCACTCTGAGTGCACCCTCACTGTCGTGCTTCCCATACGCACACCAAACTCCCTCACTTGTGATGTGCATCATCATGCTCTCTATGCATCTACGCTCACTAGTTGCATATGCTTCCACATCATGTGCACCTCCACGTTATGCGAACTCTGCACGTGCACCCTAAATTCACCACCACACCTAAAATAATAATTTAAAAAACCCTAAAAGTATAAAATAAAAAATTATAATTATATATATATATATATATATAATGCACCAAAATTGTGTAAAAACTTAACAAAATAAGAAGCGTTGTGCGCACCCACTTTGGTGTGCAACAATGCACCTTATTTTCATTTTTATATATTGTTAAAGAGGAATTAAATTTTTTGCACTTTTAATTTGTAGGTTTTTGTTTTGTTGAACTAATAAGCATCTTTCTTTTGTCGTGTAGATATAATGGCATCCACATCTGGTGAGAAGATGTCACCTAAGACCATGGTTTTCAAGTTCCAAGGGGTCCATCCAAGTTAAGATTTTAGGATGAATATGCAGAGATAAAAGAAACTAATTTGGGACACATCGATTTGGGAGAATTCCTCAAAATTTGCAACAAGCCCATGGAGAGATCTTCTCTAGTATCTGTTTTAATTCGGTCGGGGTTGGTGAGCACAGCTTCGTACCCAGTATCAGTATAATTAGTGGAGTTCATCATGACACTAGCTCAACACTTTTTTCCTAAAGAAAGAGTGGTGAAGAGTGCGATAGGAGAAGTGATTCTTGACCTCTAACCTAACAACATTGAAAGGGTCTTCCATCTCCCAAGGGAAGATCAATTCATCAGTCTCTCTTATGAGGCAACAAAGAGGAAAAGGCTTAGAAGGAACCATCACAAGAGAAGGAACTAGAAAAAATGGTGACCAATGAAGTATCCAAGGAGGAACAAATGGTAGAATATTCTTGACAACCTTCCCAAGACACTAAGGTGCAAGCTATAGGGTCTACTCAAATAGAGGCCACAAAAGAAGAGCCCTCACAGAGGGAAAGTACTCCGAGGAGGAATGATAAGGGAAATGAGGTAGCTAAACATACTCCTTCATCCTCAAGAGGTAGGTCTTCCACTAAATGATTCCCAAGGTGGATCAGAAAATAAATAATGAGGAGCATGAAGCCTCAATTTCATGTCGATGAGGAGGATCTTATTGAATTAGCAGAGGTCCTAAACAAGTTTGAGTCGCCAACACATGAAGCAAGATAGTTGGCATTTGTCAACAGTACATAGGATTAGGATTTGTTTTCTCAAGTGGTCGTCCCTCCTAATAAAGTAGATACAGAAAGCCTTGATGCACAATATTATCAGATCAAAGAGGTCTTTCTTGGGAGACCCACATTGGATACAACTAGACTAATGGTGACTTTGGGGATTAAGGAGGTTTCCAGGAATGTGGAGTAGGAAGAGATAGAACTTTGCACACTTTGAAGGCAAAACGAGATCCTAAGGGGATATTTGGCCGAAATGGCTAGACCTCTTGATCCTGATCACCCCAAGGATACATTGAACACCATTCTCAAAGAAGGGGGAAGTGTACATGTAGATCCATATTTGAAATCCTATCAACAATGGCAGGAAAGTTTTGAGGATAAGGGAATTTTGATTATCCAAGGGAACCTAAAATTATTGCACACTACACAAGAGAATGTAAATAAAATGGTGGCAATTTTGAAGCAGAACTTCAATATTATGGATGAGGGAAGGGCCTAGAGTAAGGACTTACAAATTTTGCAGGTGATAAAGGGGCAAAGATATATAATTTTGGTAGATGTATATATAGTGGAAGAATTAGATTTGATTGATGATTGGATAGAAAAGATTGTTGATAGTAATAAAGTAATGGAAACATTACATGCGGAGATCCATAGGCTCAAGAACCAAGCCCGAGAGAAAATTTTGGAAGTAGAGAAGCATTACAGTGATGCATGCTTACATATTTTTGAAGATGAAGAATGGGAGAAGTTTTTGCCTATAGAGGTAGTAGTAGAGAGTTTTAAGAAGATTTTTGTGGAAGCTGCTAGTGACAAAGATAGTTGGCAAGCCTTTAGAATAGAAGAAGCATTGTTAGAATTGGATGATAAACTTAAGGATTTTGCTGACACCTAAATTGAGGTAGACAATCACAGACACAAGGTCAAGGACAAATATGAGGCTTTAAATTTACTAGATGCAAAAACAAAACACTAAGATTATAGAGAAATTCAATGGCAAACATCCAAACATAGCTTTGGGATGAAGGGGAACAAAATCCAAATGCCAGTATTTCAATTTTGACACTTCGTAAAATTTTGAGATTTTGGACCATTTTGAGGTGTGTAGTTCCACAAATCCCCAGGTGTGCGTTTTCAAAATTTTTGCCAATAGTTAACTACCAATTCCAAAAATAGAGCTTTCCATGCATCAGAAACACATTCTGACGACAGTTTAACTCCAACAAACACTCAGTAAAGGATCAACTTCCATTTTTAGCACTTCCAGACACTTCCACTTTGACTCAAAGCATTCTCATTCTTTCTTCTCTCATAATTCTTTGGCTTTTAACATGTAAAGGTTCATGCATCCAATTAATGAATAAGAATGGATGGAGTCCTGCTTAGCATGAGTTAGATTGTTAGTTTGTATATAATTAGTTTTTTTTATTAAATTAAAAGCATTTTCTTGCACGAAGATATCTCTCACTCTTAACACAAATTGAGGAGATGATTTCTTATAAATACTCCATTGTAATGTGTAATTGGGCGGCCATTATTTTGCAATAAAATTATATTTTTGGTGCTCGCATTTGGAGTGTAGTGATTCTTGCCTACATGTGTCATTTTTTTGTGAATTTTGTTCATGTAATTGTCATTGAGCCAAAGGTTTATTGCTTTGTTTCTAGTTGTGCAATCTTTTAGTTCTAGTGTTTGCTACGGTTTTACAAATTCTACTAACGTATCTAGCTCAAGAAGAAATCATCAAATTGTGCCTGCATAACTCTCTGTCTCGCATGAGCACACTTTTTGTGGCTTTTCAATTTGATGAAGAGTGAAATATCATACAATTACTAAGTTCCTCACCAAAAATTGCATCAGTGAAATTGAGGAAGCGCTTCTCCTATTTTCATTGGTTACCAACCAATTTCTTTGAAAGCTTAACTCGCAGACATGTTGTTTTCGTAGCTTATGTCCATTAGGATTTTACTTTCATGTTATTTTCTTTAAAGTTCTTGTTATTTTCTTTACTAACCCCTTATTAAATTAGGAATTCATATAGTTGCATTTTTAGATTGCATTCATCATAAAAAACACTAAAATACAAAAACATAGTTCTTTTTGTGTGTTATTTTTGAAACAGTGTGAAAATTCTTCATCTGATCTGAGATCAAAATGAACTAGCAAAGGCTTCCTCATGAACATTCACATTTATCTTCAACTGAACAGATTCCAATAGGTCGCCAGATCGCCCAGAACCTTGGAGTTGATTCACAAAATCAACTTTTCAAGAGAGCAATTCACAAGAATTCCTGCCATTCAGAATCGTGCAAAACAGTAGCTCAACATCACACTACATGATGGTTTCAAAAGGGAACAAATACCACCTCCTTGGAACTGGATGTGTCAAATGATAATGGCATATTTCACTTTGGAATAGAGATCCAATGTTTATTATTTCTATCACATTCCCTTGTTGAACCATTCTCATAATTATAATCTCATTTCCTTTCCCCTTTTCAAACTAAATTCTATACAAATCTTGGTTAGGGATGTTTTTTAGGTTGTTAAAAAATAAGGAAAAAATATATATCCATCTACACTAGAGCCTAATTTATAGCCTATAAATTTTTTACCTGGTCTTGTTCTCCTCCAAAAAAAATTTTTTCCAAGAAGCCCCTTGATCAAATACACCACTACCTACTAGTATTATTAACACCTGTGTCCCTAGCAAAATGAAATTTATTTGATATTCAAGTGTTGCAAAAATTATTTCACAATTGAGTACACCATAAACCCCAAACCCAGTATGGTTATTGCAAAGTTATGCAACATGAAAAGAAAATATACCATCTTTATGACCATAAAAAAGAGTACATTTTCCACTAAGTTGTCCAACATGAAAAGAAAATGTGTCATCCCCATTACCATCATAAAGAGAAATGGAAAAAACCCTCTCCCTTAGCCAAGAAACCCAAGTTAACCATCTATGAAGTTGTTAGTGAAGAAGAGGAAGATTTTGGAGGGTAGAAAAGTAAAAATGAAATTAACTAGAAATAATACCACAAAGTGGTGTAACACTCATTTGATAAAGGTAAAATAAAATAGTTGGTTGATCATGACTGAAAGGAGAAAAAGGAGTAGAAATTTTGAAAAGGGAGGGGATTGTGTGTTAAAGGGGAAGGGGATGATACTAAAATGTTAGAAAGTTTTGATAAATCCATAAATGACAATTCTACTTGTATCTTAGATAGCATAAAAATTGAAGAGGTAGTGCTTACACAAAATGTCATGCTTGATTAAGAGGATGAGAACACAACCAATGTTGGATGAGAACACAACCAATGTTAAAGGGAATTTCATGGAATGTAAAACCATTACCAAAGAGATGGGAATGCTAAAAAATAATACCCTCGATTTAGAGGAGAATATTATTAGTCTCCAATTTTAATCTTTTTATAATTTACACTTTTGATAACTCCCTCTACCTTATGCAAAAGAAGGGTATCCTAGAAAAAGATGCAAAAAATAAAGGGGATCATAAGGAATTGTTCAAATTTATGACCAAGTATTGGAGCCATGTGTTTCATTAATAAAGATCTGAAATCAAACTAAAGGTCATATTTAGTTTGTTTATGTTTTTTTATTAAATTGTTTGTTAGTTTTGCTTGGGAATTTTACTGTAAGACTCTATTTAGTTTTGTTGGTTTACTAGACTATGGTTCTAGTGTTTAAACTTTTAATATTGTTGGATTCTTTATAGTTTTGTATGTTATGTTTTTTCATTTACTATTTAAGCCTAATTTATGATGGTCTTCCTACCTTTGGGTTGGTTGTTCTAAAGGGAGAACACTACTATTTTGTTACTTTTTAATGTTATATATATATATATATATATATATATATATATATATATATATATATATATATATATATATATATATATATATATATGTATATATGTATGTATGTATGTATGTATGTATGTATGTATGTATGTATGTATGTATGTATGTATGTATGTATGTATGTATGTATTAGATAACTAAGAGCGGTGTGGATCAATTATTCTTGGGTCCTTAATACACTTTTGAGAAACTTAACAACTTAAAATTTCAATTAAAAAGCTAGATAATAGACAAAATCTTCACAATAATAATCAATTCAATATTTTCCAGTAAACGACTAACTTATATATACCAAGTATCAGAGTAAATTGTAAACCTCATTCAATTTATATACCAAGTTGTAGTAATAAGAAGTAAACATGAAATAAACATGTGACAAAATCATTCACACATTTTGACTTAATTATTTTTTAATGTTGAAACCATGTAAAGGGAAAACCCATCTAAGAACTGACAACCCAAAATATTCACTCATTTGAAGTGGGCTTGGTTAGGAGCCAACTTGGTTAAAGATTACATACACATTATTAATGTGATCCTATTGAAGGATTTGCACTAAAAATAATCTAGACCTTATCACTCCTCAATTTGAGTGGCTTACTCTAAATGGCTTATAAACATTCAAAGGAATGTCATCTTTAAAAGGATTTACAAATAAGACTCTTAAGTCCACTCAGTTGAGATATTTTATGCTACAATTGTTACAAAGTAATAGTGAAATGATCCTATTGAGAATGCAACTACCTTTGTTGTTTCAAATCTCTATTTTTCTCATTATTTATCCTATAGTCTTCAACTTTCTGCCTTCTATCTGATCCACTCACATACACATCAACTTTGCACTTCACTTGCTAGATTTCACAATGTTGCTCTTCTTGGTTTGACCTTCTATCTTCTCCAGAAAGAACTTGATTAGTAGTAATGAACATCTCATTCATTCCTTAAATAGATAACTTATTACCACTTCACCAGATTCTCCAACATTTTTTTTCTTAATAACAACCATCTTGGTCATCATCTAGCTTAGTTACATTGAATCTAGACACTTGGGTATCATGCTTTCTCCTTGAACTTTGAGCTTCATTTCAAATCATTAAATCTCCATCATCATATCTTCTATGAATTTATCCAGTTGTAGATCTCATAAAAAACTCCATCCTTATCTTAAAAACTTCTTCAACAATCCATATTTTTATCACAATATCATCCTTCAATTGAATCTTCTCAAAATTGTTCATCTTTCCCTCGCTCGGTTAAGACCACACTTTCTCGGTCATTACTAACTTGATTAACATTAATCTTACTTGATTAATAATATTTACTCTTCCTTCACTTTACATATGCTTGGTAACTACTATGATAGCTCAGTAACCATTAGTCCTTCATTCATTGACCTTACTAACTAGCTTGGTGTAACTCAATATTTATTTGTCTTTCTACTTCATGACTTATTTCCTTCTCTGTCAACCAACATATCTTGTTTATACATGATATCAACACTTATTTAGATCATATAAAACAATCAAATCAACATTATATTGTCAAAATCTAACTCATCAAGTGTCCATTGAAATCCTTATACCTATCTATAATTTCTTCCATTCCATTCTCTTCTTCATCCCTATCTTTACAAATCATGTTCATCAATCAACACTACATCCTTCAGATGATTTGGCACTTTACTAAATTAGCATAATGTCCGACCTATTCAGGCTTGACATCAATGACAATATCTCAACTTATATGACTCTTTTAGATACATTATCTCCCTTATTTTTAGTATTATCAGTTAGGGCTAACATGTATGTATGTATGTGTGTATGTCTATATATAAACATGCATGCATATACATATATCTAATATATGTGTGTGTACACACACACACACACACACACACATATATATATATATACATACATATATATACCTCTCTGTGTGTGTGTGTGTGTGTGTGTGTGTGTGTGTGTGTGTAAATATGTATTGTGTCTGGGTATAAATATATATGTATATATGTGTATATATATATATATATATACCTCTGTGTGTGTGTGTGTGTGTGTGTGTGTGTGTGTGTGTGTGTGTAAATATGTATTGTGTGTGTAAATATATATATATATATGTATGTATGTATGTATGTATGTATGTATGTATGTATGTGTATATATATATATATATATATATATATATGTATGTATATATGTATGTATGTATGTATGTATGTATGTATGTATGTATGTATGTATGTGTGTGTGTGCGTGTACATACATATACATTTATGATGAAGGGTGCTCCTCTTAATACCATAATCACACATACAAAATATAAAAACAAAAACAATTTTGCGAGAATTGGGAATGGTCTCTCTATTATCTCCAAATTTATGACATTACAGAATTCACAAATACAATATGCAAATCCACATGGATGCCTTCCTTACAGTATTCAGCAAGACAAAGATGTCAACCACCACTCAAAATTGCCCTAGAAAACCTATGATCCTTCCTTATATAGATATTTTCCACTGTCTAGAAAGGTTCTAGACTCTTATCTACTTGTATCATATATAGCATAGAAATTGAATAGGTAGTGCTTACACAAAATGCCATGCTTGATGAGGAGGAAGAGAACAAGACCAATGTCAGAGGGAGTTTCATGGAATGTCAAACCATTACCAAAGAGATAGGAATGCTAAGAAAATAACACCCTCAATTTAGAGGAGAATATTATTAGTGTCTCCAAGTTTAGTCTTTTTGTAATTTACATTTTGATAACTCCCTCTACCTTACACAAAAGAATGGTGTCCCAAAAAAAGATACAAAAAATAAAGGGGATCATATGGAATTGTTCACACTTACGACCAAGTATTGGAGCCATGTATTTCATTAATCAAGATGTAAAATCAAAACTAAAGGTCATATTTAGTTAGTTTGTACTTTTTTACTAAATTGTTTGTTAGTTTTCCTCAAGAATTTTACAGTTAGACTCTATTTAGTTTTGCATCTTACTAGACTATGGTTCCAGAGTTAAAACTTTTGATATTGTTGGATTCTTTATAGTTTTTTATGTTAAGTTTTTTTTATTTTTTATTTAAGATCTATTTATGATGGTCTTCCTACCTTTGGGTTGGTTGTTCTAAAGGGAGAACACTACTATTTTTCTACTTTTTAATGTTATATATATGTATAAATGTATGTATTGCTAGATAACTGAGAGGAGGGGATCAGTTATCCTTAGGTCCTTAATACACTTTTCATAAACTTAACAACTTAAAATTTCAATTAACAATCTCAATAATAGATAAAAACTTCACAATAGTAATGAATTAAATCTTTTCCAGTAAATGACTAACTTATATATACTGAGTATCAAAGTAAATTGTAAACCTCATTAAATTTATATATTGGGTTGCAGTAATAAGAAGTAAACATGAAATAAACATGCGACAAAATAATTCACACATTTTTACTTAATTATTTTTAATGTCAAAACCATGTAAAGGGAAAAAAATCCCCTAAGAACCGACAACCCAAAAATTTTACTCATTTGAAGTGAGCTCGGTTAGGAGCAAACTTGATTAAAGATTACATACACATTATTAATGTGACCCTATTAAAGGATTTACACTAAAAATCATTTAGACCTTATCACTCCTTAATTTGAGTGACTTACTCTAAAGGGCTTACAAGCATTCAAAGGAATGTCATCTTAAAAAGGATTTACAAATAAGACTCTTAAGTCCTCTTAGTTAAGAGATTTTGTGCTACAATTGTTAGAGAGTAATAGTGAAATGATCCAATCAATAATACAACTACCTTTTTTGTTTCAAATCTTCATTTTTCTCATTCTTTGTCCTCTGGTCTTCAACTTTCTTCCTTTTGGCTGATCCACTCACATATACATCAACTTCGCACTTTACTTGCTAGATTTCATAATGTTTCTCTTCTCGATTTCACCTTCTATCTTCTCCACAAATAACTTGATTAGTAGTAATGAACAACTCATTCATTCCTTAAATTGATAACTTATTACCACTTCAAAAGATTCTCCAAAATTTTGTTTCTTAATCACAACCATCTAGTCATCATCTAGTTTAGGTATATTGAATCTAGATACTTGGGTATCATGCTTTCTCCTTGAACTTTGAGTTTTATTTCAAATCATCAAATCTCCATCATCAGATCTTCTTTGAATTTCTCTAGCCATAGATCCCATAACAAACTCCATCCTTATCTTAGAAACTTCATCAACAATCCATATTTTCATCACAATGTCATCCTTTAACTAAATCTTCTCCAAATTGTCCATCTTTCCCTCACTCAGTTAACACAACACTTACTCAGTCAATACAAAGCTAGGTTAACATTGTTCTTACTTGATTAATAATTGTTATTCTTCATTTACTTTACATACTCTTGGTGACTACCATGATAGCTCAGTGACCATTAGTCCTGCATTCATTGAAGTTGTTGACTGGCTCAGTGCAACTCAATATTTCTTTGTCTTTCTACTTCATGACTTCTTTGTTGGAATTCTTTAGAATAATTTAGAGGGGTGGTGAATCATTTATCCAAGGTCTAGATGTACAAATAAAAAATTTCAATGCTTAGTAGACCCATATCCATAAAATCTTATTATACATGCATCCATTAGATCATACAATACTTAAACTTTGTAAGTTATTTTCCTAGGTCAAAACAACTTTGTAGAAATGTAAACATGAAACATAATAGAATTAATAACACATTTGACACAGGGATTTTATGTGAAAACTCAATTGGGGAAAAACCACCAGTAACATGCTACTAATTCTCACTCTTCTAAAGTGATGTCCTATGAAAGGCCAATCCTGTTAAAGGTTACAATTATTGTTAAATGTGACCTGGTTAGAGGATTTCAATCACCTTGTTAAGAGTGAGCCTTGTTAGAGGAGTTTAGATCATTCACTTGTAATGTCACCCGATTAAAGGATTTACAAATGATTCTTTGGTCAACCTTAATCCAAAGGATTTATCCTAGACTAATATAATGATTAGAAAGTAATAGTAAGGCTTGATCTGATAACAAATTACAACTCACTTGCAGGTTACAGATCTTTGTTTCAATCCTCCAATTTTCTTGGCTTTCACACACTTTAGCTTTGGTAGCTTGTTCACCCTTTAAGAATTCATACTCTCAAGCCTTCTTCCTTTGCATGTCAATTGCAGTCTCTTCTGTTCGGCTACTGGATGAAGTGATATCCTAGAATCCTTGTCTTCCTTAGGTTCTCACACATGACAAATTTTTCTTCTGACTAGCTCTCTCTATAAATAAAGATTTAAGATATTTTTTCACTTAACCACAATCATCCATTTTAGGGTTAGGTAGGATACAATGAATCTACCTGCTTTTCCATTTGATTCCTCTAGAAAAAAATTCCTCAATCTTATTGAATTGGCCACAAAATGGTTTAGCTTGAATTTTGTGCCACCAGCTCATCATAGTTATCTTCCACACACTTCACACAATTTAAGAAAACAAAATAGTTAGCTCAGATTCATCAAATCTATGATTTAACATGGATACAGGCACTTGGCATCAATATGTTGTCACTTAGCTTCCATATTGTTATTCCACTTGTCTTACACTAGTTTACACAACATCCACTAAAGTTTACTGATGTGTGGCATCAACTAAACTTTACTTGGCTTACACTATTTTCACTCATCATACATTGAATCTTCACTTTTCTTAGCTCCAACTGGTTTTTTTCTCAGCTTGCACTAACTTTTCTCAACACCTAGTGTGCACTTAGTCAAGCTTGGTAGACACAATTATTATTACTTGTTCTTCTAGAATTAATCAGTGTATCTAACCTTTGCAACCTTAAGTAGATAAACAATACACTATATCATCATTTTCTTAACTGATCTTTGTACTCATATTTCATACCATAACTCAACCTTTTCTCTAGGTGCTCTTATTATCTCATTTGATCAAATCCTCTTCATTAATCAAACAAATGATAGTACTCAAATCAACTAAGCAGTTGGCGTACTAGCAAGTAGTAGGTTTGACATTAGTGACAAAAAAATGATTGTTCCATTACAACTCATTGTACAAGCTTCCATCTATTGAAATTTGACCTCATTTTGGAGTCATTTAGGCCTTCAAAATTGAGCCCGAAATTTTTATATGAAAAATCTACAACAACTTTAAATTATATTAAATCTAATTATAACCCCAACCTTAACTCTCACTCTAACTCTAACTCTAATTTTACCCCTAACCCTAACCCTATACAACCCTAACTCTAATCCTAATTCAAACACTAACCCAATTCTAGTCCTAACCCTAACCCTAGACTATAAATCTAATTCTAACTCTAACTCTATTGTTCACCCTAACCCTAATCCTAACACTATTTCTAATCGTAATTGTAACTCTAATTCTAACCCTAACCCTAACCTTTATTTTAACCCTAATTAGAGATAGATTTAAAGTTAGGGTTAGAGTTAGAGTTAGAATTAGAATTAGGGTTAAAATTTCGATTAGGATTTGGGTTAGAATTAGTGTTAGAATTAGAACTAGAGTTACAATTAGAGATAGAAATAGTGTTAGGATTAGGGTTAGGGTGAATATTAAATTTAGAGGTAGAATTAGATTTATAGTCTAGGGTTAGGGTTAGGCTAGAATTGGGGTTAGTGTTTGAATTAGGATTAGAGTTAGGGTTGCATAGGGTTAGGGTTAGGGGTAAAATTAGAGTTAGAGTTAGAGTGAGAGTTAAGGTCAAGGTTAGAATTAAGGTTAGGGTTATAATTAGATTTAGAGTTCAAGTTAGAGTTAGACTTAGAGTTCGAGTAGAATTAGAGTTAGAGCTAAGGTTTGTGTTATTATTGTGGTTAAGGTTATTTTTGGGGTTATTAATCATAGTATTGCTGATGTTGGTGTTATTATTACACTTTATCTTAGTGTTAGGATAACTATCAAGTTAAAATTTTTTGTGGGTTAGTCCTATTATGATGCCCATGATTAGTCCTATTATAACACATGTCATTAACTTTTTTATAATGTTCTCTCTCTCTATCTCTCTCTAATCTCTAGATAAACCCCCTAATCTCTCTCTCTCTCTCTCTCTCTCTCTCTCTCTCTCTCTATATATATATATATATATATATATATATATATATATATATATATATATATATATTGAAAGCATGTCTCTATAAGAAACATAATATGATAAAATTTAATTATGAAACATGAAAATCTAAAACTATTATGGAAAATACAAATCTAAAACATGCAAACCAAAAGCATTTTGAAATATGCAAATCTAAAACTAATATGAAACATGTAAATCTAAACCTAAATTGAAACATGCACATTAAAAATGTGCAAATTAAAAGTATTATCAAATATATAAATCGAATAGATTTTGAATGTTAATTCTAATTCTAAATCTAAATGTGAGATGAAACTAATTGAAATTAATGCTAAACTATTACATGCAAATCTAAACAATTTTGAATGCAATTCTAAATCTGAGATGAAACTAATTGAAATTGAAATCTAAATCAAAGTAGAATATTATAACGAAATTGGAAACTAAATCTACATCTAAATCCAAATACATAACTAAATCTAAATCTAAATGCAAAAGTAAATAAAAAAATAAAAAGTAGAAATAGAAATCTCACTTGCAAAAAAATTACTCCAAAACTTTAATCTACTGCTTTTAAAAACTCCAATCTACTCTAATAATCTCCACCTCTTCCTCCCTACAAAAATACAAAATGAAAATGAAATGAGGAGCATTTGTTTTATAACCTGTGAGAGGCTCCTCATATCCCCCAATAGATGTCACATTCCACGAATTTGTTTTAAATTCCCCCACTCCCCATAAAAAAAAAGCAAAAATATATTTAACAAAAAGAATATGTTTCATATTTAAAAGTTTTAAGAAATTTTTCTAAGTCCTATTTTTTCGGACATATTTTTCAAGTCCTATTTTTTTGAGTCCTATATTTTCGGCCTCCATTTGGCTTCTTATTCTTAATTTAAGATAAACTTATAATATGAAGTTGTTAGTAGAAATCGTTTTAAATCTATTCTAAAATTAGTTGGTGCTTCATTTAAAAGTAGAATTTATATTTATAAAATATTTTTATTTTTTAATTATTTGAACATTTTTAGTAAATTTAAATCAACTACATTTTCTCATTAAATAAAATTTTTAATTTTAAAATATTTGAATGAAAATCATCAAAAATCTTTCAAATAAATTTAAAACTAAAGTCTAGATTTCAATGGAATGTTTTTATATTTTATTCTAAATATTTTATGAATATTTCTATTCTTGTTTTATATTTAACATACAAAACATTTTATTTTTTCTAATTAAACAAAAAAATCTTACTTGTTAAATAAATATATAGAAAAACTATGTTTTATTTCCATTCAATCTTTGATATAAAAAAGCATCCAACTAAAATTCTATATTACATATTATTATGAATAATAGTATCATTACATGACATATATTATATCATAACAATTACTTTTATGTAGTATTTATAATAATTAAGAATATTTTATTTTTTAATTTATTTCTAAGTTTTTTTTGTTGTTTTTTACTTTTTCATATTTTTTGGGTCCTATTACTTCAACCTTTTTATTTTGGTATGGTCATTTGCCACCCTATTATTTCGGAACAACCATGTGTCGCCCTATTATTTTGGGATGGTCATATGTCACCTTATTATTTCGGGGCCTATTGTTTCAGGAATAAATTTCTATTTTATTATTTTATAATGTGCCAAATGACGATGATGAAATAAAATGCATTTATAAAATATTTTTTAATTAAATTAGGGTGCAACCACTCCCATTTCTTTTTTATCGACGAAGAATCTATTTTGGCATATTCCTATGTTGGGATTTGCATTTATGCTCCCATTGTATAGAACACCTCTCGGCATAATAAAATCTTTTTAAATTAAATTAGGGTGTAACCACTCACATTTCTTTTTTATTGACGAAGAATCTATTTTGGCATATTCCTATGCTAGGATTTGCATTTGTGCTCCCATTGTATAGAACACCTCTCGGTGTAAATATCAATATTTTAATCTCAACTACTAGATTTAGTTAATATAAATTTATTAAATTATATTTATTTATCTAATTTTTAATGACCCAAAACTACCCTATAATAGATTTGATACATGAGACATGATAGAACGTGCCATTATAACCCTTGACTATACTATACTCTTAAATGTACAAGGAACAAATCCTTGAAGGCATACTCAATATTTTTCACCAATTCAATCATCCAATGTATACCCTATTATTTAATTAACCTAATGAAACCTTTTTAAAAAATTAAATAAATATTCACTTTAATAATACCCATGATAGTCATTCTATAAATCATCTCTAACAACTCTAATATTCACTTGATACGTATAGGTATCAAACAAGTGTATGCTTAAATATCCTAAACATCAACTACCACATAATTAATGTCGATAGGCATTCTACAATGGCAGAATGGGGGAGTGGGATGGTGGTAGCGTGTTAATGTTAACTTTGATTCTTCCAGGTTAAAATTGACAACCATCTACATGTCAAAAGTTTAAATATTATTATAAATAGAATTTACTTTTAAAAATAATTTTTAAAATACCACATAAATATCCATTTAAATTATAATATTTGGAGACATAAATCATCCATTTTTTAAGAAATTAAAATAAAAAGATTAAGTTATAAAAACCTTAAAAAATGGAGATAAAAGAAATATAAATAATTTTAGATGTAGTAAATTAAATTATAATTATTTTGTAGTGGATATCTATCGCCATTTCTTTAGATAGATTTATTCAAGATATCTATACTAGTTTAATAATTCACTAGAAACCAACAAGTTTCAAACGACCATAAGTTGACAAGAAAACATTAGTATTTTCTTACAACTAAAATAAACATAACAACAAAAAGTCGAACGTAAATATTTACATATGATTTGCAAAAATCATATTATAGAACAATTAAATAATTAATTTCCTTGATTTTCTCTAATATAAAATAGTTTATGTGAATTTTCTTAATATAAACAGTCCTTTATTCAATGGTTACTATATTTAAATAATGTTCATATAGATGAAATTTCCTTCTTTTTTTAAAGATCACTCTTTTCCCTACAAATAAAGTAGGGTATAAAACTTCCTTTAAGGAAAAGCCTCACTCAAATCACACTTAATTATAAAGACTCTAAATTGAGTTATTCTATTTTAAAAAGAAGATATATAATTACAAAACAATTTATCAAAATTTGTTTTATTATTATTTATGTATAATTGTTACAAGTAATTGTTTTTTATTCTAATTTCATCAGTAGGGAAAGAGTGTCCACTGTCAACAATCATTATAGCTAACTTGGAGCATGATAAGCTCTTAAATGGTACATCGGATTTTGAATTTTGTTGTTGTATTTGTATGTGACTTAATCGCTTAGCTATTGCTCTAGTTTGTGGGTAATAAAAATGAACATTGTGAGATTCATTATGTTCACAATGCTCAAAAAATAGTCATTTCAAAGTATCGTTTGAAACATATTCTCATTTGTCAATAATGCACTAACAATACTAATGAAATCTTACAATTGATCTTATTATTAACATGTTTCTCTAAAAAAGAAAGAAATTGTTGACCGTTTAAATGATTTTTAATAGATTTCTAATGAACAAAATCTAACAAGAATGATACTCTTCTCTTATTCAAATAGAAATAAAACATTTTCAAAAATATATATATATGAAAACAAAACCCTCCTAAAGAATATACCATATAAGTCAACCTCACCATTAAATATGCCTAAATTTTAGAAAAAAACTAAATAAAAGTTGTTCCATCCAAGCAAAATTTGAATTACACATATAAAGTTATCACTTGTCCCATCAAAGCCATTTGATCAACACTCTATGAAAAAGCACACCATGTCTTATTGTCAACCTTGGAGAGCTTTGACATGTGCAAGAATAAAGAGAAACTAAAACTAGAGGGAAAATGTTTACTATTCTTAGAATGGACTCCCATGTTCATAACAAATCACATAAAAAAACTAAAAAGTTTGCCTATAGAAAGTCATATGTTCCAAAATAGTACCATCACCAAAAAAAATCCCATACACATTCCACTTGATTAGAACGTTGTTGTCATGTATATATATTAATTGTATATATACCTCTTGATTGGAGTATATACAAAAACTTTAGTGTTATTATTTTAAGCCATAGAAAGCAAATGACTTATTGTCTACCCTACTTTATAGTACATAAATCTATATATCTTGATAATAGTGGGACACCCATATCATGAAACATGTTCCCGCTTAAGTTATTGGAGATTGTGAAAGATCATGTAATGTCAAGAACTTTTGCTAAAATATTTTAAATAATGTAATACCCACCTTGTCAAACTTTAGTGAAATGTGTTTTTCAATCTCTTGAAGGGTCAATATCAAAGTTGACAAGGAGGGATTTAGGGTTTGTTTTGAACCCAAAATGTCAATAGGCCTACCAAATGTGTGTTTTTTTATTGGTTTGGTAAGTTGGTGGTTTGTTTATTATTATTTATGGAAAGGTGTTTATATTGCTAGCTTCTCATATGGTGTTGTCCTTTTAATACTATTTTAATCAAAAAAGTTATAGTGGGTGTAATTGAGTATTAGAGATCAACACTTTATTATTATTATTATGATTTATGCCTTTTGTATGGAGAAGTTGTACTATAGCGGGTTAAGATATGCATCAGCTTTTCTTATTTCAAAAAAGTTTTGTGGATTTGGAGCTTATTATAATTTGGAAATATTAGAGGACAAGTATTTTAAAATTTGAATTGAATTCTATTTTAAAATAAAACAAAATTTTGATGATAATAATATATTTGTTATTGGAATAAGTTAAAATAGAATATCATGATATCAAATCTAATTTATGAATTTTATAAAGTAGTTCTTAATGTCTAAAAAGTGTTTGTTTTGTAGAGGGAAAATATAGATAACTTTATATTTTTCCTTCTCATTTTACATTGCTTTGTGTTAAATGATTTAATGTTTAATTTTAACATTTTTTTTTGTTCCTTTGACATAATCAATATTCTAAATTAGAACACCACTAATTTACACCTCATCACTATGTCAAATAAACCATAAGTATTCTTTTTAAAACTTTGTACATCTATGACTATATTACACCTATGTTTCTTTGCTTTGAGATGGATTTTGAGTACAATTTCGTCCTATATTTCAAAATTTTAAGTTATTAATAATTCTAAAGATGGCCATTACCCATCAATGTGCAAAATAATGTAAGTTATGTATCAAGAGATTTTATTTAGGGAAATCAACCTAGGCCATTTTATCATCAAAAATAATTATTTGAAAATTGAGATAATACACTTCATACATATCACGATGTGACTTGTAGGTTTCAATAACTACTTTCTCTACATAAACATCCATATTTTATCACTATTGACACAAATCTTGAGGCTTAAATACGATGCATAACAAGTTGGTGTAGTGATCCTTAGTGCCACTAGATTTTTTACGCCATGTATAAATCAAGGAAACATGTTTTGTAGGTATTGGAGGTCCAAATCTTCTCAAGATGAAATTGCACCACTTGGAAAAGATTATTATGACATCAAGAAAAATTAATAATTATTTAATTCAAATGCAAAGTGCACTAATTTATCACATTTGTATTTATAGCACATATTAATTTAACCTCAACTAATAGTTTTTTAGTTAATCTATCAAGCTCAAAATATTAATTTATCATGGGTTTTTAATTACTAGTCTTGAAGTTTGTAATGTGTATTTTATTTCCTATGATTTGACAAACCTAACCCTTGAACCCCTCTATGGTTTTACCCTAACAGCTTGACCTTAATGTGTTTCTATATCTAATGACACCCCTAGTTATTCACATCTTATCTAGACCCAACATGGGTGGGTGTGTACCTTCTTAACTCATACTCCCTTCTCACTTTGAGTTTTACCTTAGTTTTCTTCATTCTCCTTCAACCATACTCATTTGAGTATATGTCATCATTGAGAATCCTTATGAACTATCTTAGTGCTAAATCTATACTTGCATTGAGGATCTAAGTGTATTCGCATTACAACTTATATTTTCTAATCAAAATATTAGTACGAACCAAATATCTAATCCCATTTTTTTAATTAAATATCTATTTCCAATGGAGATTTCATCCACTTGAATTTAACTCATTCTCTCTAATTTTATCATAGTTTTAGATCTCAACATGCGACTGTTAATTTATGATGACATTAATGAATAAACGTGACTTCAATCATTTACGACTTTATATCTCATATTTTTGTAAAAAAAAATTAAAAAACTGTAGAGAATAATGTCTACTTTTTATCATGTCATTTTTGAAATATTGAACTTATTTTTTATGTATTTGTTAGTTCCAGTTTAAAAAATTGTTACAAGTATTTTTTATCAACATACTACATGAGGGGTTTTGATTTTATGTTTCAATTATATTCAATGATTATTTTATTTTATTTTTATCAATCATTTTCAATGATTAATTATAAATATACATTTGATACAAAAATTACTTAAATTATATCCAAACCTCATTAATTATGATTTTCCATGTATTTGTTAATTCTTAGACTACATACACACGTACATTTATATCTCTTAATATTGAAAGAAAATATGCATATACATCAATTATTTAACTAACTTTTATTATTTTTAAATTATAATTAATTACATATAGCTAAGTTCAAAAGTCTACATTTTATAGGTTTTAATCCTATTTGATTAGAGTCACCCTTATCTTCATCCTATGAGTATATATATGATGTTAGTGTGCATTGGAGATACTTTAGTTGGTGAGTTAAGGAAATATTTTGATCCATGTTCCCATAGTATACATTAATATTAAATATAATATTTAAACTTCTTATAGTCATTCCTCAATAGATCGTATAGACTTGTTTATTTGTCATGCTAAAAGAACATTCCTAGATATGTATTATGACTCTCCCATATATCATAGTGTGCCTTCTTATGATGTATATTATAACCGCTATGATTTTTTTAAGCATACACATATCTAAAGGAATAGTCTCATGTTTAGACCATGTAAAGATGATACTTTAGGTTTTTTATTACTAGACCCTTAAAACTTTCTCAAATCCTATGAATGCGTCCATATCACATGACCTTTCATGCCTATTGGTTACTATCATGAGAAAGTTACAATGAATATAGAATAATGTCATTTTTTTAATTAAAAAAATGTTCAAAATTTTTATATTGGTGGCACACTACATAGTCGTTGACATATGACATTAACTTATCCTATACTATTAGGATTTGTGTAACCTAGTTTTATAATGTATATGATCTATCAAAACATCATGTTTAGATTTATTTATTTTTAATAAAATGAAAAATTAATTGTTAGGTTATAATGAGCCTTAAGTGGTTATGTGATTACTCAAGTTTCTTATTTATGTCATGTTTTAGTTTTTTATTTCAAATATTTAACAAATCTTTTAGTTCGGTATTTCCAATACATCATTCATTTTAAGATAACAATTGACAAAGATACACAATATAAACAAGGAAAATGTGATATAATCAATGATTGTGTGCTAAGATTTTAAATTATAGGTGTTGGAATGAATTTGAAATTATTAACAATGAGATTAAAGTTTATTTGTTAAAAATAAACTTTAATATTAAAAAAAATTATGTAATACTAATAATTCATTTTCTAAGTTATGTGGTAATGTACAAAAATATGAATATTACTAGTTAGTATTATCTAAAATTTTGAATTTTTTAAGTGTAAAACCAAATATCTCCATTTGTAACTTCGTTAGCTCATCATTTCTCTTTGTGATCAATATTTTATAACATTTTCAAAAATAGATGACAATTGTACCAACTTAATGGTACCAAAGTTTACACAATTGTACCAACTTAATGGTACCAAAGTTTACAAAGTGTCCAACATTACTGACTATGATGAATTGTTGGTTATCAAGGAGTTGAAAAATCCATGAACTCTCATACCTTGTTAAACAGTTTGGGACATTGGAAGAGTCATTGAATTCTCAATTTATATAGTGGCTACCCCTTCGTGAGTCCTTAATTGCAAGTTAGTTGGGGTCATGACTCATTATAGAACCTTTTTATCAAAATGCAAGTTCATGCCATGTGTTGAGTCCCCCACTTATCAAGCCATGCATCTTTCAAAGTGCAATCTTTTCTCCTAAGAAAAGAACAACTCTTCACCAATATGTGATGAAGTAAATTGCTAAGGTAATAGCATGCTTTTGGAAATAAAGAATTAGTATTAGCTATCACCATAATTAAATAAGATTTAAAACTTTTTCTACAAAGGAAAGTTGGTGATGTTTTTAAATTTGGTCTTCCTTGTAACTACAACTAAAGTGAATTTTCTTAAGATCATGCTCCTCATAAATGAATTTTTTTGTATAATGAGCATATGCTTGTTGTTCAACCTAACCTAAATTAGCTTTAGAGAGAACAAGATTATTTTTTTCTCCATTAATCTAGATCACATGGAAGGATAAAACTAGTTATTTTGAGTATATGAAGGTGACCTTTGTCTTGGAAGAAGAAGAAAGATGAGTTGGGATTCATAACCTCTTCATGGAAATGTGGCTCGATGCATCTAAGAATCTTGCACCCTAAGCAAATTAACTTTTTATTTGTTTAGAAACACAAGGCACTTAAACATTTTTAGTGTAATAATAATAAATTAGTTCTGGAACTTTATGTCTATTTCATGTCCTTTTCTTGTTAATTTGTACTAGTTATCTTTTAAAACCATTATTAAAAAGAAATTATTTTGAAATGTATATATATGTGTGTGCTTGGAAAAATACGAAGGCTAAAGGGACTAAGGCAGGAAAAGAAAAAGGGAGACTACTTCTCAAAATTATACAATGTAACCATTTTGTACAAGAACATAGTGAGCTTTATATCATTTGGTTTTGACATCTAAATAATTTGAGGACATATATTTTTTAACTATGTGTTTATTCATATTTTGTTCAATTACAACATAAAAATTGAGTTATTATGATTATCCTTTCAATGCCTTCCCATTTGGTATGGTTATGCATATTCTTATGTTGGTGTTTAGGGAGGGAATGACATCAATGTAGTTAACAATGTAAACTAGATGAGATGAGTTCATTAGTTAAACATTTTCACCCTAATCCATTTAATACAAGAGAAATAGGGGCTTCCAAACATAACTCTCAATACAATTCAAATTAGATTGGGAAAACCCAAATAGGATCAAGGAATGTCAATATTAAAACCTGAATCACACTTAGGATGTATGAAAGAAAGGTCTCTTTCATGTAGTGCTCATTAAATTTAAAATTTGAAGTATGAAATTGAATTGAATTAACTAATTTACCTAGGGCAATCATATCTAAAGACAAGTATAGTTCTAATGAGATGAGATATCAGATCTGAAATACCAAAGAAAAAGAAGGAGGATGAATCACCTTGAAAAGTGATAGGAAAAGACACCTTTCTACCCAAAAAATTATTGATCAAAAATTGCAATTGTAAATCTAGCTATTGGTCTAGAATCATAACACTAAAAATCTCATATCTATAGTTACAGGTTAATTTGGATGATGTCTACTAGTAGGTTTATGGGATGATGGACATTTTCTCAAAGAACATAAACAAAATCGACCCTAATTATTTTGGAAGCCCTTGATTGATAGTTTTTGGATCCCAATTTGTAATTTTGATAACCTGAAAGTCTACAATAGAATTTGTGAGTATGTGTGGCTATATAGGAGTTTTCCTTAGTCAACACCTAGTTTTGGTGATTTCCACCTACATGGATAATTTTTAGAAATATTTTTGTGTGTGTATGTAGTGCTTGTGAATCCTATAGTATAGATCTAGAATGTAAGAGAGAAGAAATTCTAAGAATCTTCCTATATGATTGAAAGCCTATCATGTAAGTGTGCATGTAAATGTGTGCAAAATATGAAGAGACAAAGATCATATTTGAACATAGCATAGAAAACATACCAAACCCTCTAAGCTAAAGTACTCTACCCATATTAATGATCCCCTTACATCTCCATGACTTTTCATGAATTTCTGGAATGCTTGAATTGAAGAATGTGAAAGAAAACCTTCTTTGGAAATGAATGAATGAAATCAAACCATTTTTTCCACCTTGAAATTTCTCCATTTCAGATTGGGATGTCCACACCTACTTGTGCATTTATTCCAATCATGCCAAATGAGACCCATGATGTATTTATATAGCATATTTATAAGATTACCCCTACGAGAGATGACTATAGTTAGAAGGAAACCCTTTGAAATTTGAAATAGAATTGAGGCCAAAAACCCAAAACCCCAAGCGTATAGGTCAACTTGGCCAACTTGTACTAGTATAGGTTGACGTGATCAACCTATACCTTGAGATGAATAAATCTTAGGAAAAGTCCCCAACACCCTAGGACTATAGGAGGTCTGGGTGCAATTGTATCAGGGACTAAGAAATCAAAACTAGAATTAAGAAATAGGACCCATAACGATCAGGATGCATAGAAATTAGATCCTACCTTGATTTTTAAATAATGGGAACAAAGGGAAATGGAGGAAGATGTGTTAGGTCCTAATCTAGGAGATAGAAAGAGAAATGAGAAGTGTGTTCTTCAAGTGCAAGTATATAATGCAAACACACTAAACATGAGCTAAAAGGTCATAAATTCAATTGCTTTGAATGGAAGATGGTACATTTGGAAATTTTGATTTCTAGATTGTTTATTTGTCTATAACTATACTATTAAATTCTCCTTTATTTATGTTCTATGTTATGAATATGGATTTTGTATCATTTCCCACTTTCCCTTTGTTCATAAGTTTGTATTCAGGTTTGTAACATGCCCATACGTAGATGCTATTTTACCTTTCTTTCTTTTTGGTTAAAATTGTACCCCAAAAAATCCTAATCACACCATGAGAGAGAGTTTCACCTCTAAAATTTAGAGGAAATTTGTCAATTCATTCAAAAGTTCTCTAACTATTATTTTCTAATTATATTTCATGTAGGGCATAGTGAGTCATTTCCAAGGTCTTTTTAGGAATGAAAATCTACAAACTAATCGTTATAAAATTATCTTGTACATCATAATGTCTTCGGTACTCCTTATTCCTAGAGTTGTGCTCAAATTAAATTCTAGAAAATCACAATAATGAGAAAGGATTTGATCTTAACAAATTTAATATGTAAAAGTGTGTGATCATTGGTAGACCACCACTTCACATATACATTAGAAAGGGCCTAAAAATAAACCCTTTTGGGACTAATATCTGATTAGCATAACCCAAGTAGATGAAATAATACTAATGTAGAATCTATGGTCTTAAGGGATATATATTATAGGGTTATTTTTGTCTATGTAAAGAGAAAGAAGATAGAAGGAAGTGTAAACAATACACACACAAGGGAAAGAAAATACTCATACAATTACATCAGATCTAAAAAATTAAAGTAAGTTCTATGAAAGGATAATAATGATAAGGAACTTTCCTTGAAGGCTAGTAGATGGAGAAACATTAGATATGTAAAAACTCTGCTAAACTATTTTAGAACTAGAAACTATGCCAGATCTTGAAACCTAAAGTTTGTACCTTCGAGCTGCCAAGATCTTAGATCCATAGGAACATATCAAACTAGGTTTGAACTCCACTTGGTATAGGTTTGAAATAGTTTGACCTTACCCAAAAAGGTAGAATTTGAAGGTCTCAAGATTGTATTTGATACTACATCACTAGATCTACAAATTTGGATCCAAAATTTTTCAAGTATACTCTGACACATGAGAGAGAAGGGGAAATTATTATAGGAAGAGGCTTGCCTTGGTCATGCTCTTGTTTAGGAATTAACCTTGAATTGAAATGGAATAAATATTATCATTTCATCTTAGACTAAACCTAACAACAACATATATCATACCATGTACATATAATTATGTTCAATATTTGATAAAGTATTTTGATGTAATAGCCTTGAATCAACACAATACCTAAAAGAAAAACATGTAATACAAAACTTATGTAGTAGATATTGTAATTATCCTCAATGTTGGCTTGAAGTAGAAGAAGATTAAATATTAAATGGATGGATGTAGCACTCCTCCCTTAATATCCAACTCTTTTACCTCTTATAGAGAAATAAGATACATCTATGGAAGGAAATGTGTAAATTCTTTATGGATGATGAATGAATGCCTTCAATGAATGTTTCTTTCTTGCTTTAACTCCTTGAATGCACTAGAATAATAACTTGAGATTTCTGAATAATTTCTCGAGATGAGATTTGTTGCAATTAATGAATTAAGATGTGAAAATAAGGAGAAAAGGTCTCCTTTTATAGTGATTTCAAAGTTTAACTTTATAAAGACTAACTAAATTGGGTGGGAAAATGAAAATATCCCATAAAGGGTCCAAAACGCACCAAAATGAAATCCCTGAGGTATAGGTCAAACTAAGTCCAAACTATACCTAATATAGGTTAAACCATGTGTTTGACCTATACTCTGAAGGGTTGATTTCAAGGTGAGAATTGTGGGATCTAATGGGAGTTGATGGTTTCCAAAACAAAATTAAGAGAAATGCTTAGAAATGCACTCAAATCTTGCTCAAGAGGGAGATGAATTATGTTATTGGAAGGAAAATGGGAAATTATGTATAGAAATTAGAGCAACTTAAAGATTATGAGCAAGATTAAAAGAAGGAAGAGGACTATTATTTAAATTAATCATGTAATTAGATGCAATGTGAGATTCTAATATAAGAAACACACCAAGGAGGGATTAAAATAGTCTCAAATGGATGTAAATCAAGTTCTTACTTTTTAATACTATACAACAAATATTTATTGTCATTATGCATGAACCCAACAACAAGTTTCTAGAGAAATAAATAAATTAAATAATCTCTAAATACATTGTTAAGACAAATTTTGCATCAAAAAATGATTATATTAGATCTCATGTGTTAAGATAATGAATGCATTTAATCATCCCATATTCAAGCATATTAATTTGTAAAGGAAGACTCAATGGGTAAAATCGGTTCAAGTAGTACATCTTTTGATCCTTTTGAGATAGATTTAAATCTACTTGATTTTATTGGCTTTGTTGGTCAATATTTTCTCATTTATTTTTTCATTATTTTTTAATTTCTTGTATTTTATTTTATGCTTATGTTTATGTTTTTCACTTGATTGCACCACATAGGGGAAATACATTATTTCTTGTTGTAAGTTGTTAGGTCTTCATGTTTTCTCACTGGAAGAAATCAAATGAAAGCATATTTTCAATCACATTCTTCATCTAGATTAATCTCGGGCATAAATAGGTAACTATGTACAACATCCATGCATTCTTTACTTTATTTTCCATTTAAGAATCATTATTTGTTTTCATGCAATCGTGCTCAATTTATAGCTATAGATTTGTTTTTATTATTTATCCCTTTGATTCTTGTGTTCTGCATGTGCATACTTAAACAATATTTATCATTACTAATTTTATTTCCATTCATGCACGTATTATTTATAGTATAGGATATACTTGTTCTAGAAGCTCAATTTTTATAATACTCATACTATTTATGTCACTATTATTTCTTTAATTTTTACTTTGGAATTCATGTACATTTATGTTTGTGTCTACGTCCAATTAGGGATAAAATATAGAGGATAAAATTTCATAACTTGATGCGAGATTATCTTGGGTTTTGAGCAATCTTGCACCAACCAAAAAATGTTGTGTGTTCAATTTTCCAATTTTTTCAGTCTTTTGATCATTTCAGAAATCCTTTATTTTATTTGAGTCAACAGTTGTGATGTTCAAAGTATGATATAGACCTAATCTACTTATGATTCACATGTTCATAGCTATTTTGGTTCACTATTTTTGAAGTTATATTTCATCTTGCTTTGGATCGCAAGTTCTTGCCAACTTCCTAACCGTTGGTGGATTTCAATCTTGCAATGGAGATCTATAATCAAGAATATTTGGTGGCTTATTTGGATATTTCCTCGAATTTTGTGAGGACCTAAATACGGAGTCTTGATCCTTCAAATATGTTGTGTTGTTTATTTATTATGATTTAGGACTAGATCTATTTCATGTTATATGTTTCATGTTCTTGGGGAATGTTTTGGATCTTAAGGTTTACATGTATGTCATAATGCATATTTATTATACTTGATGTATACCTAGAGGTAGTAATGGATGAGTAGTTGATAAGTTTTTTTGTTGATCTTAGAAAAAAATATCTTTTGAATTGGATCTTAGATCTCTGACCAAATATTGTAAGCAAGTAGGTATGTATGATCCTAGCGTGTCACAAGGCAAGTTGTCAATATGATGTACGTGTGATATTTCATGATGAATGTTGATCACACTTGGTTCTCTTATAATTTTTATTTTTCCATTGTGTTTACTCTCATTGCATGGTTAGACTAATCTCGTTGAGGTCTTTTTATTAGGGATTGTGTCATAATTATACTTCTCTATCATTTTATACCACTCTGTGAAGACAACTTTAATGCACGAGAATAACAACATACAAGTATATTTTTTCCACATCACCTTTATAAAAACACCCCAATCCACTTTACAAACCATTGCATATCCCTATCTTAGGTTTCTCTTAATGATTTTAACATTTGGGCTAGATTGTAGGCATGATATCATCGTCTATTTAAAAGATTATAATTCATACATTTTAATGTTGACAATCTCAAACATGAGCATGCATATGAAAAAAGTTGATTTTTTTGAAAGAAAATATTGAAATGAACTATTCTATCACTAACCAAAGGAGCAAAAGGAAAAAGCTAATATCAACAAAAGGGGAAGAAAACAAAACTTTCCCCCACTTAACCTCCTCAAAGTTGCAATGTGGGGTTGGTAAAGTTCAAAAAATGCAATACAAGGGTATGGATAGAAGGACAATAAATTAGTATATGAATGACCTTAATCACAAGTCTAAAAACATAGCTACCAAAAACTAATGGCCATTAGGTACTTTTTGTAAGTTGTGTGAACAATGAGCCAACCAAAACATATCACTTCCACTATACACACCCACGACAGGGACGAGTTTGTCGTAAAGAAGAACATCATCCATAGTGGTTCATCTTCTAATGCCTTGTTTAGGGCATTCCCCCTACTCAAAATTAGTAAATATGGAGGGTTTAGTAGACCACCCCCCCCCCCCCCCCCCCACCTCTCAAAGAGGCCATCTTTCAATATTTCATGATATGTAAAGAGGGGTTAATAGTCCATTAACCTTTTATCAAAACCAACATAGAGCCACAATTTAAAGTAGAAAAGGCTCTACAAAGAAGCCCAAAGCCCTCCTTTCAAAAAAAAATTGACTTCCATATGAAGCCAGTCCAAAGCCACCATAATTAGAACAAATACATCATTCTGATCCTTTGTAAAAGTTGAAACCCTAGTTCCACTAGGGATCAAATAAGCCCCAACTACACACAATCAACTAACACCCACATAGAGAGGACAAACTAGGGCAAAATAGACCACTATTACATAACAAAACCACCCTTAAACCACTAGGATCACCATCTTCCTCAACATCCTTTTCCTTTATAATACCAAAATATATTTTGTACTTTTTGTTAATGGTTGTAGGGTCTTAATTTACAAAAAAGAAAAAAAATTGCATATGATTTATAAACCATATAGAGAAATTTAGAGCAATTTAGGATTTCAAAGTTCAGTCTTAGTTCGGGGACTCACTTGGTTGTAATCAATAATATAATGTGAAACTTTTTAGGGTTAATAAAAACACATGACTCGTTAACTGGTCAAAATAAATATTTCTTATAACTAACATTTAAAAAAGAAGTTTGAGTTCTACATTAGGTGAAGATGTATGCAAGTGTTGAAGGTCCAATTCTACTAAGGATAAAATCATGCTAGACATTTTCATTAACCTAAATTCTCAAACTCTGTAATTTTAGTTTTCAGAACTCCTTTAAATTTAAAGTTGACATCTTAATTCAATATCTATCTATCATAATAAAAATTCAACAAAAATAAACAATAATCCCATTTCAAACTTCATCATCCTAATCCATCTCATTTCTATTTGTAATAAATATTTATTTTATCTCTATTAATTTATTTATTTTTAATCAATCTATCAAACTTAACCCTTTATATATCTAAAAAAATTAATTATAATTTTTATTTATCTTTTTTTTTTAAACATTTAAGGGATAAACTTATTTGAATGGGTCCTTGGTCTATAGGTGAAATTGTTTGAATTTCATTGAGCCTACAAGAGATCAAGTCTTGATGAGTGCAAGTGTTCTCACACCATAAGGGATGAGGTTAGGATTGTGCCGCAAATAGATTTTAGTGAAATGGACACCCCTCAATTCTTTACTCTTAGTCAAATTTGAACTTTGAAAAAAAAAATTATTTAAAACACTATCTACACTATAATAAAAAATAATTAATTAATATGACAACTACCACAAAAAGTATAAGTCTATATGAATTAATGAAATATAATATAAATATATTACTGAAGTGTTCAACAAATAATTTTACAACTAATAAAATATTATTGTTAGTTGGCATTGGACAAGTATAAATATATTTCCTTAATAAAAAAGACTTTCAAGAAATCCTCATTTTAATGCATGTTGACCAAATGAATTCAAAATTGACCATGGAGATTGACAAAATGAATGTCTTAAGAGTCAATATGATTATTCTTTTCTAGGCACATGAAGGTCAACCAAAATAATTGTTATTATTATTAATTATTTTTAAAAAAACATAGATTGGAATCCAATAATAACGCCAACATTATTAAGGAAGAACTAGTACCAAAAAAATGGAAACAACTTGTATTCCAACTAACTTACGTAATATTCTATTAATTATTTCTCCAATAAGACCATAAGACCATGAATCCATGTACTTTTGAATTGTGTTCTTATTTTTAATGTTATTATTATTTTTTTTCTTTATCATTTAGATTATGTAATTATTAAAATTGTGAAATATCTTACGAGATGCTTAGATCAATAAGGATGTATATAGTTATTAGTTATGTAAATGGTTTAGATAAGTAATTTGTAAAAGTTAAACTAGGTTTGGGTAGCATATTTCAATAATGTAAGTTTAAAATTAATTTTGTATTTAATTTTAAATTGAAAAAGTAGTCTATTTTTCTTTGAAGATTGTTTGTGGTTGGAAGCCATTACTTCAATAAAAATATTAGTGTTTTAATTTTAATTTATAAATTTGAATTTTGAAAAAAAAAAAATGTTTTGTTTTTTTAATTTAGATTTAACTAATTTTAGTTAAGGTGGTACATTGTTATGTTTTTTTGTATTTATAGACATTTAATACATTCATTCAATCTTAAAGATTTGTTGAAGGAAAAAAATATCATTCGCACGAGAGATATTTATTTAGCCATACAAAAATTAAACATTATCAAGGGGTTTAGTTTCCACTTACATTCACATGTACACTTTTTAATTGGTATTCCAAAAAAAATGAATTGCATAATCATTCTAGAAACATATGTATAATTAAAGAGTTGTCTTTGATTTTATCTATTCTCAAGAGGTTAGCCAAGACACATAGCCTTCACTACACATTCATATGACAATTTTGCAAAGGAATTTGCCAATATTGCAAGCACTCCCAAATACTAAGGTCTATGAAAGAAATCAAGATACCTCAATTAAAATTAATTAATAATTTATGAATTTTAGAAATTAAATTCTCAATAACAAAATAAATTTATCTATAATGGTCATGTTTTATATTGTAGTAATTAGCTTAGTCCTCCTATAATCTACATGTCAAACAAACATCTTAACATGATTGGTGATAGTCACATCAAACTTTTCACTGTGTTGGAAAATGAATAGACCATCTGACAACTTTCTTACAGAATGATGCTTCTACCCTATCAAAGGCACACCTTCTAATATCATATGAACAAGATAATGAACCTTGTAACTATTTATTTACAATATATTAATTTCAACTAATAAAACTCAAACTTCTATCCATCTTAAAAGTCAAATTTATCCTTATGCAAAGTCAACTAGAATACCATTACAAGATAATTACAACTTCAATATTTATTTTAATTCCAAGTCTCAACATGTACAAAACCTCAATCTTACATCATAGACATTGTAGTCAACAACAAACCCATTATTTTCAACAACTACTTTTTAATCAACATAATCTAAATTAATCAATTTTATTTTATTAACTTTAACTAAATCCAAATATATGACCCTTTGACATACATGTATCCAATGCAAGTTGTTTTATGGGGATGATGGAATTCTTGGTTATGAGAGAAATGTATCCAAATTTGGTTGTCACATACGAAATACCATTGTTTTGTAGTCTTCCAAAGCTCCAACTCCCATTGCATAAGCACAAATTACTCCAAAAAAGTCATACTTGGTTGAACAAGATAGTTGACAATTTTGTTCCCTTTACATAAGGGTCCCATTCCCACTATCTATAAACACATATGCACTCATTTACATCACTTGGATGGTCCCATGTTTGATGGGAAAGACAACCACCCCTTAGATGAAGATGATGAACACCTTAAAGACAAGAAGAATCCAAAGTTAGCCCCCCATGCAAAATAATACTCACCTAATCATGCCCAATGAGAAGACATGATTGTATGTCCACTTAGTCATGTATGTTTAAGTCCACTAAGCTTACGAGTATAAAACTTAACAAATGTTAAAAGACCCTCCTTTAATTTGGGAGCATGAATGAATAATATATGACATCATAAGAATTGATCAATTCAATAAATAAGAGAAAGAAATGAATAATATATGATGCATAGAGGGAGCATACTACATCCACATTAAATTGTATTTGTCCTTATCCTTCCCATGTGGATTAAAGTTCCTCTCCCGAGTAATACCTTAATTTTGTTGATAAGCTTAAACATTTTAATTTTAATTATTAGATAGGGAGGGACAATAATAGTGGTTTGTTAGATTTGTATTGTGATATTATTTCTTATTAAAAAGATTTTTATATTACTTTGTGTCCAAGTTAATAATAAATGTGAGATCAAATAATTTATTATATGATAGTTATAGAATTCTATTGAGTTGATTGTGTATATTTTGAATAATATTTTTTGCTAGTGAATCATGTGTTAATTGAATTTTTATAGTTAAAAATGTCATGATATTGAGAAAGAGCTTCATATTTAAATCTACATGAATTCTTTCAATTATCGATCATAATAATATCTATATAGCCAACCAAGTACATTAATTATTTTACTAATAATATATATATATATATATAGGCCTTGGCCTTTTGTTAAAAAAATACTTGTATTCTAAGCAATAGAATATGAATTACTAGTTATATCAAAAAAAAAGAATATGAAACTATAAACAAACATAGAAATATAAGTAACTAGTAGTTGCACACTTTTGTGCTTGCAACAATAAGCTGGTATGTATTTGATAATTAGATTAAATTTTAAATACAATTTCATATGATTAAATAAAAATATATATTAATTTTTAATATAAGTAAAATAAAATTACGAACAATATTTAAATAAACTCGAAAATATTATTATTTTTTATTTAATTTATCATAGATGAATAAAATGATCATCTAAAGAATTATCTTTTAGTAGGAGGCAAAAAATGAAAAAGAGGTTGTAAGCCCCAATTGATAGTGTTGATTAATATATGTGTAAGATTCATAGCAATTGTTATGTTTTCATTGATGTCACGCCTTAGTTGGTTAGACACTAATTCACTAGAGTGCCATATCATTTGATTGATGAAGAGGATTTGAAGAAAGCAATAGGCACTTGGAATGAGTTAGAAGTGGTGGTTTGATTGCTTTACATTATCTTAAGCAAGATGTATATGCAAGACAGTTTGATCGGTGAATGAAGGAATACAATACTAACCAAGTTGCTATAGTTGTCATCGAACACCTAAAAAAGAAGTGTTGAAGTCTAGTGTTAACCAAGAAATTTCAGTGTTAATTGAGTCATGTATTGATTAAGTTAGTTGTAATGTTCACCGAGCATGAACATGAATAACAAGTTTGTAAAAGATTAATCTAAGACCAATATTTGGTGAAAATTAAGAATGTTAAAGAAGTCTAAAAGATAAGAACAAAGTTAGTTATGAGATCAATGACTAGATTAATTCAGAAAAGATCTAATGGAGAAGGTTTAACAATTTGAAATGGAGCAGAAAATACAAGAAGGAAGTCTATTTTTTGAGTGTCTACATTCACTGAATTCAAATCTGCTAGAGATCTATGATTGTTTTTAAGTGACAAAATCTAAAAGTTATAGAAAGGAAAATTTTATCTATTTAAAAGGACAAACAAGAAATGTTGTGTTGTTGATCAATGGTGATTGTTGTTGATGTGAATTGAAGTGGAAGAAGAAGGAAGAAGATGAACCAAGCAAAACAATATTGTGAAGATCAAGAAGAGGAAGTATAAAGTGAAAGTGTGAGTGTGAGTGTGTATATTAGAAAGAAGAGATAGAGCGAAGAAGACATCTGAACAAGCAAGGTAGTGCTAAAACAAAATAGATCATTTCAATGTTACTTTCTTACCATTGTAGGAGAAAAATATCTTAACCAAGTGGACCTAACAAGTATTTGAAATATTATATGGTAATATTAAATAGTAACTTTTAACAAGGCTAGCTCCTGACAAAGCTCACTTCAAAAGGGTCAAAATATTTGGGTTGTCAGTTCCCAAGTAGTTTTTTCCTTTATAGGGTTTATATGTTAAATACTTGTGTCAAATGTGTGAATGATTATTGTGTTGCAAAGTTTGTTTCATATTAATTGTTTAATGTTGCAACTCGGTATAACCTAGATGATTACTATAATACTCAATATAGTAAGAAACAATGAGATAAGAGTTTGATATTAAGTTGTTATAAATTTTAATTATGATGTTTGATGTTATTACCGAGTTATTGATTTGAAAGTTTATGAAGTTGTAGTGGTACAAAAAAATTTTAAGGCCTATAGGATAATTGGTTATAACTAATTCACCCCCCCCCCCCCCCCCCCCAGGTATCTAATAATTGGTATCGGAACTGAGTGCTTGAAGGAAGAAGTTTGAAAGAGCTTAAGCTAAAGATCTAAAGATGTATAAGAAAGAGGTACCAAAGATAATCAATGAGAATTTCTCCTCATGGAAAAGTAGGATGAGGCTTTATCTATCAAGGATTGGAGACAATGCACTATTCTATTTGGACAATGAGTATACCCATCCTACTAGACCTATCATAGTTGATGAGATGAACCAGAAGAAAGAACACAACAGTCTCATGATTGAAATTTCTTCTACATTATATGATGCTAAGTTCCATGATGTCAAAAACTATGCTACTACTAAAGAAATGTGGGACAAGTTGACACTTGTGCATGGAGGAGTTGAGAATGTGTTGAGAACCAAGGCAAAAAGCTTGAAAGGTCAATATGATGAGATGAAGATGAAAGATGGAGAAAAAATTGTGCAGTATGTCAATCAAATCAAGGAAGTTATTAGTGCTATCAAAGCTTCTAGAGGTTCCATTTGTAATGAAGAGGTTCTAAGTAAAGTTCTCATAACACTATTAACTGTTTATGCTATAAGAGTATCTGTAATTCAATAATTTAGAGCTATGTCTGGTAATGGTCTTACTCTTGATGGTTTAGTTGGTCGTTTGATTGAATTTGAATTAAGTAATTATGATAATAGTGTGCTTAATATTGAGAATGTTTTCAAGTCATCACTAACCATTGGAAGTTCAAAGAAAGATAAGACCAGTAAGGATGAAAGTGATTCAGAATAAAATGATGAATTAGATGAGATTGAAGCATTTCTTGCAAGGAGGCTACCAAGAGATAAAAGAAAATTCAAAGATAAATTTCCTTGATATGTTTTAAATGCAATGAAATTGGTCATTTTGCTTCTAAATGTCCTAACAAGAACAGAACTGAAAATTACAAGAAGGAACACATGAAATACATAAAGAAAAAGGACTACAAGGACAAAGGGAAGAAGTCACGTTACATTGTTGAGGAAGAGCACACTGAGTCAGACAAAGAAGATTAAAAGGAAGGAGTAGAAGTGGTGTATGTTGTTGTTAAAATAGATCCTAATGAGGAAAGGTATAAGGAACAAGAATCCCTTATTTCTCATGTTAGTAAAATTGACACAAGGATTATTGATAGTGGATGTTCACATCACATGATTGGAGATATAAGTAAGTTTGATAAACTTAAGGAGTATGATGGTGGAACTGTCAAACTTGGAAATGATATTTCATGTCCTATGAAAGGTAGAGGTACAATGATGCTAAATGAAAAAAATCAGATGTGACGATGCATATTGGGTTTAAGGACTAAAGTATAATTTGTTGAGTATTGCTTAGTTGAATAGAATAGGTCACAAGCTGGAATTTCAGAATAGAAAAGAAAAGATATATGATGACAATGAAAATCTAATTGGTATAGGAGAACAAAGAAGAGGTAATCTAATTTACCTTGATCCTACTTTTAGTACATGTTTGATTGCAAAAGTTGAAGATAAATGGTTGTGGCATAAGAGACTATGTCATGTCAATTTTGAGAAAATGGTCAAAGTCAATAGAAGGAAGAAACTGAAAGGATTAACATATATGCATAAACTTGAGAGTGTTATGTGCAAATAATGCTAACTCGTTAAGATGACTAAATCTAATTTTTCAAGAAAACAACATTCAAATAGTGATATTCTTGAGCAATCTCATACTGATTTATGTTTACCAATAAGAATTGAGAGCTATTATGGAGATATTTATTTCATAATGTTTGTTGATGATTATTCTATAATGATGACAGTAATATTTTTTAGAGTTGATTGGTGAAAGATGAAACCGATCAATTTTTTATTGTCCTAAGACACTACTAATTGGAAAAGGAATGATGAAGATAACAAGATGGAACTTTAGGATTACAACAAGTTTTTTTTTTTATGTATATGACTATGCACTTGATACTACACTTGATAAACAATAGAGAGTTGTAGTGTCATCCTACATTACCCAAGTCATAGACAAAACAACTTGAAAAAAATGTTGACCCCAAAGTGAGCAATGATGATTTTGGTGACCAAAGATCTAAACATTTATTAGAAACGTATGTGAGAAATAACCATTCACTTAAACAAATCATTGGACATAAGAGTTCTAGAGTTATGACTATAAGTAAGTTGAAGGATAATATCCTCGTTTGATTGTTGAGTTTGAGCCAAAAGCTGTGAACGCTGCACTTGATAATGAAGACTAGATCAATGATATGAATGAATAAATAGATTAGATTGAGAAGAAAAACACATGGAAACTAGTGCCAAGACTTATAGACAAGAATATAATTGGAACAAAGTGGATTTTCACAAACAAACTAAATGAAAATGGACAATTTGAAAGGAACAAGGCTAGATTAGTTTGTAAAGGATATGCCCAAGAAGAAGGTATTGACTATGGTGAGATCTTTGCACCTATAGCAAGATTGGAATGAGTAATAACTCTATTGGAATATGCATCTTACATGAAATTCAAAGTATATCAAATGGTTGTTAAGTTTGCATTCTGGAATGGAAAACTGGAAGAAGAGGTATACATTGAACAACCAGAAGAACTTGTAGAGCCAAATAAGAAGCATCTGGTCTGAAAATTGAACAAAACATTATATGGAATAAAGAAAGAACCGAGAGCATGAAATGAAAGGATGCATCCATATTTGATTAAGATTGGATTTTTCAAAATAAGTGAGTATAGTAACATGTACTTGAAGAGTGAAATTGAAAACAAGGTATTTATTGCTGAAATATTTGTGGATGATATCATATTTGGTGGGCATGATTTGTTGTGAAAATCATTTGTTGATTAGATGAATAAGGAGTTTGAGATGTTTGTTTTAGAAATATGAGGTAGGCAAGGTTATTGAAGGCGGGGGGGGGGGAGGTGAATCAGGAACCAATAAAATTTAATCTTATTTCACCAATTAATCCTTCACATAATATTCTGATCAAATTACCTGCATGAAAGAATGAAAGAAAATAAACATTCAAAGCAATTTGACACAAGATATGGTGACCCAAAACCTCCCAAATAGAAAGTAAAACTGGGGTGGGGATGATACCCACAATCTTTAGTATTGTAGTATAAAGTTGGCCTATTAAGGCTTACAATTGATCACTTCTGATGATCTGCCCTGTTAGGCGCAATAAGGACTGTGAGGTCTACCTTGTCAAAGGATTTAGAAAACATATAATGAAGTATCCACTAGGTAAAGAGATTTATCAAAGACTATTAAGTCTACCCTATTAAAGGATTTGACTAATGCACCTATTAGGATGAACCATCGGCTAATCTCTAATCTATAACTCTAATTTGCTGGTTGAGATTCCTTGAATTGTAATGATCATCTTTTTGTGATAGATAATACTTTTCTATCACTTATACTGCTTGTAGCCTTCTTTAGTTTGCACTTCTTCTCATCATATACATAGATTCCATATTTGGATATGATATGTAATGCATTACATATATACCAATCCAAATCACAACTTAGTGGAGTCGACTACAATACAAGTTTCACCAAAAAACACAAATTCCGCCCAACTTTTGTAACTTGGCTTCTGAAGACAAAATCGATGATGTTCTGATACTCAACAACCATTGCCAACACTCAGCATTTTTTGGCACTTGGTTGATGAAGAGGACTGGTTCATACTGATCACTTCCAAGTAGCTTGAACTTGGTCAACATTGTGTGGCTCGATGAATACTTTGAAACTTGACATATACTGAATCACTCGGTTGACACTCCATGGCTCAATCAACACTAGATTCATATCACTAATACTTATGGCTTGGTAGACACTAGAGATCATGGTTACCACTATGGAACTTGGTTAACACTATGGAACTCGGTTAATGCTATGGAACTTGATTACACGAGAGTTTCCATCACTTGTACTAAACAACTTGGTAAATACTACTACACTTAGCATAAACTCTACATAAGTTTTAAAACTTAGTAGCAATTGAGAAAATTGTTAGCAACTGTATATTGAATAAGTGTGAGACACTAATAGACAAATTGACCATAATTTCAATAATCTCCCCCTTTGGCATTAGTGACAAAAACAGTTATCATCCAAAAACTGAATATACAAAATTACAAGTCAAAAAATTATTTATCTGCATTTTGTGTCTACAACTCGGTAATGTACTTTTTTCTTTTTTTTAAATTGCCTTTGTAAAAGATGTTTTTTTCTTATCTGTTCAATACAATGTTATTCTTCCATACATATACCTGGAGTAACACTCCCCCATACATGTATACTTTATAGAAACTTACATATGCTTCTCCCTCTTTATACATATATACATTCATTTATACTTCTCCTCCATACATATATTCGCTACATATCTTTACATATATTTCTCCCCCTTTTTGACATAAATGCCAAAGGTGTATCTACATGTTAATACCAAAATGTGACAAGAATTTATAGTGTACCTTCAATATTAATGCCATTGTCTTGTCCCAATTTTCTTGTAACACCTTGCTTGCTTGCAATGCAATCTAAACTTCTACTAATAACTCCATCATGTCATCAACTATGAAGAAGTTATTATCATGGATGATTGTCTTAGCATGTGCAATGTGTTTCTGTAATGCATCCATATTTGGAAGAATCGTTCCTTGGATTTCTGTGAGTGTGGCCCTAATCTTGGCTTCTTCCTTTAGCAATTATGCTTGCAAATTTGTCAAGAATCTGATCTTTGAGTAATGAGCAGATTTGTAGCTTGGGTCAAGTGATAATTGATGTGCACTTGCCTTCATATCTGCATCTATCTTTGATAGATTATTTTTAATTTCTGGTGTGAAGATAGATGTGTCACACAACTTAACAAATAATGAAGTTGCATTATTTACAGATGTCTTCAATGAAACAAGAATAGTAGACAATTCTACTTGATTAATTGCAATTTTCTACACCACTTGTTCTAATACCTTGTTCTCAAATTTTCTTTCTACTCTTTGTAGCAACTTATCTTGTCCATTCGAGTCTTCATTGAATTTCTGGACAACTTCTGCTAATTGATCCAAAATAGGTTGTGAACTATCAACCTCAATACTTAGTAAATTTACAAATATGTTCTTTACATCTTCAAGCAATTGAGTTTCCTTTCTCTTTTCTTCTCTAAGCTTTTATTGCTTAGCTCTATTTTGCAGTAATTCACCCATGATGCTAATTTGATCAGGATTTAGAATAGAGATATCCCAATTTGAAATAACTATATCCTCATCTAGATCAATATCTTCTTTTTTACCTTTACCCTTATTTGAAACTTCAATACTCGGTTAGGACTTGTTCTCAACTATCATTGTACTAGTTGTAACGCCCCGCCAAGGGATCCAAAGAATAAACCTAAAGTTTCACTAAGTTTGGTAGCATTTTTTTATTTTATTTTTTTTTAAAAATGAAAGTAAATCCATTTACAACTTATACATAATAACGAAAGCAATAGCAATGTCCATCTAAAAGTAAACATAACAGGTTATATTCTTTAAGGATCCCTTAATGTTGAATTGCATCTAAATCAACTAACATTATTGAATCTATCTAATACAACAATCCGCATGAAATAATAATGATAAGTCCAATGTTTATACATTACATTTCTAAATGCTCAATCATCCACTGTGCATGTCACAGGGTATGAAAGGCTTAAAAGAATATACATATGTGAAATAAGGTACATCTTCCTATTCTAATCATGATGCAACCAAGTAAAGGTAATCACATGTCATACATGATACATCATCATAGAAGATATAGACATCCATCATAAAAGATCAAACATAATAAACTAAGTGCACGGTTCCTCCCAACCATAAATAGCATCATTAGACCATCATGGGTCCTAGCCATCCCTCCGTGCGTAACATTCCAAATCATCGAAGAGATCATCGGTATTAACATAGTAGGAATGTCACTCCTATAAACATGCTACATCATATGCAGAAATTAATCTAACATACAAAGTAAAGCATAAGATAACATCATCTAACATATGCAAATCATCAATATAAGGATACATGTCCACCATCATAATCCATGAAGATAGATGCCAATAAGAATGCATCAGCCACAGTGTCTCAAACAGATCTCAAATGATAAGAGTGGAAAAACACTACCACCCGACCACGTGGAACCTAAGTGGTCCACTCCCACCGCGTTGAGTAGATAATCTCAAGTCCCAAATAGGCTATCAAAATCACACAGCATAAATACTCTCTAAGTCTAGGAATCCTAAAAGTATACTAACTCAAAGGTTCCAACACATAAATCGACATCTAATTCCCAGAGGCACACAATAAAATGTAGGAAACCTACTCTGTAAGTGGGCAAGTGTCATCATATTAATCATGTAGAAGTTACCCTAGCAGTTAGCTTAGGACTCCAGGGTCCCTACTGATCCTTATGCAGCCACTAGTATCCTCTCATACTGACAAGGCATACTATGGAATGCAAGGTTGCAACCAAGCATTCTCTCTACTCCCATCCTAGTCTATACTAGCACTCGAGGCATGGGTGAGAACAAAACAATTATCTTATTAGGTTCATTTAGTCAGTATTAGGTGAGAATATTTTCACTTATTAAAACAACTTACAATGAGTTACCCTGGCAGCCACTTAGGGCCTCGGTCCCCATTGCAAGCCACTTCCCGACACTACAAGCAGATAACCTACCCTAAGCTCATGGAATCATAAATCTGATAATCACCCTAGTCCTATACAAGCGACTGGAAATAAATACCAAAAGATAATCCAAAATAAGAACATCAAATATCCATAATAAAAGCATCAAATCTCCATGAGCAACTGAAAAGCATCCATAGATAATCATGACCACAACAGTTCTCTATTGGCAATTGAAGGTATCACTGATAATCAAAAGTATCCATTGGTTCTCAATAACCAAAATATATCTCAAAATCATACTGATTGAAGACTCCAAAATGGTCGAGTCAAAACATGTCACAACATGACATCATAAATCAACATTTCAGTCCCATCATGGCGACTGGAAAGTAATCCAAAGATAACTGATCGATGACTCAAAATGGTTAAGTCAAGTGTTTCAGATACATATAACTCGGCTTCACTCAAGAAGACTGATGAGCAATAACAATCAGTAAATACAAACATCTCATAGAGCATACGATCACATTACCATGGTTGGGTTTAGAAAGATCGAGATCAAATAACATCAACATGCCATCACAATCATAACCCTTGAGCCTCTTGTAGATGTCCTATAACTGGTCAACACTAGTCAACCCAAAACCCAAAACAAGAAGCATAGAGAAAACACAATGCAAGCACATGTTTGAGTTTGCCAAAATTACATAGTTGAATTGAGTATGGAGGTTTTAGTTTCTATTTGCAAGTATACTTCAAGTGTTTAAGATTCTACGTTTAATTTCCATGTCAACATAGAATTATCCCTCCATTGTTTTAAAACAATCATAAGATAATTATATACTTGTATAAATCCTTGTACTAGCACCCATTGACTTTTAGATAAAATCACTCACGCTATTCAAAACATTAGAATAATACTTATGAACTTTCAAATAATTAGTTTACAATTTCCTTTAAACACTTCAAGGACAATCATTTATTCAAAATGGTCCTCATTGATTTTAAGTAAAATCAATCTTATTAATAATTCAATTATTTAATTCCACTAAACACTTATTAATATCTCTTTTATTTTAATTCGCCCTCAATTAAAAATCCATTTACTTAAATTGACTAATAATTAATTACACTTCTTCTACTATTAACTAATCTTAATTAAATTTAATTTAATTATATTAGTTAATAATTCATATAAAACTAATGCATAAAGATAAGATTCCATTTTAATTCGAACCCAAATCTGCTGCAGCGACAAGAAGTCTAGTGGAGACAGGAAAATAGCATACAGAATTATAAATCTAGATTTGCGTTGCGATAGGAAGTCTAATGGCGACAGGAAAATAGCATACAAAATTATAAATCCAGATTTGCATTGCAACAGGAAGTCTAGTGGTGACAGGAAAATAGCATACAGAATTATAAATCCAGATTTGCATTGCGACAGGAAGTCTAGTGGCGACAAGAAAATAGCATACAGAATTATAAATCCAGATTTGCATTGCAACAAGAAATCTAGTGGTGACAGGAAAATAGCATACAGAATTATAAATCCATATTTGCATTGTGATAGGAAGTCTAGTGGCGACAGGAAAATAGCATACAGAATTATAAATCCAAATTTGCATTGCGACAAGAAAATAGAGAGTGCAAATGAAATATGCAAAAGTCATGAGTGCACCTGGATACTGATGCTAATTTGCTATGCCTCAGAAATTGCAAAGCAAGCTCCTTCCTTCTCCAATGTTGCCAGGTCCTCCAAACATGCCCTCCAAACACTCTCCCTAAGCTTCTAGGAGTTCCTGAATATAAAGAATTCTCAGGAAGCACCTAGAATGTCTCTAGAACAACTGGAAGGTGTTGACAACTAAGCATGAGTCTATTCCAACCTTCTAGATGAGTCATAAGGTTGTAGACACCATGTGCTTAATTGGTGCACTAACTCCTGTGTTGTTGACATATGTGTAATCAAAAGGTGCGTTTACTCCTAGGCAAGCTTATAACTTTATTTTAAATTTTTTTATAACTTTTGTTATTATTATTTATTTATTACTTTATTATTATTTTTATTATTTTTAATTTTAATTTCTTTTATTTAATTCTTTTCTCAATTAATTTCTATTTAATTAATTATAATCAAAATATCAAAGATCATGATATTATATTAATTTTTCCCAAATAATTAAATTATTAATTGAATCTTTTAATTTTAGACTTAATTAATAGAAAATTCACCATAGACCTCCAAGATAAAATATGAAAACCCATCATAGAAAAATTCATACAAAATCAGTCTAAAGGGTTAAAAATCATGAATTATGTCATCCGACACATTCGAAAGGTAAAATATCCAGATACTTGTCCCATCTCTCTAGGACAATGGTTTTAAGGGTTTGGGATTTGGACTTGAGAATTTATCTCCCTTCTCTTATCATTGAGATAATGTAATAGGGTACGCTCATCCTGGAAATTCAGGGAAGTCGATACCCAGTACCTGCAACCTGCATAAAAACCATGCATGTACATACAATATATATATAATGCTAAGCTAAATAGACAATGGCAGGAAGTGGTGCATCGTGTAGATCCCGACTAGCAGGTGACTACGACTCCCTTCCTTAACCACATCAGAAATGTCATACAATAGGAACAAACACGCACACCATACACATGTAAGTATGGGGTAAGTATCCATAATAAAACACATGAGATAATAAACCATCTAACTAATCATCATCAATAACTGAAAGCAATGTAATGATCATCATGCATACATGAAATGTAGAATCTAAATAATCTCATCATACATCAACTGAATCCATAACATAATGTTTGATAGTCGCGAAACAATGCTACTAATCCATCAACATAGAACTAGTCTAACATAGTTCGATAATAATAGCAACAATATGTCCAGAAAGATGTGAACGAGGGTAGGCACTACATCCACCCCCCCTTGGATTAGGCTTACTCCTGGAAGCCTATAAACAAGTAGAGATATAACTCCTATAATCTAGCTGCATCCTCCCATGTAGCTAACAAATCATCAGTAGGGTCCTATTGGACCCTTACCTACTCGATGGTTCGACCCCTGAGGGTCAACTCCTACTGCTCCAGAATACAAACCGGCTCCAAAGCCAACTCCTCATCCTCTACCTGCAACGCATTCCAATCAAGAACATGTACAACATCAGGGATATGTTGCCTAAGTACTGAGACATGGAAAACATCATGAATGCGAGCTAGGCTGGGTGGTAGAGCAAGGCGGTAAGCAACTAGGCCAATCCTCTGTAGAATCTTGAATGGTCCCACAAAGCGAGGTGCTAGCTTTGAACCCTTTCCGTATTGGATCAGACTCTTCCACAGATGCACTCTCAAGAAAACCTTATCTCCCACAACAAACTGCTTATCTGTCCTATTAGCATCAGCATACTTTTTTTGCCTATCCTCTACCGTAGTCAAGTGCTCATGGATACGCACTACTTGTTGCTCCATATCATAAAGTATCTCAGGACCCAACAAGATGTGATCCTCAAGATTGTCCCAACTCAAGGGTGTACGACAAGGACGTCCATATAAAGCCTGAAAGGGTGCCATGCCAATAGAACTATGATACCCGTTGTTGTAAGAAAACTCCACTAGGTAGAGATAATCCTCCCAATGTGTCTACCTATCCATCACATACATCCTTAACATATCTTCTAGAACCTGATTCACCCTCTTTGTCTAACCATCTATCTCTGGGTGATATGCCAAACTGAAATTCAATTGTGCTTCAAGCTCATGCTGCAGCAATGTCTAGAATGCGGATGTGAACACAGGATCCCTATCTAAAATGATCTTTCGAGGAATACCATGTAATCTCACAATGTCACGCATGAAGATATTAGTTAGAGGAGCTGTTGTGTAGGAAGACCTGATTGGTGAAAAAAGTACCACCTTAGTCAACCGATCAATGGTGACCATAATAGCATCATGATGATGAATAGTCATAGGTAATCCTACTATGAAGTCCATGGAGATGATATCCCACTTCCATGAAGGAATGAGAAAAAAGTCTTGTCGGGTGCTAGTGTTCTGCCTTGACTCTCTGACACTCAAGACACCTGGCCACATAATCAGCAATGTCATGCTTCATCCTAGACCAATAGAACAAATGTCGCAAATCAGCATGCATCTTCTTGACACCTGGATGTGCCGAGTAGGGTGTACAATGGGCCTTTGCTAGAATCAAGGTGCGAAGCTCATCCAGTAACGGCACATAAATCCTTCCTGAAAGTCTCAAAAGACCATCTGATTCTCAGACGTATCCTGCAAACTTACCTTCCAAAGGTCTTCTTGAATCTAACTCTCTGCACACCTCCTGGTACCAAGAATCTGTAGGAAGTGCCTGAAGAATTTGACTTCTCAAATCAACACTAAGAGTCATAGATGATATCACGTGTCTCCTATGACTCAATGCATCTTCCGCAATAATAAACTCAAAATCTCTTCAACAATAAACACGCAAATCATTCTTAAGCTCTGAAATCACTTTTAACAACTAGCTCTAGAAACTCGCGATGAAACAATGCATTCACTTTCTTCTTTTTAACAAATTTCCTCTTTACAATCACCATTAATGCTTGGTATGTTTGTTCGCTCAATGACAGAATGTCTTCCACTCAGTTTAGCTTTTATTCTCGAAAGACATTCATAGCTCGGTAGAATCATTATCACTTGGTATCCACATACAATACTTCAGTGTCTCCCAACCTTGCTCGGTAGGGTCTTGTGACCTGAAGTAGCTTGGTAAGGTCTATGATTTTTGTGACCACTCAGTGATCCTTGTGCATCTTAAATGATGATATGAATCTCTTCTTCTTGCTGGTTGGAACTGATAAGAGAATTCTTCTTTAGAGTCTCAGTTCAAGTTATTCCTATGGGAATTCAAGTTGAAATGATTGAGTCACCCAACTCTTGAGTGGCATCTACTTCATGACTCAAACTTGCATTCTCAAGAGATTTTGGTATCCATTGCTACTTCATCTGCTTTCTGATATTGTCTACTTTGGCTTTCTTCTCATCTTCAATTTTTCTTGTATTCATATAGTTCTTGGCAAGATATCCATGTTCTATACAAATAAAACATATTTTAGTGGTATCTCTTTTGCTCATATGATGTTTTACATAGTTTTCTCCAATGTGCCCAAATTCACCACAGTAGTGACATCTACACCATGTGTTGTAGTCCCATCCAAATATTGCTTTCACAATTTGTTTTGCTACATTCAATATCTTGGTTTTGCATTCAGAATATGTGTGTCCTTGTTTCTTGCAATTGTGACATTTACCTTCAAACTTATGTTTCTCCTTGCATTCACTTGCTCTATGACCATGCTTATTGCAACTATAACACTTTCCATTGAATTTTTCTTACCATTACTCCAATAGTTTTTTTATGTATGACCTATCTTACCATAATGATTGCAAGTAGGCCTTTGATTATTTTGAGCTCCTTGCTTGGATGATTCACCTTCTTCTATGTATCCTATTCCATTTTTTCCTTTGTGTTTGTACTGAATTTGTTCATTCAACTGATTCATGCTTTCTTGATATTTCAACATCCTTTCATTGGTTTTCTTTTTAGTGTTTAGATCATTCTCTAGTCTTTCATTTTCTAACCTGGGATTCATAAGTTCTTCATTTGCATTTGTGAGTTGATCAATGAGGTATGTTTGTTGAAGGGATAGATGATGAATTTCATTATTCTTTTATTCTATCTCTTCTTTGGCTTTGTCTTTTTCTTCCACAACTTCACATAATCTTACTAACTAGATTTCTTGTTCTCTTTTCAGCTTTCTAACTTCTTCTTGTAGATTGGAATTCTTTTCTATTAGGTCTTTGATTGCTTCATCAGCTTCACCTAAGTTTCTTTCTAGATAGATATCTTCAATTTGTTCTTCATTGTAGAGATTATCATTCATTTGTACTGCAAGATCTTTCCTTCTTTTCAATGATTGAGAAATTTTCTCCTTTTATTTCTTTAGTTGCCTAATGTCTAATTCAATATCCAACTTTTCATTGTCAATAGCCTCATCTAGCCTATATACCTCCATTGCCTCTGATCTTTGCTCAAGCTACCAAACTTCTTCTATGAGAACCCCAAACATTTGATACCAATTGTTGGAAATATGAGGTAGGAAAGGTTACTGGGGGGGGTGAATCAGGAACCAATAAAACTTGATCTTATTTCACCAATTAATCATTCACATAATATTATGATCTAATTACATGCATGAAAGAATGAAAGAAAATAAACATTCATAAAAATTTGACACAAGATATGGTGACCTAGAAACCTTTGAAATAGAAATTAAAACTGGTGTGGGGATGATACCCACAAGCTTTAGTACTGTACTATAAAGTTGGCCTATTAAGGCTTACAATTGATCACTTCTGATGATCTGCCCTATTAGGAGCAATAAGGATTGTGAGGTCCACCTTGTCAAAGGATTTACAAAATATACAATGAAGTATGCACTTGGTAAAGAGATTTATCAAAGTCTAACCTATTAAAGTATTTGACTGATGCACCTATTAGGATTAACTAGTGGCTGATCTTTGATCTACAACTCTAATTTGTTGGTTAGGATTCCTTGAATTTTAATGATCACCTTATTGTGATAGATAATAATTTTTTGTCTCTTATACTACTTGTAGCCTTCTTTAATTTTCTATTTGGATATGATACAATATACATACATATACATACATTCCATATTTGTATATGATATAATGCATTACATATGTACTAATCCAAATCACAACTTACTGGAGTTGGCTACAATACAAGTTTCACCAAAATACTGTTGTAACTCAGGTTCTGAAGACAAACTCAATGATGTTTTGATACTTGACAACCACTGTCAAAACATGGCATCATCTGACACTTGGTTGACAAATAGGCTCAGTTTATACTAATCACTTCCAAGTAGCTTGAACTCAGGAAGCATTGTGTGACTTAGTGAATACTACGAAACTTGACATATACTAAACCACTTGATTGACACTCCATGGCTTGGTCAACACTAGATTCATATTGCTAACACTTATGGCTTGATAGACACTAAAGATCATGGTTAACACTATGGAACTTAGTTAACACTATGGAACTTGGTTAACTCTATGGAACTTGATTAACACTAGAGTTTCCATCACTTGTACTAAACAACTCAGTAAACACTACTACACTTGGCATAAACTGTACACAGGTTCTGAAGCTTGGTATCAACTGAGAAACTCAGTAGAAACTATATATTGACTATGTATGAGTCACTAATAGATAAATTGGCCATAATGTCAATAATTTGTGTTTGGTGAGATCAATTTTTTCATAGGTTTTAAAGTTCATCAAAAAGAAGGAGGTATATATGTGACATAATATAAATTCATTAAGAATATCTTGAAGACATTTGACATGGATGAGTCAAGGCTATTTGGTACACCTATGGTGACTGGATGCAAATTATCTAAGGAGGATACTATTGCTGAAGTGAATGACACACAATAATGATCAATGATTGGAAGTTATAGTATCTTGTGCATAGTAGACCTAGTATCTCACATGCAATTGGTATAGCAACAAGGTATTCCTCTATTCCTAAGGAAACACACATAATTTTTGTTAAAAGGATATTTAGATACCTAAAAGGAATAGAAGAATATAGATTATGGTATAGACAACAAGGTGATTTTGAACATAGAGTTTACACTGATACGAATTGGGCTGGAGATGTTGATGAAAGGAAAATTATAAGTGGTGAAGCTTTGTTTTTAAGAGAAAGAATAATTACATAGTTGAGCAAGAAATAAAGCTACATATCACAATCTAAAACTTGAAGTTGAGTATGTTATTATTGCAATTAACTATTCAAATATTGTTTGGATCAAGTAATTTTTGGAAGGAATGCAAGAAGAAGTTATCAAGCCTATCACTATCTATTGTGATAACACAATTGAACTAAACATATCCAATAATCTTGTGATGCATGCAAAAATCAAACATCTATCTATCAAATATCATTATTTGAAGGAGAAAGTGCAAGAGAATCAAGTAAGACTAGAGTATGTGAAGTCTAAGGAGAAAATTATAGACATGTTTACAAAGTCACAGCCGAAGGATGCTTTTGAGTATCTGAGAGGTAATTTAGGGGTCATTCCCTTATCCAAGCCTCACTACAAAAGGATGCATGTTGCATCAATTCATGGTTAAACATTTATATCTTTTTGGAGTTGATGCAAGAGTTTACTCTTAGGAACTATTTCCTAAAGTATTGAAAGTGATTATAATAAAATCGATGTAAATAGTACATGAAAGGTACAAGGTATTACTAAAAAAAATTATAAGTTTCACATTGGAACTTATAGTTACCTTTGGCATTGTTGTCAACGGGAAGAGAGACTATATGAGGTGAGATGAACTAATTAGGAAGAGAGAATTTGGAAGAAGAAAGAGAGATGATATCCTAAGGGCGAGAAGCTAATATAAAGAGATGATGTTGAATAGAAAGTGTAGTACACCCAAAGGGGGAGAATTTCTAACGGTGGACACCCAGCTGGAAATGTTGAACCTGTTGTAGAGAACCTGGATAAAGTCATAGATCTAAAAGGTTGTTTTTTTTAATACATACATTCAAATATCTGATGATGTAATGTTCTGTAATGTAAAATCCCATGTTTATGTGTTGTCATCAATACTAAAGGGGGAGATTGATAGCCCCAACTAATAATGTTTATTAATGTAAGTGTAAGAGTCATATTAGTTGTTATGTTGTCATTGATGTTAAGCATTAGTTGGTTAGACATTATGATAATTCACTAGAGTTCCATATAATTTGATTGATGAAGAGGATTTGAAGAAAGTATGATGAGTTAGAGCGTTGATAAGCGTATGGTATTCAATGGGCACTTGAATGAGTTAAACTTTGATAATATAATGGAAGTTTGACTACTTTACATAATCTTGAGCAAGATGTATATGTAAGACACTTTGGTTGATGAATGAAGGAATGTAGTATTAACTGAGCTAGTACAGTTATCATTGAGAACCTAAGAAAGAAGTGTTGATGTCTAGTGTTAACTAAGCAATTTTAGTGCTAACTAAGTTGTGTATTGGCTGAGGGAGTTTTAAGGTTCACCAAGAATGAACATGGAGAACAAGTTTGTAAAAGATTAATGTAAGGCCAAAATTTTGTAAAAGATAAAGAAAAATTTAGTTATGAGATCAATGACTAGAGTAATTCAAAGAAAATCTAATGGAGAAGGTTTAACAATTTAAAATGGAGCACAAAGTTCAAGAAGGAAGTATATTTTCTAATTGTCTAGATTCATTGAATTTGAATATGATGGAGATCTATGATTATGTTTAAGTGGTAAAATATAGAAGATTCTGGAAAGGGAATAGTTATCTATTTAAAGAGATAAACAAGATGTTTTTTGTTTTTGATATTGTTGACCAATGGTGATTGTTGTTGATGCAAGTTAAAGTGGAAGAAGAAGGAAGAAGGTGAACCAAGTATAATAGTATTATGAAGATCAAGAAGAGGAAGTGTTAACTAGTAGTGTGAGTGTGTGAATCAACCAAAAAGAGATCAGAAAGAAGCGATAGAGTGAAGTAGAGATTTGAACAAGCAAGATAGTGTTAAACCTAATAAATTATTTCACCAATACTTTCTTACCATTTTAGAAAAAAAAAATCTTAACTAAGTGGACCTAACAAGTATTTGAAATCATGTATAGTAACATTCAATAGTAATGTTTGAAGTCCTTTAGAACCCTCTAACAAGGTCACACTAAAAATGTGCATGTAACCTTTAACAATGTTGGATCCTAACAAAGCTCACTTCAAAAGAGCAAAAAAAATTGAGTTGTTGGTTCCAAAGAAATTTTTCCCTTTACATGGTTTCCATGTTAAATACTTGTGTCAAATGTGTGAATGCTTATTGTGTTGCAAATTTTATTTCATGTAAATTGTTTAATGTTGGAACTTGGTATAACCTAGATGAGTAACATGATACTCGGTATAGTAAGAAAAAGTGAGATAACATTTTATGTTAAGTTATAAGTTTAAATTGTGATGTTTGATGATGTTACCAAGTTATTGATTTGAAAGTTTATGCAGTTGAAATTGGTACAAAAGTGTTTTAAGAAATGTAGGATAATTAGTTATAATTGATTCACCCCTCACCCCCCTAGGTATCTCATAGAGGTGAGGGGTTTTTTCTATTGATGTCACTCTTCAACCTAGTGCACATTTCTCATGGAAGACCTTCCATAATCAAAAGGACCCCTAGCAATAATTTTCTTTCAGCCTTCCAGGCTATTTGGGTTGTTTAATGGTCTCTCAAGACAAGAACAATAACATTCCACAAGAAAAAATGGATACCTCTCAAGCCTCTCCTTCATAGATCAAATCATTTAGGGACATGGTGGAGAACAAGGTTGTATTACTAGATGGAGCAAGCTTCTTCCACCAATCATCAAAGGACTCTAACCACTAAGTGCTAGAAGAAACAAAAGGTACGATTTCTGCCACTAGAGCTATGGTTATTAAACCTAACATTTCCATGAAATTAGCTATAAATTATGAGAAAGAAAGGCTTAAAGATACAACAATATTTCTAGTCGCTTAAGATGCTAATAACATTCCCACTAGAAAATACATGAATGATTGGACTTAGAATGTATAGGTCAAGAAATTCAGTTTTCAATTCTCTTATTTTAGATTAATCCAAAAAGTGTTGTTCCTTATTTTTTTCTACAACCCTAAGCATCAAATGGATGTAGTAGATAAGCAATACTAGAAAATAGGGAAAAGCATTTCCTATGCCCTACCCTAGATGCATGATGTAATGTTATAGTAAATTGTTGCATTATCTTTCCCTAGGTGGATTACTATGGAAAAAATACCTCCCTTCTTTTTTAATTTCATCCCTCATGCCCTAATCTCTATTAGTAATATCATCAAAGTTGATCAAACTAGTAGTGTTTTGTTAGCCCCAATAGATAATATTGTTAATATATGTGAAAGAATCACATCAGTAGTTATGTTTTCATTGATGTCAAACCTTAATTTGTTAGACATTATGCTAATTCAGTAAAGTGTCATATCATTTGATTTATGAAGAGTATTTGAGTAATGAAGAGGATTTGAAGAAAGTATGTTGATGTAAGTGTTGATAAGTGCATGGTAGTCAATGGGAACTTGAATGAATTGGACTCTAACATTATAATGTTGGTTTGATTGTTTTACATGATTTGATTAAGTGTTTAAAATCATGTATAAGAAAGATAGTATGATCAGTGAATGAAGGAAATATAATGTTAATTGAGCTATTATAGTTGTCACCAAGCACCTAATAGAGAAGTAAAGAAGTTTAGTGTTAACTAATTAATCTCAGTGTTAACTGAGTCAAGTATTGACCAAGCAAGTTTTAATGTTCATCGAGTATGAACATGAAGAACAAGTTTAGAAAAGATTTAATTTGAGGCTGACATTTGGTGAAAATTAAGAAGGTCCAAGAAGTTTCAAAGATAAGGATGAAGTTAGTTATGATATCAACAGCTAGAAAAATTTAAAGAAGATCTGATGAAGGAGAACTATCAATTTGAAATGAAGCACAAACTTCAAGGTGGATGTCTATTTCCCAAGAATCTAGTTTTAATGCATTTGAAATTGATAGAGATCTACGATCATGATTAAGTGGCAAAATCTGCAAGACTTTAGAATGACAAAAAAAAATTATTTAAAGAGATTAAGAAGATATTTCTTTTTTTGTATCAATGTTGATTTTTGTTGATGTGAATATTGCTAAAGTTGAAGAAAAAATAAGGTGAGCCAAGAAGAATAGTATTGTGAAGATCAAGAAGAGGAAGTGTTAAGTTGCAGTGTGAAGTGTGAGAATTAGCTGAACAGATATCAAAAGAAAGAGATTGAGAAAAGAAGAGATATAAACAAACAAGGTAATGCTAAAACCTAATAGATCATTTCATTGTTACTTTCTTACTTCTAGTAGAACAATATCTTAATTGAGTGGACGTAACAAATCATTGATATCCTATATAGTAATATGGAATAGGAATCTTTGTAAGTTCTTTAGAGCATACCACTCTTTATAAATTTCAAGGAGTGATAAGCTCTAGACGATCTTTGGTGAAAACCCTCTAACAAGGTCACATTAAAAATGTGTATGTAACCTTTAACAAGGTTGGCTCCTAATAGAGCTTGCTTAAGAAGAGTAAAAATATTTGGATTGTTAGTTCCCTTTACAAGGTTTCTATGTTAAATACTTGTGTCAAATGTGTGAATGCTTATTATGTTGCAATTTTATTTAGTGTTAGTTGTTTATTGTTGTAACTCAATATAAGCTAGATGATTCTTTAATACTCGGTTTAGTAAGGAAAAATAAGATGACAATTCGATGCAACTTTTTATAAGTTTGACTTGGTTCAAAAGTGTTCTTAAGGCATGTAGGACAACTAGTTAATCTATCTAAAAATTGGTATTAGAGCTAAGTGCTTGAAGGAAGAAGTTTGAAGGGACTTAAGCAAGGTAAACTTTAAGCAACCCCCTTCAGAAAAGAGATATAAAAATATTGGCGAATCGAACATTATTTTGAAAAATAAAAATAATTTCTATTATTAATTGGCAAATCTTTAACTATTTAAATATTTTTTATAACTAAATTTAATAAAAATGTGACGATTTTAAATATTTTTAAGAGCTAAATTATTAGCCAAAATTTCTTAAAATTAGCCAATTAGCAAATATTAGCCACTAAAAAATACCCTAGACTAAAGTGAAAGATCCAAAAATATATAAGAGAGAGGTACCAAATCTAAAAAAGGAGATTTTATCTTCATGGAAAATTAGGATGAGGCTACATCTATTTGGGATTGGAGACAATGACCTATAGTATCTAGAACACCACTACACCTTTTCTATTGGTCATATCACAGTTGATGAGATGAATAAGAAGAAAGTGCACAACAGTCTGATGTTTGAGATTGCTTTTATATTGAATGATGTTGAATTTGATGATGTCAAAAACTATGCTATTGCTAAACAAATGTGGGACAAGCTAATACTTGTGCATGGTAGAGATCAAAATGTATTAAGAGCTAAAGTCAAAAGTATGAGAAACAAATATGATGACATGAGGATTCAAAAGAAGGTGAAAACATAGTTCAGTATGTGAACCAAATCAAAGAATTTTTGAGTGCTATCAAAGTGCTAGATGAGTCATCAATAATGAAGAAGTTGTAAGTAAAGTCATCAAAACACTCTTGCCTGTTTATTCTATAAGATTATTTGCAATTCAAGAATTTAGAGATATGTTGGGTAGTGATATTACTCTTGATGGTTTAGTTGGTCATTTTACTATATTTAAATTAACTTTGCTAATAGTTTGTTAGATAAATGGGGGGGTAAATCAGTTATGTCTAGTTATCCTTCATGCCTTTTAAACACTTTAGTACCAATTCAAACTTCATAAACATCAATAGAAATAACTCAATGATTCATTCAAATTCACAATTCAATCTTGTTATCAATTTTCTTCAAATTATTATCTTACTATTTCTATTATTATTGAATGTTAGAATCAAAACTTGGTTTTTACGTTACTGTTACCTAAATTTTAATTAACTATTATTGAGTTGTAGTATTAAGTAAATGCCATGAAAATCAACTTCCAACATAACAAAATTCACACATTTGACATCAAGATTTAAAGTGGTAACCCTATAAAAGGAAAAACCACCTAGGATCGGCAATCCAAATAATTTCACTCTTCTAAAGTGAGCTCTCCTTGGAGCCAACCTTGTTAAAGGTTTACGTGCACATTTTTAGTGTAACCTAGTTAGATGGTTTTAACATAAAGATCATCTAGACCTTATCACTTCTTGATCATCTCTAAAGAGTGGCCTACTCTAAAGGACTTACAAATATCACTAATTGGTGTTACCATATAGGATTTCAAAGACTTGTTAGGTCAAATTGGTTAAGAGAGTTTTGTATCTATAATGGTAAATAAAAGTCAAATTATCTATAAGATTTAGAACTACCTTTCTTGTTTAGATCTTTGTTCTGCTATGACTTCTTCCTTCTTTGATCTCTAGTTGGCTAATTCACTTCTTCACACTTTCACTTTTCTCTAACTCTATTTGATCTTCCTTCTACTCTGGTTGATTCACTTGTACACACTTTCACTTTTCTCTAACTCTTCTTGATCTTTCTTCTACTCTGGTTGGTTCACCTTTCTTCTTTTCTTCTCTTTTCTTTTCACAAATCTCTAACTTAACAATATCAATCAACAACCAAAAACTTGTTTAAACATCTCCTTAAATAGTGAACTCTTTGCTTCCAGATTCTTCCACATTTTGTTGCTTAATCATATTCATAGATCTCAGATTCAATGTGTTTAGTCTCTTAGAAAATAGAACCTTCATTAAAATTTGTGTGCATCCTTAATTTTCTTAAATATCTATCATCAAATCTTAATTGTTGTTTTCTTATCATAGATCTTGTAACAAACTTTGACTTTAGGCTTTTAACTTCTCAAACATTCTTTATTTTCACCATAAGTTGACCTCAGATCTCCTTATTATTAATTTGTTCTTCTAGCTCATACTCAGTAAACATTACATTTCACTTGAGTAATACATCACTCATTTAACATATGAATTACTCAATTAACACTAAACTTTAACTTTCTCTTTTCGAAATACTCAATCAATATTGTAATCCTTTCACCTTGTCACTTGGTGTAGTTTGTATGGCTCAATGAATACATAAACTTCATCATTACATGATTATATGATTGTAAATAAATATGACCAATTTTACATTATCATTGTCCAACTTATTCAAGTGCCCATTGAATACAATATTTATCAACTTCTTCATCATCATAATTTCGTCAAATCTTCTTCATCATTCAAATTATATGGCACTCTACTAAATTAGAAAAATGTCTAGCCAATTAAGATGTTGACATCAATGACAACACAACAACTGATACAAATCTTTCACACACATTCATAGCACTCTTAGTTAGATCATTAGTTGGGGCTAACAATCCCCCCCTTTGGCATTGGTGGCAATAGATAAACATATAATTTTACATTACAAAACATTACATAAGATAATCAAATGTATGCATTGAAAAAAATACAACTTTTTAGGTCTTTGAATTCATTCAGGAACTCTACAACAGAATTCATCGCCAAGTGCACTCGGTCTCCATCTTCAACCTCAAACATGTATCCCCATTAGGATATGTTTTCCTTTTGTTCAATAGTATCTTGATTCTTTTGTATTAGCTTCTTTATTATCTCCTTAATTCTCTCCACCTTTACTTAATCTCTCCCCCTTTTGTTATACTCCCCCCCTTTAACAATAATTCCAAAAGTAACTATAAGTTCTAATTTGAAACATATAAAATTGTGTGTCTTGCATGTACCATTTACATCAACTTCATTATAGTCATTTTCACAACTTCAAAACTACTCCTAAAATGTGAACTCTTGCATAAACTCCATAAAGATATTTTTGTTCGTGCCTGAATTCATGCAACATGCATCTTCACTTAGTAAATTTTGGATAGGGGAAGGACCCCTAGTTTACCTCTTAGATACTCAAAAGCATCTTAGGCAATGGCTTAGTACATATGTTTGCAGTCTTCTCCCTTAGACTTCATATATTCAAGCCTTACTTATTTATCATGTACTTTCTCCCTGAAGTAGTGATACTTAATTGATATATTTTTTGTCTTTGCATGCATCACCAGATTCTTCAATATATCTATTGCATTTGTGTTCTCACAATAAATAGTTATAGGCTCAATTATCTCTTCTTGCATTCCTTCCAATAGTTGCTTAATCCAAACAATATTAGAACAATTAGCAGTAGATTGTGAAATATAGCTCTATTTCTTAGTCAACCATGTTATCAATCTTTCTCCTCAAAAGAAAGCTCCACCACTTGTACTTTTTCTTTCATCAACATTACTAGCCCAATTAGCATCAATATAGACTTTAAAGTCACCATCTTGTTTATACCATAATCCAAAATCTTTAGTCCCTTTAAGATATCTAATTATCCTCTTAATAATTGTCATGTTTATTTCCTTGGGATTAGATGAAAACCTTGCAACAATACCAACATGTTCAATAGCTGGCCTAATATGCACAACATATTTCAATTTACCAATAATTGATTTGTATTGTGTTCATTTACCTCAACAGTAGTATCATCTTTTGATAATTTCACTCCAGTCATCATAGGTGTACGTATTGGTCTTAACTCATCCATTCCAAATGTTTTTAATATTTCCTTTACACACTTAGACTAAGTCACATATATACCATTTTTTTAATGAAATTGTAAGATAATGAAAAATTTGATCTCACAAAACATTAAAATCTCAAAATTTTTACTCATTTGATCAAAAAATGATTTACATACAAAATCATTTCTACCAAATATAATGTCATCCACAAAAAATTTAGAAATCAACACCATATTTTCATATTCACCCTTCAAATACAAAATTACTAATCTCACTTACTTTAGTAAATCCAGTTTTAATCAAATAAGAATATAACCTTTATACCATGTTCTTGGTATTTTCTTCAGTCCATATAGTTTCTTGTTCAACTTGCAAACCAGGTTCTTTTGATTAGGTTCAACAAATCCTTTTGGTTTTTCTATGTAGACTTCTTCTTCAAGTATTCCACTCAAAAATTCAAATTTGACATCCATTTTGTATCATTTGAATTTTGTATATCATAGGCCAACAATGTTCTTACACCTTCCAATCTTGCCACAAGTGCAAAAGTCTCACCATAATTTATAGTTTCTTCTTGGGCATAGCCTTTGCAAACTAGTCTTTCTTTATTTCTCACCACTTCTCCATTTTCATTCATCTTATTTATGAACATCCATTTTTTTCGTATCACATTCTTGTCTACGGGTCCTAGTACTAGTGCCCATGTATTTTTCTTCTCTATCTAATCAATCTCTTCATTCATAACATTTATCCATCCTCATTTTCAAGTGCAGCCTTACTATTCTAAGTTCAAAATAAATTATTAAATATGTATTGTCTTTCAACATACTTCTTATCATTACTCCAGCACTTTGCCTGCAATGATTTGTTCAGGTTAATGATTCTTTCTAACATATTTTGCTAACACGGGTTCAAGTCTTTGATTTTCAGCATCATTCTCACATTGTTAGGGTTCAACTTCCTACTCGAGTTGTGCTATCTGGTGCTCGAGTAAAACAAGTTATTGCTTGGTAGCTCTTTTTTATAAGTTGGGTAGCATGTCAGGTACATCTTCATGCACATATAAAAATCTATTGTAATATTCTAGTTCACACTTACTTTCCACATTGTTCTTGTCTGCAAACTCATTAGTTCTCACATTTGCACTTTTAATCACTATGTTAGTAGCTTTCTTCAAACATTTGTATGCTTTTCTCTTGGATGAATAGCCAAGGAAAGTACCTTCATCTCTTTTTGAATCAATTTTACCTTTGCTTGTATCCTTATGAATGTAAAACCTACTTCTAAATATCTTGAAATAACTTACATTAGGTGTATGACCATGCATGTTTCAATAATGCGAAAGCAATATAAACATGTTGGAATATTCAAATAGGAATAATGCTTCTGAGAGGGGGGGGGGGGTGAATCAAAAGAGTTGGACTTTACTCATTAAAACTTTAACTGAAAGTAGATAGCATGCATATAAACATATCAAACATCCATGGAAAAAAAAATGTAACACCACATAACACTTAAGATTTTGGTAACCCAGAAGCCCTCCAGGAATAAGAAGGTAAAACTGGGGTGGGGATGATACCCACAAAATCACTGTAGTAATAATGTTTGACCACTTCTGATGGTCTGCCCTGTTAAAGGCTTTACACTGTGTCAATGGTGACCTGGTTAAAGGATTTAAAACACTTTACATGAAGTGTTACCCTGTTAAAGGATTTGATCACCTATTTAAAGGATCTACAAAGTAGTTGTTAAGCTAACCTATCAACATAGGATTTCATTTCTAATACAATTGCTAGAGAGTATTGGGTATAATAAACCTAATAGCCTACAATTCTTTGATTGTTGAATACAGGCACTTGATCTGCTTTCTCTAATCTTGATCCTCTAAGATCTGATACTCAATTTTATCCCTTGCTTTGTTCTGATCAATTGAATATATCACTGTTGTTCTCTTCCTCTAAGTCTTTATACTCTTTTCTCTGAACTCCAATATAATTTCTCCATACATTCTTCTTCTTTTTTTAATTATTATTATCCTTAATGATATTTTGTCTTCCTTAAAAAGACATTCAAAGACTTAGGGTTGGATATGGATCTATGATCCATATTGAATCTTTGTTTCCTGCTCATTCCTTGTACTTTTCTTATTGGTTGCATACCTTCTCCATTTTTCTTATTGGTTGCATGTAGATTGCATAGGAAATAGAAAAGATTCAATCTTATCACTTAAATCCTTCAAGATTCATCATATGTCAGCCATGAAAATGGTTTACATCTGAATTAGTGAAGTTTCAAACTCATATGTGTATTCTGTGTTACTCGGCACTTACTAATTCCTGATGCTCGGCACTTATAACAAACTGGCTTACTCAGCTCCTGTTGCATTTCTGTTTTGCTCGACATCGTCTGTGACTCGGCACTCAAATATCACTCAGCACTTGTATAATGCTCAACACCTAAAGATCACTTGGCACTTGATCTTCACTCGGCACCTAAAGGCTGCTCGACACCTATTGGATTTCCTGACTCGACTCATGTTGTGGCTCGGCATATGTAGTGTGCTCAGCTCCAATGTAAAAAATGGTTAAGTGTGTTGGCACTCAAATTTCAAAACCATTCTGAGACTAACAATCTCCTCCTTTGACATGAGTGACAAAAACACTTAACTGGCCTCATGAGTACATTCACTAATCTGCTCGGTATATACAGAGGTTTAAAGAAAACTTGATCAAAAAATTTGTAACTTACAATATATATACCTCAAAATTATTGTAACTCCCCCTGAGTTGATTACGCCATTATCTACGCTATCTTGGTAACCAAAATTTTACGCTGTATATCATGCTCCCCTTTTATCTTGCCTCCCCCTATTAACTTGTCTTTTTGTCTCCCTCATTCATCTTGTCTCCCCTATCATCTTATAATATCTCCCCCTTTTTGACACTTATGTCAAAGGGTTTTAAGGGTTAAGACCATGTTTCGCCAAAAATGTGTTTTTTACCTCCATAATCATCCTAAGAGCTACATCCCAATTATGCAAAGCAATTTCCAATGACTTGTGTTGGATGGCAGTCTCTGCAGCAAGGTGAACAAGTCCATCTGAAGTAGAAAGATTAAGATCTTTCTTGAGAACAGTTTTTGCATAGACCTATTCTTTATGGAGTACTTCCAAATGTGGGGCAATGGAGGATTGGAGCTATATCAGTTTGGCCTTGATGGTGGCTTCTTCTATTGTTAACACAGCTACTTCTTTCTGAGTGTGAAGTGTTTGATTAAAATACTTCTCACCATGAGCTAGATCTTTGTGTAATTGCATGCTTGAAATCTTCAGATTTCTCTCCAGGCTCATTATTCTTTGGCTAGTCTCCTGTGTGAAGTATGAAAAGTCACATAGCTTTGTGTACAATGAGAATATATTCTCAAGTACCTTTTTCACCTTGTCAACCATTTTTGCGAATTCAACCTAGGAAAGTGCAATTTCACTAGATATTTCCTCATTTACTTTCCCTTGGAATTTCCTTTTAGACCATTCCATAAGTTTTACATTTGTTTCTTGGTCTTCATTTTTAACCTGGTCAACAATATCTAATAATTGTTCCATTATATGCTTTGACTCATTTGGTGACTGCAAACTGAAGGCATCCATAAAGATGTCCTTAATCTATACTACCTTGATCAATTATAGAAATTTTAGGAAGTGCACCTTGTGTTTGTGCTTTAGGATTAGATGTAATAGTCTATCTTGTTTGTTCTATTTCTTTGTCTCCTGCTGCACTCGACTTCTATATTGTGGTGTCAACTATTCCTGATGAAACAATTGTTTTCATTTGAAGTTGACCACTAGTAGCTGTAGAGATGATGGAAGGTGGTTCGTGTGGATTCACCTTATCTCTAACTGTATTTTCTACTAATTTTTGTAATTCATCCACACTGACCAATACTAGATCTGTACATAATTGTGCTTGTTGTGTGGATTGGTCAAGGATTCTTTTGAGATCCTCTACAGTTAATGGATTGATGTTCTGAACAGAAGTGTCAAGAACATCCTGTACAGTTATAGTTTCTATAGGTGTGATGGGTACATGAGGAGGGCTAGAGGGTGGCAATTGTGTGTCTTGCACACTCTAGTCTTGTTGTTGCTCCTGCTTAGCTATTGTCGTTTCATCTTGCTTTTGTGTCTCCTCCTCCTTTGTTTCTTTCTCCTCTCCATCTTTCTTCTCTTCTTCCTTCTTCTCTTCTTCTCTTTTCTTTTCTTCTTCTTTATTTTCTTCTTTTCCTTTCTTTTCTTCTTCTCCTTTCTTTTCTTCTTCTCCTTTCTCTGTATTCTTTGCTTCTTCCTCCTCCTTCTCACTAGGTTCCTCATGTTCTGTGTTTTGTCCCTCAAGGGGATCTTCTTCTCCTTCTTTGATAGTAGTCAAGCCATATATCAACTTCCATATTTTTATTGACTTACTGACTACATTTTCAATCTTGTTTTGTAAGATATCAAAGGTGCTATGCTTTGTTGTGAAATTGCCACTATATTTCTTATTAGCCTTTGTTATTTGACCTCTTGTTAGGTCAAGCATCACCTGAGCTAAGGTAGATTCTCTTATCTCCTTTTCAATTTTCAGACAATGATGCCATTTGTTTTCAATTATCTCATATAATTCTCTTGGCATGGTATTGTCTAGCTCTAGAGGTGTAGTCTTGAATTCAACCATCATGGCATATACTGATTCCTCTATTTTGTTTTGCTCTTCTTTACTAAGCTTGTTGAAGTCAATGCTTTTCAAATCAGTAAAGTCATTGAAGGAACCTAATGAGAAGAAGAAGAAAAAAGTAAAATATGTTTCCAGTGATAGTGATACGTATGAGGAGGATGTAGAACAACTTGAAGCACTAATAGCAAGGAGATTTCACAAAGGTAAGTTACCTATCATGTGCTTTAACTGTAATGAGGTTGGTCATATTAATGCTATATGTCCAAAGAAGAACTATAGAGGTGGAGACAATTATAGAAGTAAAAGACATGAGGACAACAAAGATTATAAAGAGAAAGGCAAGAAGTCTTGCTACATTGTAGAAGAGGAAACCAAAGATGGATCTGATGATCACAATGATGAAGTGGTGTATGTTGCAATGAAGGATGATTCTAATGAGGATGAGGCAACTAAACTAGTATCTTGTGTGAACAAGAATGACAGCGGGATCATTGACAGTGGGTGTTCAAATCACATGACTAGAGATTAAAGTAAGTTCATTACCCTAAATTATTATGATGGAAATAGTGTAAGGTTTGGTAATGAAGCACCTTGTCTAATAAAAGGAAAAGGTTCTATCAAACTCATAGAAAAGATTTTATGTGACAATGCTTATTATGTTGAAGGACTTAACTATAATTTGTTGAGTGTGTCACAACTAAATAGTTCAGGTTGCAAGGTTGAGTTTGAGAACAAGATTGCTAAGATATATGACACTGATGGAAAACTAATGCAAAAAGGTGATCAAACTAGAGGTGATCTATTCCACCTTGATATGGATGATGCTACTTGTCTAGTTGTAGAATTTGATGATCTATGGTTATGGAAAAAGAGGTTTTAATAACTTGGTTAATATCAGTAACATGAGAAGATTCAAAGGTGTGCCTAAGTTGAAGAAATCTAACAATATAATTTGCAAACAATGTCAGTTAAGAAAAATGACAAAGTCTAGTTTAAGAGTAAGACTCACACCTCTAAAGGAGTTTTTGAGATTGTTCATACTAACTTGTGGACCAATTGATGTGCAAAGCTACAAAGGTGATAAGTGGTACTTAGCAAGAGTTGAGAAGGAGACAGGTAAAAGTTTGAAATGTTTGAGATCTGACAGAGGAGGAGAATTTACATCAAATGAGTTTGAGATGTTTTCTAATGACAAAGGAATCAAAAGACAGGCATCTGCACCTAGGAACCCTCCACAAAATAGAATTATTGAAAGGAGTAGTAGATCTATAATAGACTATGCCAGGACACTCATGATGGAGAAGAATGTTGCTTTGAAATACTAGAGAGAAGTTGTAAGTACAAATCTCTATACCTTGAATCGTGTGTGATTCAAGAAAGGTACTCACTCAACACCTTTTGAACTGTAGTATGGATACTCACTCAATGTAAAATATTTTAAGGTATTATGAAGCAAGTGTTATATTCTAATAGATTTCAAAAATGGTAAATTAGATGCAAAAAGTAAAAGGAGGTATATTCCTTGGCTATTCCATGAGAAGTAAAGCTAATAAGTGTTTAAATACTAACACTAACAAAGTTGTGGAAAGTGAAAATATAAAATTTGATGAATATACGAAAGTACATGAGGCTGAACCTATGAAGGAACCAGAGTAATTCAAATAATTTGTATACTTTTATGAAAGTATGCATGTAGAGGAAGAAGTTGCAAATCAGTGACAAGTTTTAGTGATTGTAGAGTCACATACATACAATCAGGTGACAAGTTATAGAATGAATTTGAAGCACATTTTGATTCCAACATTAGTGTACATGAAAGAGATGTTGAATTTCTTGATAGAGAAGTACATAGTGATTCAAAAGTTGATAGACTAAATAAGAAAAATAGAGCAAAACCAAGATTGTCAAAGTATGTCAAAAGATATCACCTTGTTGCACAAATTATTGGAGATAAAGATGCAAGACCAATGACAAGAAATAGGTTGAGAAGTGATAGATGTTTTCTTAGCATGCATGAACATAAAACCATGAAATATGCCTTAGAAGATGTGGACAGAGTGATTCCATGAAAAAAGAGATTAAACATATTGAAAAGAATAAGACATGGACTCTAGTTCGTAGACCAGAAGATAAAAATGTGATTGGCACCAAGTGGGTGTATAGAAACAAATTAGATAAAAATGGTTAAGTCACAAGGAATAAAGCAAGATTAGTTTGCAAGGGGTATGCATACGAAGAAGGGATAGACTATGGAGAAAAATTTTCTCTTGTTGCACAAGATTGGAAGGAGTAAGAACTTTGCTTGCTTACTCTACATACAAAGGTTTCAAAATTTATCAAATGGATGTTAAATCTGCATTTTTGAACAATGTATTGGAAGAAGAGGTCTATATAGAAAAGCCATAAGGATTTGTTAATGCTAACAAAAAAACATGGTATATAGACTACACAAAGCTTTATATGGTTTGAAGAAAGTACCAAGAGCATGGTATGAAAGGCTTCACAATTATCTTGTGAAGATTGGATTTGAGAGGACTGATGATAATAGAAATGTATACTTGAAGATAGAAAAAGGAAAAGGTATTTTATTGTTTGAAATTTTTGTTGATGATATCATATTTGGAGGTCAAGCTACTTTATGTAAAGTTTTTGCAAATGAAATGAAGAAAGAATTCGATATGTCTATGTTTGAAGAGATCAAGTTCTTTGTGGGTTTGCAAGTACATTAGATGAAATATGGTATATTTATCACTCAGTCAAAATATGTAAAGGAGATACTAAAAATTTTTGGATTGAAAGATTCCAAGCCAGTAAGCACAACTATGGTGACATGACACAAATTGTCAAACGATGATGATTCAGTTGAGGTGAATCAAACATTGTATAGGTCTATGATTAGAAAGTTGCAATATGTAGTACATAGAAAACCTAATATTGTATTATCTATTGGGATAGTTTCAATATTCTCTGCTAATCCCAAGGAGAATCATTTGATGGTTGTTAAGAGAATAATGAGATATTTGAAAGGAACAAAAGACTATGGTCTATACTACAAGAAAAATAAGAAGTTTGAGTTGAGAGTCTACACTGATGTTGATTGGACTAGAAATATTCATGATAGAAAGAGCACTAGTGGAGGAGCATTTTTCTTAGGAAAAAGGTTGGTTACATGAACTAGCAAGAAACAAAATTGTATATCTCAATCTACTATTGAAGTTGAATATGTTGTTATTATAGTAAATTGTACAAATATTGTATGGATCAAATAGCTACTCAAAGGTATGAGGGAGGAAATCACTAAACCTCTAGTACTTTATTGTGATAATACAAGTGCTATAAATATATCAAAGAATCATGTTATGCATACAAAGACTAAGCACATTGCAATCAAGTATCATCACTTGAGAGAGTTAGTTCAAGATAAAGAGGTGAAGATGGATTATGTGAATACAAAAAAGAAAATAATTGATATCTTCACAAAAAATTTACCTAAGGATGCTCATGAGTATTTAAGAGGTTAACTATGGGTGATACCTCTATCCAAGGAAATTTAAGAAGCATGAGAAGTTCCCTGCATCAACTGAGATGATTGACATATGTTACACATTGATGCAGTGGATCTTGCTTTAGGAGTTGCCTAAAGTAATGAAAGAGCTCAAGCTATAGATCAGTCATAAGCTAGGTGACAGAGGGAGAAACTAAAAATTTCCATATCTGCATATTACAATGACAAGTCTTTGGCATTGTTGTCAAAGAGGGAGAAATACAGAAAAGGGAAAAATACATAAAGGAAGAAACAAATATAGCAAAGGGAGAAATACGGAAAAGAGATAAATACAGAAAGGAAGAAACATGGAATATCTACTCAGAGGGAGATATTGTACTTGATGATTACTATAGAGTGAGAAATGATTACATCTACCTAGTAAGAGGGAGATGGTGTTGAGGGAGATATAAGAAGTGATCAAGAGGGAGTCATAAGGATGAGTTAATTGTCTATTGATCATAACAAAATTTTGTAACCTATACAAAAGATGAAAGTTGTTGATAGAGGGAGAGATTTCAATACAAAGAATTATTTTCTTTTTTGGAATTATTTTTGGTTGTACTGGTTTTCCATCAATGCTAAAGAGGGAGATTATTGAAAATAGATTAATACAAGTATGAGAATGTGTTTCTATCGTTGTTTTCTCACTGATGTCAAACCTGCTACTTTCTGGTAAGATAATTGTTTAATTGATTTGAGTACTATCATATATTTGATTGATGAGGAGGTTTTGATCAAATGAGATAAGTACAAAGATCAATTAGGATAGTGATGATATAGTGCATTGATTATCTACTTAAGGTTGGTTGGATACACTGACAAAGTAACAAGAATTGAGTCTACCAAGCTTGACTAAGTGGATAGCAGGTGTTGAGCAAAGTTAGTGCAAGCTAATTAGAAAATTAGTAGGATCGAAGCAAATCAAAGTTCAATGTATGCCAAGTGATACAGTATAAGCCAAGTAAATTTTATTTGATGTCAAGCACAAGTAAAATTTAGTGTTTGCCAAGTTATCTTCTGGATGACAAGTGGAAGAATAGTATGGAAGCCGAGTGATAGCATATTGATGTTGAGTGCCAGTATTCATGGTAAATCATGGATTTGATGAATCTGAGCTGACTATTTTGTTTTCTTGAATTTTGTGAAGCATGTGGAAGATAACTATGATGAGTTGGTGGCATAGAATTCATGGCAAGCCATTTTGAGGAAAATTCAAAGAGGATTGAAGGAGAAGTTTCTAGAAGGGACTAAAATGAAAAGATGGGTAGATTCATTAAATCCTACCTAACCATAAAATGGACGATAGAGGATGAACAACAAAAGATCTTAATTTTCTATTTATATAGATGGATGATCAGAAGCAAGGTTGGTGAATGTTCACAAACCTAAGTTAGACAAGAGGTCTAAGGTGTTGCTTCATTTAGAGACCAAACAGAAGAGATTATTATTGGCAAGCAAATCAAGAAGGCTTAAGAGTATGGATGCTTGAAGGGTGAACAAGCTATCAGAGTTGAAGTGTGTGAAAGCCAAGTAGAATGGAGGACTGAAACAAAGATCTATGATCTATAAGTGTGTTGTAAGTTGTTATCAGATCAAGCCTTACTATTAGTTTCTAATCATTGTACTAGTCTAGGGAAGATCCTTTGGATTAAGATTGACCTAACACTCATTTGTAAATCCTTTAACCGAGTGACATTCCAAGTGAATGATCTAAAGTCCTCTAACAAGGCTCACTCCTAATAGGGTGATTAGAATCCTCTAACTAGGTCACATTTAACAGTGTGTATTCTAATCTTTAATAGGGTTAGCCTTTCAGAAGGCGTCACTTCAGAAGAGTGAGAATCAGTAGCATGTTACTGGTGGTTTTTCCCAAATTGGCTTTCCACATAAAATCATTGTGTCAAATATGTTATTGATTATGTTATGTTTCATGCTTACATTTCTACAAAGTTGATTTGATAGTAACCTACAAAGTTTAAGTGATTGTATGATATAATGGATGCATGCATAAATTGTTTTATGGATATGGGTTCACTAAGTTGTGAAAAGTTTTATTTGTAAATCCAGACCTTGGATAATTGATTCACCACCCCCCCTCAATTATTATAAATAATTTCAATAGAACATCCAACATCTATAAGTATGAGGGAGACCCAAATGGTAAGAAGACACTATCTCCTGACCGCATGGTTACCTAGTCAGGCTTCCACTCCCACTGTGTAGGGAAAATATTGAATGGTTTGCATACAACTAATCGAGCCATAAAATATTTTGAGGAAAGGAATACTAATAGCTAAATATACCTCAAGGGTAACACAAACTACTCAAAGAAGAAAAGATAACCAAAGCTAAAAGAACACTCATCCAATACCAACACCACATGCCGAGTCAACATACATATACCAAGTATATATTGAGTACCAAAATTATGAGATAAATTGCACAAAAGATATCCACCTCAAGTCAAAAGACACATGTCAAAAATAAAATCACCATCAATGAAAGTAAACACCAACAATAAGCACAACACTAATAACTACACCACTAGAGGCAAATACAAAATCTACAAAGGAGACTTAGGCTATGTACTAGTGAGTGTCATCACATTGTCAAACTACTTGAGTTACCCTAAACTGGTCTCTCATTAGACGCTATACCATCAAGCATTGAATTAACCTAGACTAGTCACTCTGGACCTCAGACCCTCAACGTGACACTTGCGGAACCAAAATACCGTCTCATGAAGATGAGGAAAACTAGTCATACCTCTCACTAGGTATCATGCCATTCCCATCCTTAGCATGTACAAGCACTCATTGTTATGAACTTTGGAAATGTTTTATCTTTATTGTAATCACTTATTGCACAACTTACAATAGGTTACCATAGTAACCACTTTGGGTCCTAGATCCCTATTGCAAGCCACTCCCAAAGATACGTGCCTAGACAACCTCCCCTAAGAACATAAACCACAGGTGTGTCCCATACCACAATGCCCATAATGATAGAACTTGGTTCCCTAATAGGCAACCCAAAAATAATTTGTTTCTCAAAACCCAAGTCATCATATATGCTCACCATATAAATCTCATAAACATAAGCCTCAATTTTGAATCATAAACTACATCCTGACATCTAGTCAAATAACCATCATAAAAGAAATCTTAAAAGATGCCTCTAGTGCACATCCTAGTTTGGCCAACTAAACAGTTCACATAAAAACCATTTCAAAATAAAACATGACATTAAAATTTCCAAAACCCATCACAAAAAAAATACCACAAAACCTCAAATAAACACATCAAATAATACAAGGTTCCATCGAATGATTTGGATTAGATTGTTTTTAAAAGTTTTATTTGATTATATAATATATAAGTGTAGATAAATTCAATATGTTAATTATTTAATAATTTTATAATTTACTATTATTATTTCTTAAATCAATAATATTTAATAGTAAAGATTTTAAAAATATCTTCAAAGTTCATAACAATAAGTTTTTATGCATTTCCTCTATGTAAATCAGCTGGTAATTTAAATGTTATAATATCATATGAAATGATATAGTTTTGCAACCTATATCGATGGAAAGATAATTTAATTACACACATCTTTCATTATTACCAGTCCTAAAGAAAAGTTCATTTGAATGGTGTAAAATATGAATCTTCCTAGTAGCACTATTCACATTTGAAGGTTACTAGTTTAGACGAAAGAGCATAACTTTTGTTTGAACTATTGGATCTTCATGAAAATAGAGAAAATTATTCATAATAGACTTATTTCCAATCATAAAGAAGACATTTTCCTAACTATATATTTTGAAAAAGTTATAAGTGATTGTTCGCATGTCTCTATTTGAAAAATCAAGCTCAAATAGGCCTATTTTTAGCATGACACTCAATATTTGAACATGTATGTACAAAGAAATCATATATGATTTTTATTATTTAGGTTAAATAAAATCCAAATGGGAGTCTAAAAGTATCTTTTCATTTTTGATAAAATATATTAAATAAAAGTTATAGCAAAATCACATGTTTCAAACCCTCAAAATGACACACAAGTAACTACAAACACATTTATTCATAATCAAGAAAATATACAGAGAATACAATCTTTCCAACAGAAATTGCAAAGAGATTTGAAAACCCCTACCTTCAAACACCAAGTTGATTTGGTAAGAAGAAGAAAAAAATCCAATTGTAGACTTTACTCCCAAGCTTTGAACAAAATCTTTTACTTCCAAAATATGAATGCATAACCTGTAACTTGTCTTCTATAATCTCTATTCTAAATTATTTGGTTGTTCTCCAAAAATCTTCTCAAAAATTACTAGAATGGCCTCTTAATAAAGAAAAATAAACTAATAAAACTAATAAAACTAAAGTATCTAAAATGAGTCAACTTACAAAAGAAGGTAACCCAACTAAAATAAAATTAACAATTTTTCTTTATTTTTTAATATTTTTAAAAATAAATAGAATCACTTTATTTATTTTTTAAGAAAATAAATACATAATTTCTACTTTTTTCCCCTTTCTTTTAATATTAAATAAATAAATATTCTTTATTTATTTATTTACTTTCTTTTCACAAAATATATTTATCATTTTATAATAAAATAAATAAATATCCTTTCTTTTAAATTAAATATCTTATTTCTCACTCAAAAATCTTATTTTAATTAATTATTTTAATTTTATTAATTAATTTGTAATTAAATTGTACATAATTAGTTTAATCATTAATAATAATTAAAGGCCACTAATTATGTGCAACTCTAATTTTATTATCATTGATGAAATATTCGTGATAAATCAATATTTAGTCTCTAATATTTTAATTTATCATTTTTCCAACTTTCACATTTAGATTTTTTAAATCAAGTCTTTAAAAAAAAAAAAATTAAATATTTAAATTAATTAATTAAATATCCTAATATTATAATTCTTCTTTTTATTTAACAATATTTAATAATTCTAATATTATTTGATTGATCTAAATATCACAATTAAACCTTTTACCAAATAAATAACGGGTCAAATCCACATAAGCAAAACAATTCAAAGCTCAAACTCAAACAACACACACAAAGATAAACTTGCGAGTTTAAAAAGGGGTAGAGAGTCAAGTATGAGTCCTCCCTACAAGAAAAGTGTTATTCGGGTACTAGTTCTAAAATATCATTAGAAGTATGTCAGTTGCTTGAAAAAGTTGTCTTTGTCATCTTACCAAGATACCATTATTTGCATATAGCATTCTCATGTTTATTAAGATTCAGTAAGCCTCTAACTCTTTTCTTTCTACTAACCTTCATCATATTCTCAAAATTTACAGGACACAACCTCTTATGCCACAACTATACATCCTTAACCTTAGCAAATAAGCATGTATCAACAATAGGATCAAGATAAAATAGATTACCTTTCATTTGCACTCCAATTCCAATCAGATTTCTTTCATCATCGAAGTCTTAACTTTCATGTTCAAAAACTCCATCTTGTGACCTTTATTGTTCAACTAAGAAACACTCAAAAGATTATACATTAGTCCTTGTACCCGATATCTATCACACATATAATTGTATCATTAAACACTAATGATCCTCTACCTTTCACTACGCATGGAACATCATTACCTAACTTAATAGTTCCACCATTGTTAATCTCTTCAAGTTTGTCAAATTTACTTATGTCACTATTCATGTGATGTGAGAATCCATTATGTATGATCCATGTACCATTATTGCTAGCATGTGAAATAAGGGCCTTTTCACTCTCATACCTTTCTCCATTGGGATCTTCCTTGATAGAAACATACACCATTTCAATTATGTCTTTCTCATCATCAGAACTAGACTTGGTGTGCTCTTCTTCAACAATGTAGCATGATTTCTTTCTTTTATTTTTGTAATCCTTGTTCTTCCTATACTTGTGATCTTTCTTATCATTTATGTCACTCTTACTTATGTTAGGACACTTAGCTCCAAATGACCAGCTTCATTGAAAACTTTAAAAAATTAGGGGTAGTTTATTTTTGAATTTACCTTTCTATCTTGAAAATTTCCTTGCAAGAAATGATTCAATATCATCCATATCATCTTTAGATTTAGATTGAGTATCATCTTTATTACTCTTCTATTTCTTTGAACTACCAATAGCTAGTGAAGGTTTAAAAGCATTTTCTAGTGTAACCAAACTATTATCATAATTTCTCAGCTCAAATGTAGTCAACAAACCAACTAAACCATCAAGTGTTAGATCATTAGCAGGCAAAGATTTTACTTTATAATTATCATCTGACTATTATGGTATTTCTTCTCAACCATTTTCTCCAAGGTCATCAGAAGGGGTGATCTAGTGTATTCATTATCTAGCTAGTACATAAAATTGTCATCATGATGGGACTCAAAATTACATTCCTGTTTTGAGTACCATTTTAAATTTTGAGTCAATTTGAGCCCCTATAAGAGATTTTTGTGCATGCATACCCGGTTATCCTTTTGAGGCCTGTCAAGTGTTTAATGTTCCTAACACTTTGGATTCAGTATATCCATGCATCTCACGATGATAAATTGTCATTCGTTTTGAGCAATGTTCATATCTACATTTTTGTTTAAGTGTCAAACTACGACAAGAAGCCTAGTTTGTATTTGAATATATTTCACTTGGTCATGTTTCATGACTCACCACTTTGGGAGTGTTTATTATGCATATCATAGAACCTATGTTTCATTTTTCAAGTCATTTTGATATGTTTTAACTAGGTTTTGAATCCGTTAAAGTTGCTTGTTTACTATTGTCATATTGATGCAAATTTCTCAAAAAAATTGGAAGCCCTATTTGACTAGTTATAACTTTGAACCAATTGACCATACTAAGAAAATTCCTTTTTTATTGTATTCTAGGGGCCAGACACTTGCTATATTCTAGATTTGAGCCTAAGATGAATCTGTTTGACAAGTTTTTGAATATGATTTCAAATGCAATTTATAAAGTTTTACTAGTGTCTAAAGATGCAAATTGATCAGTACCCCTATTCGAGATGTCATAACTCTAAATCTATGGTAGATGAGATCAAATGGATTGTACCGCTATGTTTCATTCTAAAAATTCTTTAAGTGTACCAATTTTAAAATCTTGACCAATCTGTTTGCACACCTTCCTAGGTCCATTCCATTTGCAAAAATCAATATCTTGCCGATGTTTCTAGTCCTGCAATTCTGAGTACCTAATTTCACATGCTTGCCAAATGCGCCCTATTATTTGTCATGATCTCAAATCATTTATTTATACTTTCCTCGTGACAATGAACTAATGCCCCTATTTTCCTACTTTCAAGTGTATGTTTGGCCTATTTTCACTTCCCTATTTTCTGACATGTTTGTTTGTAGGTAGTTTCGAGTGAGCAAGTTTGACAGTCAATATCTTTTGACCCAATTGTCTTCAGGACACGAGATCCGACATGGTAAGAGAATGTAGAACAAAGAATTATCATGTCATTTTTTAGAGCCCAATTACTTGTTTTAGTTAGTTTTTAAAGCCAGCCTGTAGGCCTTCCTGTCAAAAAATGCCAGTTTGTAGATAAATGATAAAATGAGTTTTAAATGATGATGTAGTGGTTGAATTTCAAATCTAGTTAGTGCCAAGTGTTCAATTGATTAGTTTGAGATATGAGGTGTTTTAGTTCAAAAAAAATTTAGCCAAACCAGCTTTGGGGCCCAATTGATTTCAGTAGACTAATAAGATGTTGTGGATTAGGAGTATCCAAAGGATATTATAATTATTCAAAATATTTTAGAGTGTTTTATCATAATAGATCAAAGGGTGTGTAAACATGTGGATCATGGATCAACCCACATTGTATGAGAAGGCATTGGAATAATTGTTCATGTGGATAAAGTCCTCTACCAATTAGTCACCTCGAATCATAGTGCCCAATGTAGATTTGAAAGACCCGAAATTCAATATAAAATCAAGGGAGTCATTCAGATTTGAAGGGTCAAAAAGTGTGTTAACAACAAAGAAGGCCTCTAATAATTTCTCTCTAGATAGATAGATTTTTATGGCCATTTACACTAAAATCACAATGAGAATTTATGGCTAACACTGGTACTGTTACAAGTTTCTAGATGGATCACATAAAGACACATTGTTATGTTATGTACTCTTTGAAATAGGAAGCAATCGCCAAGCGCAATGCATTATATAATTTGCAATGGCCACAGAATGGAGGACAGTAGTTGATTATTGAGTATGTCATTCTAGAGGAGGTTAAAGACAAGGTTGGAGGGCCACCAAAGGTTCATGTGCATCGTGTTTTTCATTAGAATGTATAGTAGCAAGGAGAGTTCTATTTTTGTTTGTCCTACATTGGGCACAAATTGGTTGAATATTTTGTTAAATGTCACATCACTCAAAGAATGAAATGTCTTCAAGACAACCACTTTGAAAGATGTGGAAGCTTGTGTGGTGGGGCCCACCCACAACCAGATAGTGACAATAGTAGAGTAATTTTGACTAAAAGCACACGATTTCCAAGGGGGTGACATGGCGCATTGTGGAGACCCATTGTATGATCAAAAGAGGTAAAAGGTGAGAGTTGTGATGCTACAATATATTGTATGATCAGGGGATGAAATATTGAGCCTTGAGATGCTATGATTTTGAACCATTGTGAGGCTAAAATTGATGTGCTATGATGTTACAATCAGCATAGGATCAGGAGATGAAATTTGGAGAGTTAATATGTTATGATCATGCATGAGATCGGGAAGGAAAAATATAAGGTTAAGATGTTAAGATAAATCTTATGGTCATTATAGGTACATAGTTAGCCCTAGTGTCTAAATAGGTACATTGAACATGGGAATTAGCTTCCCCTAGGTGTATGTGTTCTTATCATTGGGTTATTAAAAAATTGTTAATTCAGAAGCCAACACACCAATTCTAGATAGATATAGCCTCATTCTATTTTTCCATGAGGGGAAATTATCCCTGTTTAGCTTTGGTACCTCTCTCTTATACATCTTCAGATCTTTAGCTCAAGCTCCTTCAAACTTGTTCCTCCAAACATTGTGCTCTGAAACCAATTGTTAGACAACTTAGAGGGAGGGTGAATCAGTTATGTTCAATTATCCTACAAACCTTTTAAACACTTTAGTACAATTAAAACTTCATAAACATGAGTAGAAATAACTCGGTGATCTTACTCAACTTTACATTTGAATCTTGTAATCAATTTTCTTTAAATTGTTATCTCAGTGTTTCTATTATTACTAAGTATCAGAAACATAACTTAGATTTTACATTACTACTACCTAACTTTTACTTAACTATAATCGAGTTGTAGTATTAAGTGAATACCATGAAAATAAACTTGCAACATAAAACATTTACACATTTGACACCATGAATTAACATGAAAACCATGTAAATTGAAAACCCACTTGGGACTAGAAACCCAAATAATTTCACTCTTCTAAAGTAAGTTCTACTAGGAGCCAACCTTGTTAAAGGTTTACATGTACATTTTTAGTGTGACCTAGGCAGAGGGTGTTAACATAAAGATCATATAGATCTTATCACTCTTTGATCATGTCTAAAGAGTGGCTTACTCTAAAGGACTTACAAACATCACTAATCAATGTTAGCATATAGGATTTTAGAAACTTTTTAGGTCCACGCAATTAAGAGATTTTTCTGCTACAATAGTAAGGAATAATAGTCAAATGGTCTATAAGATTTATCACTACCTTATTTGTTTAGATCTCTATTATTCTTTGTACTCTTCTTCTTTTTGTATCATTGTTTAGCAGATTCACTTCTTCACACTTTCACTTTTCTCTAACTTTACTTGACCTTCCTTCTGCTTTTCTCGATTCACCTTGCTTCGTTCCTTCTCTTTGGTTCTCAAAAACCTCTTGATATCATTAATTATCATGGTATTTGTATGGAGGAGTATGCTAGAATTGCTGGAGACTTGTTTCAAAGGTTTTATGTTGCATTTATGTTAGACTTTTTCATTGATGTCAACATATTGGTTATTCTATGAAGACTGGCAAAGCAATAGATAGATTTTGGCTTCATGTGGTTTGAGGATTGAAGATAACCTTATATGTACATTATATTATGTTCAAGATTATTTCTATGTGTTACAAATAAGAGTGTGTATAGAAATATGATGACCGGACAAAGTTATGATGGATTTAGTGAAGGTATCTTTTAGACAATATTTCTAGAAAGTGAGTAGTAATGTTTGGATTGTATCTCTTAATAGAGATGGAATCTATATGGGTAAACTTTAACAGAGATTATAGACATGTTAAGGATTCTTTTGTTAATCACACACATTTATATGGTCAATGAGAGTGAAGTTATGAAGACTATGAGCTGACAGATTGCTTGTAATTATGAAAAGATGCAATATTGTAATGTAACATGTAATGTAATATCTTAAGTTGGTCCTCTATTATTATTGTAAATTAGGAAATCCTCAAGGATGAATCAATAATTTATTCTAGGACTTGGTAAGGTCATTTCCTTGGATAGAAAGTGTGATATGTGGTCATATCTATTTTATGTATTGTGTGAACTTACATACAAATATATTCTAGATTAAAGAAGTGATTGGTGCAATTGAGGCATGGTAAACTTACAAGGAACTATATTTTGCAAGACTCCTAATAGGGTTGGCACAACTCTTAATAGGTTTGAAAACTCCTAACATGGATTCATAGTCTCCTAATAGGGAATCATATGTACTGAATGTATTTCATTGACTCCTAATAGGGTCCATCCTTCCACAAGGAACTTTTATATTAGTGCATCATCTTGTGAGTACCATCCCCACCAAGATTTTCCCTCTAATTAAGGGTTTCCCTAGTTAACAAATCTTGTGTTATTGTGTATGGTTATCTTTCTATGGTTGTTGCATCTATTGCTTACATGTTTTAGAATTAATAAGGATATTGAGAGTTGTTTTAATTGGATAACTAATTCACCTCCCCCACTAGTTATCTTGGTGGACTTTACTTTGTAACAATTGGTATCAGAGCATCAGGTCCTTGAAGGAAAATCTTAACTTATGGAGATCTATGGTGTGGTTCAAGAAAGAAAGTTTGCAGTTTGATGGAGTTAACTATGATAATTGGAAGGAGAAGATGAAGACACATTTTTCTATGCATGGGTCTAGGTTATTAATTAATTAATAACCTAAAAAAAGGATGTGATTAAAGAAGATAACCTTGAAGGTTGTAATAATCAAAAACACACATTCATGTTCAACATGCTTGCAAGAGAAGCACTATTATCAGTTCTTCCTAAAACTAAATTTTCTCAGGTAAAATCTTTAAGACTTTCTTATGTGAAAATATTTGCAAAGTACATTTGAAGGTGATAAACATGCTCATAAGGTTAGATTATAGAATTGGATATGCTTATTTCAAGATGTTAAATGATGGAAGAATGATCTATAATAAGTTACTTTAGTAGAATAGTAGAGATTGTTACAAGCATTAAGACTTCTAGAGGAGAGAAATTTGAAGATGAAGTTGTATGGAATATATTGAATATTTTGACACCTACATATAGATAGATAGCATGAATGATAGAACAATTTATTTCCTTAACATATGATTTTCCAAGAGAGACCCTTCTTGGAGATTACAATCAACAAAAATGTAGATGAGACAAAGTAGATAATTGCCTAGAGTTGAAACTTCTTTCAACACATTAATTTTTCAACCTATGTTAACAAGGAGTATAAGTACAAGTGAAGATTATACCAATAGCAGTCGAACAAAAGTAGAAGAGATAACAAGATTGAGGAACGACTTCTCATGTTTATGAAAAGAGAATCTAAAGGTAACAAAATCGTTAAGTGTTGGACTTATAATGAACTTGGTCATTATTGTTCTAAATACCCTACGAGAGTAAAGAAGTTTAAGAATCCCTATAAATCAACAATTCCAAAGGATTGTCTTTTTTCTAAATGATGAAGAATTTAATGCTAGACTAGAAGAATTCCTAAGTGAACATGATGATGGAAATGATTAAATAGGATTTGTTTCTATTAAGGGAGAAAGCCATGAAAAAGAAGAAGTTATAGAAGAAAAAGCATCAGTATCACAAGTTGAAAAGAATAAATTTTATTGGATTACTGATAGTGGTTGTTCCAATCACATGATAGGAGATATGAATAATTTTGTTCAATTTAATAGCTATGATGTAGGAAAAGTTAGAGTTGGAAATAATGCAACCTATCATATAAAAGGAAAAGGATCTATTACACTTGATGGAAAGAATAACACTAATGATGTTTATTTTTTGGATGGTTTGAAACATAATTTTTTGAGTGTTGGATAGCTAGAGGACAAGTGATATCAGTTACAATTTATAGAGAAGACTTGTATTGTCAAAGAAAAATATGACACATTGATTGGTACTGGTACAAGAACAAGAGGTCATGTATTTTAGTTGAATCCTACTAATATGACATGCACAGTTGCTAAGGTGGATGATAGTTGGTTATCATATAAGAGATTTTTTCATATCAACTTTGGTAACATTGTGAAAGCCAGTACCACATTTGCAGTTAGATATTTGGCTAAGATTGTAAAACCTACTAACATGACGTTTAAGGAATGTGTTATGGAAAAATAGAAGAAAATTTCATTTCCAAGCAAGAAGTTTATTACATTGGAAAAGTTGGAGATTGAGCACATAGACTTGAGTAGTCCTACAAAATAAGAGCATTATGTGGTGAGAGGTATTTTATGACTCTTGTTGATGATTTAACTAGAATCATGTCGGTAGAATTTCTTAAAGAAAAATTATAAGCTTTTGAGAAGTGCAAGATATTTAATAGTAGAGTTGAGAATGAATAAGTTTTCAACATTAGATGTTTGAGATCTAATAGAGGAGAGTTTACTTCAAAAGAGTTTAACAATTTTTGTGAAGATAATACTATAAATAGAACACTTTCAACCCCTAAAATACCTAAACAAAATGGGATAGTAGAAAGGAGAAATAAAAGAACAACAGAGGCAACAAGAGTAATGATCTTTAAAAATAATGTATCTAAGATCTTTTGGAGAGAAGTGGTAAATATAGCAGCTTACACTATGAACAAGTACAAATCAAATAAGGTACTGGTAAGATACCTTATGAAATTTGGTTTGGACATACACCTTTTGTGAAGTATTTCATAATATTTGGAAGTAAATATTATTGTGATGTGGAACCTAATCAAACTTGGAGGTTAATTTTTCCCGACTTTATTCAACGTGGTTTCCCCCAAATTTTACTACAAGGGTTTGGGGATAGCGGCCCCAGACAGGGTCAAGGGGCCACGCCCCTTGCCACTACTCTTGGAAGCTCGACTAATTTTTTTAATGTAAAAGGTGTCAGCTTCTATTACTCTACTAGATGACTTGTTCTATCCCTAATTTTTTAAGTGACAAAATCTTGTATAAAAAGGCTTAGGCTTAGGGATTCTATAGTGTGTGATGAGATTATAGCTTTTTGTGGTAGTATTGAACTGTAATGGATTATAGATTGTAATTAGGTAGTAATCACTAGATAATAATAATATTGGACTTAATGTTTGGTAATGTAACCCAGGGATCGGATGAACCACGTTAAATATTTGTGACTTGTGTCCTCTTTTGTGTGATTTATTATTTTCTAATATTAGTTATATTTGCATGTACTTGTTATTTATGTCTCATTAATCCTAAAAAATGTTACATTAAGAGAGATGATGATGTTGGAAAGTTTGATTCAAGAACTATGAAGGTATTTTCCTTGGATATTCATAGATGTTTTAATCAAAAAACTAATACTATTGTTGAGAGTGAAAATGTGAGAATTGATTAAAAAAATGGATTTAGGATAGGATCCTTGATTTTAATTTGGATAAAGAAACTAATCCAAGGCCTAACAAAGAGAATTTTGAGCAAGAATTGGTTTATAAGACTAAAATTAATTTTTAAATTGAAATTTAGAGAGAAGTACAGAGAGAAGAACATAGAGAAGAATCTAGATTTGAACCTAGAGATGAAATCAGAGTTGAGACAATGACACTGAATGAAATTCTAATAAAGAATAACCCTATTGAACATGTTATTTCAAGTAGAGACAAAGGAGTGATGACAAGAAACAAGATACATGAAGAAACATGCTTAACTTCTCAAGTTGAACCTTGGAATGTTGATGAAGCTTGCAAATATGACTATTGGATTAAAACTATGGAAGTAGAACTATAGAAGATTGTGAATTACAAAATATGGGAATTGGTTCCTAGACCTAAGGATAAGAATGTTATTGGAACTAAATGGGTATTTAGAAACAAGATGAATGAACAATGTGATGTTGTGAGAAACAAAGACTTGTATGTAAAGGTTATTCACAACATGAAGGTATTGAATTTGAAGAAACTTTTGCACCTATTGCTAGATTAGAAGCAGTAAGAATGTTTTTGGCATATGCAGCTAACAAAAAATTTAAATTTTATCAGATGGATTTCAAACAAGTTTTCTAAATGGAGAACTTGAAGAAGAGGTATAAATTGAGCATCTTGATGTTTTTCCTTTGAAAAATGAAAATGATATGGTTTGTAGATTGAAGAAGGCATTATATGGACTGAAACAAGCACCTAGAGTCTGGTATGCAAGATTGGACAAACAACTGACAAATTTTGGATTTGTGAAAGGTAATGCTGATAGTAACTTGTATCTAAGAAAATATGATAAAGGATTACTATTTTTTGTAGTATTTGTATATGATGTTATTTTTGGAGGTAATGATGAAGCAATTAAGGTATTCTTAGAAGAAATGAAGAAATGATTGGAGATGAGTATGACTGGTAAGATGAATTGTTTCTTATGATTGCAGATTGTATAAAATGATGATGGTATTTTCATTTCACAAGCTAAGTATCTTAAAGAACTATTGAAGAGATTTGGTTTATAAAGTTGTAAACCAATCAGAATATATATGGTAACTAGACACAAATTATCTAGCAAAGATGAATCCCCTACTAGTGAGAAGAAAAGGTATAGATCTATGATTGGTGGAATGAAATATTTTACACATACTAGACCTGATATAGCGAATGTAGTTGGAATTGTGGAAATATTTCAAGCAGATCCTAAAGAGACACATTATGTAGCTGTAAAAAGAATTTTAGATATTTGAAGGGTACATTTGATTATGGATAATGGTATGATAGATCAAATGATTTCACTTTAAGTGCATACACTAATGTGGATTGGGAAAGAAGTGTAGATAATAAAAAAGCACTAGTGATGGAGAATTTTTATTGGGAGGAAGATTGGTTTTGTAGCTAAGTAAGAAATATGATTATATTCCACAGAGTATGGAAGAAGCAAAGTATGTAGCGGTAGCAAAAAATTGTAATTAGAATAAATGGATGAAGAAAATATTGAAGGATATTGGGATTGAGTTTACTGAGTCTATTATCATACATTGTGATAACACAAGTACAATGAGTATGTCAAAGAATCCAGCTTTACATTAATAAACAAAGCATATATCTAATAAGTATCACTTTTTGAGAGAGAAAGTTGAAGAGAAAGAAATTATATTGGAGTATGTTTATTAGCCCCAATTGATATTGTAATTGATAATGAGGAGATTGTTAGGTGATGATACTATGAATGTATGTAAAAGAGTCATATCAATTGTTATATTGTTATTGATGTCAAAGTCTTAATTGGCTAGACATTATGCTAACTCAGGAAAGTGTCATATCATTTTATTAATGAAGAGGATTTGATCGATGAAGAGAATTTGAAGAACTATGATGAAGTCATAGTTGATATGTAAGGTATTCAATGGATACTTGAATAATTTGGACAATGATTATGTAATATTGGTTTGGTTGTTTTACAATCATGTATTATTGAGAAGTATTGAAGATCACAAGCTTGACCATGTCACAAGGTTAATGAAGGGAGATTGTATTCATCAAGTGACTACAGTATTGTCCAAGGAATTTGTATGAAGGAGGAAGAACACAATGTTGCCTGAGAAAGTCAATATTACCCATGTTATATGTTTCCCAAGTAAATGTAATGTTTACCAAGTGACAACTAGATGAACAAGTTAGAGAAATTGGAATCTGAGGCCGAATTTTGATGAGAATTTGGAATGTTCAAGAATATCTATTATGAGAGTCAATATTTTTGTCAAGATAAACAATGGAGAAAAATCAAGAAGGATTTGATCGAGGAAATTAAAGAAGGGTAAGGATGGACACAAAGTTCTACGTAAAGTTATATTTTCTATGTGTCTACACTCATTTTATGAAGGAATTTGGTTGCAAACCTAAGTTTGATGATTCTAATTAAGCATAAAAGAGATGGAAAGATCTGGAAGCGTTGAGAAATTTATTCGAGGAGAAAAAGATAGTTTCAGGTTGTTGATTCAAAGTGGGAGATCATTTCATTGTGATAAAAATCTAATAATGTTGATAAAGAGTTTCTAAAGCTTAAAGAGATATGATTGAAGGATGTTGTGAAGAAAAAAGTTATCGAATGAGAAGAAAGAAGTGTTGAGCCAAGTAAACCAAGAAGAGAGGGGGAAAAAAAGAGTTTGTGGAAGACAGAATCAGTTGAGTGAGCAAAAGATAGAGAAAGAGAAAGAACAAAGATCTGAACAAGAAAAGTAGTTGTTCTTCTTAATAGATCACTTTATATTTTTACTATTTAACCATTGTTGTAGAAAATATTGGAAGCATTGAGTGGACCTAAAAAACCTATGAGATTTTATATGGTAACATTGATTAGTGGTGTTTATAAGTCCTTTAAATCAGGCCACTTTTTTTAGTCCTAGACAGAGAGTGATAAGGTCTAGATGATCTTTGGTGAAAACCTCTAACAAGCTCACTTTAACAAAGTATATGTTGTTAGAATATATAGTCCACCAATATAACTGAGAGAGGGGGGTGGGGGTGGATTAGTTATCCAACTAATATCACAATTATCAACCTTATTAAACTTTAACCATATGAGTAGTATAATCCAAAACCACAACAAGATACTCACGCACAATAACATTAGATATGTTAACTAGGGAAACCCTTGATTAGAGGGAAAACCCCAGTGGGGATGGTACCGACAAGATGATGTACTAATATAAATATTCCTTGTTAGAGGATGGACATTGTTAGGAGTCTATAAAAACATTCAGCACATATCAGTCCCTATTAGGAGACTTTGAATCCTATTAGGAGATTCCAACCTTATTAGGAGTTGTGCAAGATAGCTAGACCCACTACCCAAACATCTTCAATGGAAAGATCAATGAACCCACTGTCTAAATGATCTTTGTATTATTTATTGCGTAATAAAAGAAATGAATAGTAATTCTTCTTCCTCTTCTTGCCCTATCAACTAGACTTCTACTCCTTCTGATATTGTAACCAAATCACAAATCTCACATCCAATAATCCCTTGGATTCCTTACAAGCATTCAATAAACACTCTACTCCTTTTCGCACTTCGGATGCACTTCAATATTACAATCATATTATAAACAAGGGAAAAAATCTGTATACCATATCTTCAAAATAATTCCTTGAGGCTTTCCCAATTAATTAGAATAAGATAATTAATTAATTTAAAATTAAAATAGCACTATCAGCTCACAATCTATACAAATTCTCACACGTGTGATATAGGGCTTGTGCATCCGTTGATGTCATCATCAAACTATCATAAGTCATTGGCTAACTAGGCATCAACGGATTATATCACTACCAAAGGATATAATGCAAACATCAGAAACCACTTCTTAGGTACTCTATCTTTGTACTTCTCTCTATAAATCAAGTACAACTTCTGTACATTTTTTACTTACATGTTGTCTATTGAACCACATCATCAAGACATAGTGAAGAACATGTCCATGAATGTGTATCACAAGACAATCAAGATAGTGTCCATACAAATAAAATCTTTGTCTGCTACTATGTTAGTCTTTACATAATTACTATTATGTTGACATCAATGAAAAATATAGTCATGAATGCAACATGTCAATAATCTCCAATACTTCGGATACTCCCCCAAAGGAATATCATTAGCATTCATGCTAAAAATCTCCCCCTTTAGCATTGATGGCAACATGGATGAAAAACATCTAAGTTCCAAGAATACCAAATAGTACTCCATTGTTGTTGTTATTCTCGTCTTTTCAAATCCTCTTCATCAATCAAATCTGAAAACCTCTAAAATAGTGCTTTTTTTTGCATCTCCTTAGGATTAACAATAGTTGTTCATAGTAAACAACTTACCATACTATCTCCTCCATAGAGATATTCCTCCTTCTTTCTTACATGAATCTTTCTAAAAATCCCTACCAAAGTAGAGATTTTTCTCCCATTCATACTTTTCTTATACATTCTCACCCCCATTCAACTAGAGGGTGTTTTCTATGTACATATCCCCCATTGACATCAATGAAAAAGACATCATTATGTAATTTATTGCTCCAATGTATAACCAACTCAAGTGTCAAAAGACACTATTCAATACCAAATACCAAATACCAAGAGCCTTCAATGCCTCATCTCCCATATACTCCCCCATATAGGAATCATCAGCATCCAATCCAGTCTAACAATGGTGCTCTGTGCCACTAGACTAATGCACTCTCTACATCATCTAATCTAAAGTAGGAAAAAGCATACCTCTCAATTACTTAAAAGCATCTTTAGGTAAGGGCTTCGTAAAGATATCTATAATCTATTCTTTAGTACTCACATACTCCAATCTAATCTCTTTTTATGTTGCCTTCTCTCTCAAGACATGATACTTAATAGATATAAGCTTAGTCTTAGAATGTAATATAGGATTCTTAGACATGCTTGCAGTACTTTTGTTATCACAGTATATGATAACAAGTTTTGTAAATTTAATTCCAATATCTTTCAGCATCTACTTCATCCACATCTCTTGATTACGTTTATTTTCTATTGCTACATACTCTACTTCTATTGTACTCTATGAGATACAATCTTGTTTATCTCTTAGCCAAGAAACCAATCTACCTCCAAGAAAAACTGCTCCAGCACTGGTGCTCTTTCTATCATTCATACTACCTACCCAATCCACATCGGTATATGCACATAGAGTGAAATCACTCAATCTATCATATAATATAACATAATCATATATTCCTTTCAAAATATATGAATATCCTCTTTATTGTTGCATAAATGATACTCCTTAGGATCATCTTGAAATCTAGCTACAATCCCAACTATTTTTCTGTATCTGGTCTAGTGTGAGTCAGATATTGCAAATCTCCAATCATGGATCCGTGTATCTTCTACTCAATTGTAGGTGTCTCATCCTTGATAGATAACTTATGACCAGTTATCATAGGTGTACTAGTAGGCTTACAACTTTTCAATCCAAATCTCTTCAACAAGTATTTCAAGTACTTGGCTTGTGAAATGAGAATACCATCACTGTTTAGCACAATCTGCAATCCTAAGAAAAACTTCATTTCTCCTATCATACTCATTTCAAACTCATTCTTCATCTCTTCTGCAAACTTATCACTTGCTTCATCATTACCTCCAAATATTATGCCATCAAAAAATATTACTATTATTAGAAAGTCATTTTCAATTTCTCTCAAATACAAGCTACTATATTTCATATCTTTAACAAATCCAAGCTTTGTCAAATACTTATCCAATCTTTCATACCAGGTTATAGGTGTCTGCTTCAGTCCATATAGACCTTTCTTAAGTCTACATACCATATCTTTAGATTTTGTTAGAAAAAAAACCTTTGGGCTGCTCAATATATACCTCTTCTTCAAGTTCTCCATTTAGTAAAGATGGTTTAACATTCATATGATGTACTTTGAACTTATTATTCATTGCATAAGCCAAGAATATTCTTATTGGTTCCATTCTAGCTACAGAGGCATATGTCTCCTTATAGTCTATGCTTTCTTGTTGTAAGTAACCTTTGCATACAAGTCTGGCCTTGTTTCTCACAACTTCACCTTGTTGGTCTAAATAATTATTATTTACACTTTACTTAAGTTTACTTGGGATAAATTCATTATTTTATTGTTTATTAGGTTAGACACCTAGGAGTATGCGTACTCATATGAGTTGTCATGTTGACAACATAAGAGTTAGCAACTATATTTTAGCACTTGGTGTCTACAACACTGGAGTTTGCATAATCAACTGAGTTGTCATGTAGACAACATAGTTTTTTGCACTCTTAATTAAGTACATGCTTCCTACAACATAATTTTATGTGACACACCTATGTAGGCTTTTCCTCTCATCATCGCACTAACTCCTATGCTCAATGGAGGATAATCCACTCTTGGTGGACATGTGCTTAGTTGTGAGGATTATCATATTGCTAACTCCTAGTCATTCTAGAAGCATTCTAGAGGCATTTATATTTAGGAACTCCTAGTGTACTTGTACATCAATTCAATTTCATATTGTTATTTAGATCATATTTATTGGTCCATATTGTGCTAGTGCTTGAGCTTCTTGATCTTGGGTGATTTTTCCCTAAGGAAAATTCTTACATGGTATTAGAACTATACCAAATTCTTGCATGTTATCAGAGCCATAGGAACATCATTTCATAGCCATTGGAGAGCATTCTTGCTTCACCTCTCAGAGGGCCATTAATTCAAATTTGATGAATCTGCAGTCATTAGGAGTGTCTAGAGCCAAAGAAGACCTCACCGTTGCATCTGGAGCATCAATTCGGTGAATTTTGACTATAAATTCACCTACCTTAGGCCATAGTCAAATTTGAGGCAATTTTTGTTTGCAAACTAGCACCTAAAGGCTCGATATGCAAAATTTGGTATGATCTATTAGATCTATGAATTTATTTTTTCAAATCTATCATTTTATTTTCTCTGTAATTATTGTATTTTTCTTTTTTTTTTGGAAAAAAATTTCAGCCTATCAGGCCTATAGAGAAAAAATTTTGCAGGAACCGAGTGGTCAAATCTTGGCCCCCGTGATAGAATATTCCTTGTTATTCTAGCAGATTCCATTCCCAACATATCAGCAGTTTAATCCACAAATTCTAGCATTGGATTACATTTACAGCAGCCTTCACACAACTTCTAGCACATACATATCAACCTGGCAGCTTCCATTTGTTTCATACACTGCGGTCTTCACTGTTTATACACAGGGAGGATCTCATTCTATGTGCATGTGGGACTAAATTCCCAGCAGAGATCCTCCCGCTGGTGATTGCTCCACCAGTGATGCCTTTCTCCCTCTGGCTTGTTCCAAACTCTTGTGCCGACTGCACTTGCAACGATATCCGCCACTGGCCAACAATTGTTGGCAAATATTACCTCATCTGCCATGTGTGCAGACCACATGTTTCACCTAGACACTGCCACATGGTCTACCCTATACCCCTCCACACAGACAATTAGGCCAACTCATGCACCTACTCAATAGGCCACATGTCTGCCAACTCACACACACAGTCAGTTGCCCACGGTGACATGTAGACTGTGGCCATGTTGCCAAAGTGACATGTCAGTTCTAGCTATACCTACCACATGTATGTACAATAGTCCACATCATCCCTAGTCATACAAAGCCATACAATGACATGTCAACAAAGACATCATCTGCCACATTAGCTAGGCAGACCATTTTTTACTGATGTCAGCATTTGACAAGCTTAAAATTGATGGCCATTTGACCATCACTAGTAGGCCAAATTGCACTGCCACAATGGTTGTTTGGATGTCAAATTTAACATAGCATTTTTTTTATCAGACCCCTCACCATATTCAGTTTTGATTTGATAGTTTGACTTTGGGAGGCCATATCTCAGTCATTTGGACTCTAAATTAGGAGTAATTTTTTTTATTTTGGCTAGAATTTCTTGAATTTTTAGTGGTGCTATTATTTTCTAGTTTTCGTGCATGGATTTGTCAAAAAAAAATAGTTTTTGGTGATTGTACCTGTCCAATCCTACATTTTGCAACTTCAAACACTCCATATCGGCTCATCTGGACACATTTTCATGTTCTATTTATTTTTAAGTGAATAATTTTTTGTCCACTTTCTAGATCTACAATCAAATTATAGGATTGTGTGTACAAAAATACCACTTTTAGGAATAGGTCCTTTTTCGCATTATAATGCTTTGATAAAACTTCAAAATTGCTGTACATCTGAGCTACAATGCTTTGTACCAAATTTGAACTCCAAAAGGAGGTTGTAAACAGAAAAATTAGAAGACCACTAAGGCCAAAATTAGCAAGTGGCTATTGTAATTGCACTAAGTATAAAGTGCCAAAATCTTTCATTTGGGGGGGTTTCTTGATTGAGTGAAAAGGGGGGGTGTCTCTTGGTTTGTGTTCCTCTTTTCTTGTTGTTATCTTTCATTTTTTTGCATCATGGGAAATCTTAAGATTTCAAAATTAACACCACATAACTATGCCCCATGATATGTTAAAAAATGGTATGAATTGATGCATGAAGAAGTTTCTAAAAATGTAGATGGTTCCTTTCGTTAACCAATAGGTGATCAAGTCTCTAAAAGTGAAATTGATGCTTGGGAAAGAGCAGATAGGAAAGCCCTAAGTATTCTTACGTTAGGGGTTTAAGATAAGATCCTTTATCAGATCATGAAGTATGAGACATCCAAGGAAATTTTGGATGCTCTTAAAAACCTATATGGTAAAGTGACTGAGGAGGATGTCTACAAGATTGAAGATGAGCTTGTCACCCTAGATCCTAAAAACTTTGATTATATTCAGGATTTTATCATTAAGATGAATGAGTTGAGAACAAAACTTGATGATTGTGGTAGTCCCATTAAAGATGACAGGTTGATTTATCTAATTCACAATATGTTGCCATCTAAATACTCCACATTTGTCTCTTCTTTCAACACCACAAAGACTGCCTTAGGAGCTTCCTATAAGAAAATCACTTTTGATGATTATGCTCAGCTGTTAGAGGATGAACAAACTAAGTTGATAGTAATGGGGATTCTCGAGTCTTCAAAGTCTAAGGCATTGGTGGCTAATAATGAGGGTTCTAAAAATTCAGCTAGTGAATGTTCAAACAAAGGAAAGGCCAAAAAGAAGAAGTGGAAAGACAAAAAACAAGGGGACATAGAAAAGTCAACACCACAATCAAATCAACAACAAGGCAAGTCTTCTCCTAATACCAACAAAAAGGGGGACACTAACCAAGAAAAGAAGAAGTGTGCCTATTGTAAGAAGATGGGTCATGATGAACATTAGTGTTATCACAAGAAGATTGATGAGTTGAAGAACATCATGAAGAAACACAATGTTCCACTACCTAATACTTATAAAGAGAAAGGATCTTCATCTTTAGATTTTAAGGGCAAAGGGCAAGCTTTACTCATAAACATTGTTAGTCAGGGAGAATGGATTATTGACTCAAGTGCCACACATCATATGGGTGTGTCAAAGAGAAATTTTTCTTCCATGACACCTTCAAAGGTACCACACATCTTTGTAGGAGATGATACTATAGTGGAAGTTGAAGGTAAAGGTGAAGTTGATATGGACAATGAAGTATTCAAGAATGTTCTATATGTTCCTAGTCTTACCTCTAACCTTCTTTCAATCTATCAAGTCACTCACTATGGATGTGGAAATAAGGTTGAATTTCTTCCAAACTCAATGGTAGTGAAAAGCATCAAGGATGACTCTATGATTGCAATAGGAGAAGCCAATCATGATTCAAGGCTTTACACATTCTCTTCTTTTGTGCCTAAATCAAATGCACAAGCCTTATTATTACATTCAAATACAGAAAGCAAACTGTGGCATGAGAGATTTGGACATCTCAATTACAGGTATCTTTAGCAACTTAGCAGCAAGAAAATGATTCATGGTCTACCTAAAGTCTAGTTTTTAGAAGGTGTTTGTTCAGGTTGCTCACTTAGGAAACATCCAGAAAAAATGTTTGACAAAGGGAAGTCTTAGAGAGCACAATGTGTTCTTGAATTGGTTCATAGTGATGTGGTAGGCCCATTTATAGTGCCATCATTTGGCAAGTCTCACTATGCACTCACCTTCACAGATGACTACTCTTGCTTTACTTGGGTCTTCTTCATGACTCATAAGATTGAAGTGTTTCAAATATTTCTTAGCTTCAAGGCTCAAGTGGAAAAGCAGTCAGAAAAAGCTATCAAAGTTCTTTGAACAGATAATGGGGGGAGTATGTGAACTTAAGACTAATAGATTTTTGTACTCAAGAGGAAATTGACCTCCAACATTCAGTACCATACATGTTGTGCAGCAGAATGGTGTTGCTGAAAGGAAAAACAAAACCCTCAAGCAAATGACCACTTGCTTGCTACTAAACAAGTCTCTTGATCAAGTCTTTTGGGCTAAAGCAATGAATTGTGCTAACCACATCTAGAATAGAAGTCCTCATAAAGCTTTGGATAGTATCACTTCTTTTAAAACTTGAACTGGCAGGAAACCTTCTGTTCAACACTTTAGAATCTTTGGTTGTCCAACATGGGCAAGAATATCTCCATAGAAATGCAAGGCATTGGAACCTCAAAGAAAACCTTGCATCTTTTTTGGATATGCGGACTCACATAAAGCCTACAGGTTGATGGATCTAGAGACACATGACATATTCTATGAGAGGAGTGTACACTTTGAAGAAAGTTTTCCAAGCTTTACTTATTCAACTCCTCCTTCTTCCTCCTTCATTGAAGAGAGTGATAGTGATAATAGTGACTTGGAAGATGTTCTTCTCAAACCCAAATAGAGTCATCAGCTAGCAGAGGTTGAGGATATTCCTTCTACATCTTCTTCCACTAGACTAAGATGGGCTCATCTGACATTGGATGCGACAAGACCATTGGTAGGGAATCCTTTCAATACTAGGAGGAAAAGATCACAACACAATTCACTGACACATGCTTATATTGTAGTTTCTTTTGATCCACAATCATTCGAAGAAGGATTAGTTATTCTAGAATAGGATGGAGCAATGGAGGAAGAATATAACTCTCTTATGAGAAATGATACATGGGACTTAGTCTCTCTTCCTAAGGGAAGAAAATTGGTTCGGGGTAAGTGGATCTATCAGACCAGGTTCACAATGGATGGAAGTGTTGATAAGCATAAGGCTAGAATAGTTGCAAAATGTTTTTCTGATGTACCTAGCATTGATTACACTAAGACCCTTACACCAATTGCAAAAATGAACTCCATTCATTTGACACTTGCTATAGCAACAGCTTAGAGATGGGTTTTTCATTAGATGGATGTGAAAAGCACATTCTTGAATGGTGATCTTCATGAGGAGATTTATATGGAGTAGCCATAGGGATTCATCCAGGACTCTACCTTGGTTTGCAAACTAAAATATTCTATCTATGGACTTTAACAAGCTCCCAAAGCTTGGTATGCCAAGATGGATTCTTTCCTTCTCTCAGCAAGGTTCATCAGATGTCATTCTAATTTGAATGTCTACATTCTTCATAGGGATGATTCTCATTTGCTACTTATGTTTTATCTTGATGACTTGATCATTATAGGGAGCACTGCATCCATTATTGATAGTGTCAAGGCTACTTTACAGGATAGGTTTTCGATGACAGACTTGGGTCTACTTCACTATTTCCTTAGTATCAATATACATCAGTCTTCATCAGGGATCACATTATCACAACCCAATCATGCTCTTGATCTATTTGCTCAGTTTTGCATGAGTGACTACAAGGTTGCACCTACTCCTTGTTTCAGGTGTTAAGTTAGAAACAAAGCATTCCACTCCACTTGTTGATGCTACTTTGTATAGATGGTTAGAAGCCTCATCTACTTGACACATACATGCCCTGACATCTCATTTGTAGTTGGCATGGTTTCTTGCTTCACACAAGAGCCACATGAACTTCATTGGAAGGCAACCAAATGAATCTTGCACTATATCCAGGGTACACATACATATGGGATATGTTATGTAGCTAGTACTCGAGTATAGTTAGTGGGATATACAGACTCAAACTATGTAGGGGATCTTGATTCTCACAAGTCTACTTCAGGATATATGTTTCATCTTGATTTCAGCCCCATTTGTTGGTAGAGTAAAAAGCAAAACACTATTGCTCTTTCATCCACTAAGGCTGAGTATCAAGAAGCTATCAATGTGGTGACAAAAGCTATTTGGTTGCAATAGATTCTGAAGGATTTTGGTTTTGATCTACCTAGACCCACAGTCATACATTGTGATAATCAGAGTGTTATTGAAATCTCAAAACATCCAGTGCAACATTAGCACACCAAACACATTGAGGTTCATATGCACTACATTAGAGAGTTGATTCATGAGTAGGTCATTGCATTGCAATATTGTCCTATAGGATAGAAAATAGCCAACATCTTCACCAAGCCCTTCATAAAGGTCAAGTATCTTCATTTGTGAGATCTCTTGGGGGTGAGGGATTTTTCACCAGGGGGATCACATGACTCTTCTCTTCTATATTGTACATATCTCCCTTTTTGGGGGAGGGTTTTTCCCATGAGGTTTTCCCTCTTTCTCCATTTTTAGGGAGATTTCATTTCATTGCATTGCATTGTATGTACAGCATTGCATTTGTAATTGGGTACCTAAGATGGCCTAGTAGTCGAGACCCATTATGCATTTCATCATAGCTTTTTGTGAGCTTAAGTGCATTCCCCTAAGTTGCACTTGAGGGGGGGTGTTAGTGTAAATAATTATTATTTACACTTTACTTAAGTTTACTTAGGATAAATACATTATTTTATTATTTATTAGGTTAGACACCTAGGAGTATGCATACTCATATGAGTTATCAAGTTGACAACACAAGAGTTAGCAACTCTATTTTAGCACATGGTGTCTACAACACTGGAGTTTACATAATCAACTAAGTTGTCATGTAGACAACATAGTTGTTTGCACTCTTAATTAGGCACATGGTGTCTACAACATAATTTTATGTAACACACCTATGTAGGCTTATCCTCTCATTATTGCACCAGCTTATGTGCTCAATGGAGGATAATCCACTCTTGGTGGACATGTGCTTAGTTGTGAGGCTTATCATATTGCTAACTCCTAGTCATTCTAGAAGAATTCTAGAGGCCTTTATATGCAGGCACTCCTAGTGTACTTGTACATCAATTCAATTTCATATTGTTATTCTGATCATACTTTATTGGTCCATATTGTGCTAATGCTTGAGCTTCTTGATCTTGGGTGATTTTTTCCTAAGGAAAATTCTTACACACCTTGTTCATTCATCTTATTTATGAATACCCATTTGGTTCCTATCACATTATTCTTTTAGGTCTAGGAACTAACTCCCATGTTTCATTCTTCACAATCTAATCTAGTTCTTCTTTCATTGCTTGAATCTTTACATGCTTAATTTGCACTTTTAGGTTCAACTTGAGAAATCCGACATAATTCCTCATTAACTTTGTTTCTTTTCATCAAACCTTTTTCTTTACTTCCAATTATCTACTCTAGAGGGTGATTCTTTGTCATGTTCCTGTTAGAGATAGGAGTTGACATCTCAATTCTTATCTCATCTCTAGGTTCAAAACTCTATTCTCCTCTTTGCTCAATAATTTGTACATGATTCTATATATCATTGTTAGTCTCAAAGAAAACTTCAATATTATTTCTTACACATACAGGATTATCTTCTTCTTCATCAGAATTGTAATCTAACATCCTTTCCTTAGTTCCAACTTTTCATCAATCTTTACATTTGTGCACTCAACTATCATCTTGGTTCTATGATTAAAACATTTATATGCCTTACTTTTCAATGAATAGCCAAGAAACATATATTCATCACTTCAGTCAAACTTACCAATACCATCATCTCTCTTAATATAACACTTACTTCCAAATATTTTGAAATACTTAACTAAGGGTGAATGACCAAACCATAGTTCATAAGGGGTCTGCTCATACCTTTTCTAATATGTACTTTTTTCATAGTGTACACTATTGTATTGATTGTTTCTCTCCAAAATTTCTTGGATACATCATTCTCAAACAACGTTGCTCTTGTTGTCTTTGCTATTGATTTGTTTCTTCTTTCTACAATCTCATTCTATTTAGGTGTCCTGGGTAAAGATAATTGTCTCTTGATTCCATTCTCTTCACAAAATATATTAAACTCTCTGCAGGTGAATTCTCCTCCTCTATTTGATCTCAAACATTTCAACACCAGATTCATTCTCAACTATATTCTTAAATACCTTAAACTTCTCAAAAGCTTTAGACTTCTCTTTAAGAAATGATACCAACATCATTCTAGTGAAATCATCAAAAAAATTGATGAAATACCTTTTACCATAGAATCCTCTTGTTCTAGAGGCACCACTAAGATCTATGTGAAAAATATCCAGCTTCTTTATGGTTGTGAACTTCTTGCTAAGAAATGATACCTTCTTCTGCTTAGCTAAAGTACATTCTTTGCAAACAATATTAGTAGGCTTTAATGTCTTAGGAAAATCTTTGACTTCAAACATGCTACTAAGTTTTACAATTTTATCAAAGTTTATATGATAGAATCTCCTATGCCATAACCAACCTAAAAGTTCCAATCATCTTACAATCTTTATCCTTGATAGTGCAAGTCTTTTCTATAAATTGCAATTGATACCCTTTTTCCACCAAGTATCCAACACTCAACAAAATATGCTTTAATCCATCAACAAAATAAACATTGTCAAAGTTAGTTCTTCCATCTAAAGTAATGGATCCAATCCCTATAATATGATAGGTTGCATTGTTACCAACTTTAACAATACCTCCATCATAGTTCTTGAATTTAACAAACTTATTCATATCACCAATCAAGTGATGTGAACAACCACTATCTATTATCCAATCATATTTATTTTCAACTTGGAAAACTAGAGCCTTTTCTTCTCTAATTTCTCTATCAAGATCATCTTCCTTAATAGCTACAAATCCTAGCTCATCATCACTTTCACTCTAAATTTTTCATCAAATTCTTATTCTTCATTAGCATACAAGGAATTCCTATGTCTCCTAGGATTAAACTTTCCTTTATACATTTTCTCTCTTTTATGACATTTAGATGCATAATGACCAAACTCATTACATGTCCAACATTTAAAGATATTCTTACCATATTTTTCTCTTCTCACAAGAAGTGTTATACCTTCTTCAATCATTTTGTCTTCATCAAATCTGGTTCTGTTGCTACTAGCAAAATCTCCATGTGTACTTGCACTTCTAGACAGGCTTGGCCAAACATTTAGGGAACCAAAGGTAGTCTTAACTCTAGTCAAATATCCAAATTGTCTAAGACATACTTCTATTCCTTCCAATCTTACAAGCAATGTCTCCTTAGAAAAATCCTTGATAGGGGATTAGTAGTTCAATCATCTAAGCTACATGCTTGAAAAGTGGTGTTAAAGTTTTTAGAATCTTTCGTACCACTTCATCTTCTTCCTTGGTTCCACCATATGACTTGATTTTTGCAAAAATTTTTGATATCCTACCAATATAGCTTCTTACATATTCATCTTCCAACATTTTAGCATCTTGAAATGCACATGTCTGATTTTGCAATCGTACTCTTTTTGTATGTGTATCACCTTTAAAAAATAGATTCTAAAGTTATCCAAATCTTATGAGATGTTTGAAATGACTTTACCTGATGGGATTTATTCTCTAGAAGAGATGATAGTAAAGCTTCTCTAGCTCTCATGTTGCACATGAACAGATCTCTCTCTGCTTCGCTACATTCTTCAAGTTTCCCTTATTCTACAATTTCCTTTTCACTCTTTGTCAAGAGCCAATAACCTGGACCGATACATAATAGATGAGTTTTCATCTTCTCCTTCCAATTGTCATAGTTGGCCCCATCAAATCTAGAAGTGTCCTTTTTGAAAAGATTCACCATCGATCTCCCAAAGTTATTAAGCTTATCCTTCAAGGACCTGATGCTCTAATACCAATTGTTAGAATATATAGTCCACCAATATAACTGAGAGTGGGGTAATCAGTTATCCAAATATTATCACAATTATCAAGCTTATTAAAATTTAACCATATGAGAAATATAATCAGAAACCAAAACAAGATACTCATGCACAATAACATTGGATATGTTAACTAGGGAAACCCTTGATCAGAGGGAAAACCCTAGTGGGGATGGTACCCACAAGATGATGTGCTAATATAAATATTCATTGCTAGAGGATGGACCCTGTTAAAAGTCTACAACAAAATTTAGTACATATCAGTCCCTATTAGTAGACTTTGAATCCCTATTAGGAGATTCCAACCCTATTAGGAGTTGTGCCAACCTAGTTAGGAGTTGTGGAAGACAGTTGGACCCACTACCCATTAGCTTCAAGGGCAAGATCAATGAAATCACTATCCAAATGATCTCTGTATTATTCCTTACAGAATAATAGAAATGAATAGTACTAATTTTTCCTCTTCATGTCCTATCAGCTAGACTTTTGCTCCTTCTAATCTTGTAACCAAATCACAAATATTGCATCCATAATCAGTAGGATCACTTACTTGCATTCAGTAAATACTATGCTCCTTTTCACACTTTGCATGCACTTCAATTTTACAATCATATTATAAACAAGGAAAACATCTATCCTTTATACTATATCTTCAAAATGATTCCTTGAGTCAGCCTTGAGGCTTTCCAAATTAATTATAATAAGATAATTAATTAATTTACAATTACAATAGCACTTTCAGCTCACAATCTATACAACTTCTCATACGTGCGACACTAGGGCTTGTGCATCTACTAACATCATTATCACACTATCATAAGTCACTGGTTGACCATGCATCAATAGATTATATCACTGCCAAAGGATATAATGCAAACATCAGAAACCACTTCTCAAGTACTCTTTCTTTGTACAGCTCTCTGTAAATTAGGTACATTTTTCATACATCTTTGACTTACGTGTTGCACATTGAACCACATCATTAAGACACGATGAAGAAAAGTTCCATGAATGTGCATCACAATACAATCAAGCATTGTCTTTACAACTAAGATCTTTGTCTTCTACTCTCTCAGCCCTCACAAACTTACTGCTATGTTGACATCAATGACAAACATAGTCATGAATGCAACATGTCAATACTCTCCAATGCTTAGGATACACCCCCAAAGGAATATCATTGGAATTCATGCTAACATATCTAACCTTTAACAAGGTAGTATCCTAACAGAGATCACTTTAGAAGAGTGAAATTTTTGGGTTGTTAGTCCTAGGTTGTTTTTCCCTTAACAAGGTTTCCACATTTAATATTGGTATCAACATTGTGTGAATATTATTTGTTTTGTAAGTTGTTTTACATGTTTTTATAGTTTACTGCAATTTGGTAATAACTAAGTTATCACTAGGTAATAATTGGAGATTTATTGAGAGTTGGTAATGCAAGGAACTGTTTGATAACTATTTGGAAAGAAATTGATGTATGACTTAAGTTTTAAGTTGGAAATGTCTACCAATATTATTGTTGTTTTTTATATTTCTTCTATGGTGATAATTTTTTTGAAGGGACTATGAGATAATTGGACATAACTAATTCACCCCCCCTTCCCCCTCTCAGTTATCTAACAATTTGGTATTAGAGAAAGAGTGCTTGAAGGAAGAATTTTAAAGGAACTTAAGAAAAAGATCAAGATGCATAAAAGAGAGTCATCAAAGTTGAATAAGGAGAAATTTTCTTCATGGAAAGACTGAATGAGATTGCATCTTTTGGGTTTTGGTGATAATGTCATACATTGGTTGGATAATGAATATGTCAGACCTATTGGTCCTCTAACTATGGATCAAATAAATGCAAAGAGGAATCGTATCAATATAATTATTGATATTGCATTTGGTCTCACTAATGTTGAGTTTGATGATGTTAAGAACTATGCCAATGTAAATAAAATGCAGGATAAACTTAAGCTTGTTCATGGAGGGGATGACAATGTAAGCTTGAGAGATAAGTATGATGACATGAGAATGAAAGAAGGTGAAAATGTTGCACAATATGTGAACCAAATCAAAGATGTTGTGAGTAGAATAAGATTTGTTGGAGGTTCCATCTTGGATTCTAAAATTGTAAGTAAAGTCTTAAGAACTCTTTTGCCTATTTATGCTATCAAAGTTTCTACTATTCAAGAAGTAAAAGCTATACCTAGTAATGATCTGACACCAGATGCTCTAGTTGGTCGATTAACTACATTTGAGTTGAGAAATTATGATAACATTATGGTTGTGATTGGAAATGCTTTTAATTATTCACTAATAATCGGCAATCCAAAGAAAGAGAAGAAAACCAAAGAAGAAACAGAATTTGAAGTTGAAGATGATCTAGATGAGATTGAAGCATTTCTTGCTAGAAGGTTATTAAGAGGTCTAGGTAAACCTCCCTTGATCTATTTCAAATGTAATGAGGTTGGTCACTTTGCTACTAAATATCCTAACTAAGGAAAATCAAATAGAAATGATAAGAAAGACAAGTACAGGAAGAACATGGGTTACAAAGACAAAGGCAAGAAGTCATTTTACATTGTTGAAGAAGAGCATTTCGAGACAAGTCTGATGATGATTCAAAAATTATTGAAATAGTCTATGTTGCAATCAAGGAAGATCCAAATGAGGAAAAGTATGAGAATGAAATTGGTCTTATTTCAGATGTTACAAAGAATGACTCATGGATTATTCATAGCAATTGTTCACATCATATGACTGGAGATCTAAGTAAATTCAAAAAATTTGAAGAAATTGATGATTGTGGAATAATTAAGTTTGGTAGTGATGTTTCATACTTGTTAAAAGGTAAAGGGTCACTAATTTTGAATGATAAGATCATATGTGATGATGCATATTGGGTTCAAGGACTCAAATATGATTTCTTAAGTGTTGCTCAATTGAATAACTTGGGTCATAAGATGGAATTTGAGAAAAGGAAGTTCAAAATCTTTGATGATGAAGGTAATATGATTGGAATATGAATGCAAACCAAAGGTAACTTATTCTACCTTTATCCTATAGTTGAGACATGTTGAATTTCTATAATTGAGGATGTGTGGTTATGGCATAAAATTTTTTGTCATGTTAACTTTAAAAAAATGGTGAAAACCAATAAAAAGAAGAGAGTAAGAGGCTTACGAAATCTGCAAAAACCTAATAATGTGTTGATTAAAAGTTTGTCTTCCTTGATATATTGGTTTATACATTGACTCTTTACTTTCCAAAAGGCTTATGGAAAACACAAAGTTAACAAAAGAATGGGTCAATGTAGTAATCTATCAAAGACCCCTGAATTGAAAGGTATAACTCCCTTATGAATGCAAGATATGCAATGAATTTGTCTTTCAATTTTTGGGGGTATGCTCTTAACCAGAGAGAAGAAGAGGCAAAAAGCAAGTTGTTCAACACTTTTAAACAACTTAGGCAAAGAAGGGAGACTATCTCATAGTATGCAATCTACTCAAACTAACAATGCAGTGAAATGGAAACATGCAAGACAAACTATGACAATAGGAAGAAAGGAAGATAGTGAAACAAGTAATTCCTAGATTACAGAGCTATCCAATATTTTGAAAATACCTAGATTATCTATTCCTCAGTTGCCCCCACACCAATTTCCAGCTTCCTTATGCAATGAACTAAACTAAATACATATACTACGATGAATAAAAGACATGCTTATGTTGAAGAGAGTAAAGCATTCAATCTATTGAACGAAGGAAATAAAGCCAAGTTCATTCGCATTCATTCAACTTTTAGCATTCACACATTTATTCCATAAACTTCACTTAAAATAAATGAATAACAAAACTTAAAATAAAATCAGAGTCTCACATAGTAGTCCCAACTATAGGGGTTTACCCAAAGTAAATTTTTCTAATCCCATTTACATCTTAACAGATTACATTTACAGGCCTTCTCAAAATGATCGGTTACATTCGATGATTTATTAGTAGAGCATCTCTGAATAGAATAATCTAAAAATAGGACAAGCTTGAATCATTGTTCGTTACAAATATTTAGCAAAATTCCAAAGGTGGTGACAAAAGAAGGAAGAGGGGAAGAATGATAGATGTTCAGAGAAACATCAAAAACATCATGCCTTCTTAGAAGTAACTAATTTAGCCCTATATGGTTTCATAGCTTTGGTTACTTTGTCTATCTCTTTGACACATGGAATGAGGATATTGTCAACTCTAATCATCTAGTAATCATGCATTTTTGTAAGTTCATCAATTCTAGCCACCCGTAATTGGAAGTTCTCCATTTCTCTTCTGATGACCACATTCATTGTTGACAATTCTTGGATCTTGGCCACTTGAAAGTTGAGCATGTCAACAGCTTCATCAATGAATCCCAAGAATTTGGACTTCATTATTTTGATGTCTACCAATTTTATATTAGTAGATATAAAGGACTCTATGTACAAGATCTTCAAATATTGAAATAACTTATCAATGATCTTTTGCACTAGGTTGTGCATGTCCTTGAGTTCATTTGCAAATCTAACAGAGTTTTCTATGACAAACTCCAAGGATTGCTTCCAATGGAATAGTGACTCTTGGCCAATCTTTAGGATCCCATGAGCAATGGCCAGGCCTTCATATCTATCACTTCCTGCAGAAGGGCCAATTGCTCTATCATCTTGATGTTTCCTTTTGTATGGTTCTTTGATGATTTGAGGAAGCCTCTCTTAGCTTGTGAGTATCTAGTATCAAGATTCCCAAATTTTTAGCCAGTGGGGAACCTTGGGCCTTTATCTAATCTATCCATGCTTGACCTACTTGCTCGAATTATCTTTCTTGGTGGAGCTTGAGTAGTCAGTTCTTGTTTTCTTCTGCATTTGGGTCAAACTGACTGGAAGTACTCCCAAGTGCAGACTTTATGTACTCTACCAGCTCTTTTTTGGAGACCTTCAATATCTCCTTTTTTGTTCTTAGCTCCTCCAACTTGTCCTCAATATTCTCACTGGTTGACTTCCACATATTCACCATGGATTCATGAACTAGAATGTCAGGATCTAATGTTCTGATTTGGAAGTCATCTTTTGAGAGCTCGTGAAATCTTCCTTTCTTTTGACGTTCTACAATTTCAACTAGAACATGGCCAATTGTCAAATCTATAGACAACGAAGCAATTGTCTCCTGCTTCTTAGTCTTCTTTGATTGATGAGAGGAGGTGACTTGTGTGATCAAGTCCTTTGATGGGGTTGCATCCTTATATCTCTTCTTCTTCCTATCAATGGTCTCTTTGATCCAAGACTCTATAGAGAGCACATTGATAGAATATTATAGTGTAGATAGGTTGAACAGCTTCCTTGGAATCAATGGAGTTGGCTTGCTCTAGGAAGCAATAAGGAAGGAAGCTACCTTGGTTATTAAAAGGGCTAATGTATCCCCTTATTGAGATGCATCCTAATCCTTACCATCTGTGGGGTTGGTGCCTCCATCTAGATTAATGATTTGAATAGGGGAGGGTAGCTTGGTCATAGATTTGTCTTGTTCCTTCCCCTTATCCTTGGCATCTTCCCCCTCTCCTGTCTTCTCAATGTTTGGAAGAGGGCCAGCTCCATAGGTGAGATTAAGTGGCACATTATTTTATGGAGACCAATCTCCTCCTTGGCCAATAGATTGTGATGGCCCAATAGATTTTGTTGTAGTGGTCATTGTTGTCATAGTTGCTACCGACTGGGAAGCTCTAGTTGATGCTCTATTTGTTGAACTAGAAGCTTCAGTCCTTTTCTTCCTCACTTGGGTCCATTCCACCCATTTGTTTGTTCTTTTAATTATCCCTTGCATGAGAACCTCCATTGTATCAATGATTGGCTTAGCATGTGGAGTAGATAGAATTGGTGTGTTCTTGATCTTCTCATAAGATGTAGGGTGCATGTAGAATCCATCATCTGTAAGATTAGAAACATCCATAGAATTATTTTATAGTTTTATTTCCTCAATAGTTAGTCATGACCAAAAACTCTCCCAAGTTTGGTACTCATTGAGACACCCAAACCAAAAATCTTCAATATCAAGGAAATTCCTATAGGCATACCCCAACTTCAGATGATCCCTTACAAAATTCATTGGATCATATTAAGGCCTAAGCACCTCATAGTCTATAAATTTGATCTTCCTTTCAAAACTTTTTACCAAGCTCCTAGCATCTGATTTGGAGGCACATGAATATAGGCCTACAACAATAGGGAATGGAATCCCAACAATCTTCTTAACATTTGAACATAGGGTGTTCACCTCTAGAATTTGTCGACACAAATTGACTAAAACTACCTTGTCCTCTAGATATCTAGGCAAACTTTTGGGAAAACCATCATAGGCTCCTATTCACAAATAGGAAAAGCTTAGAAACTGGATGAACGAGCATCCAAACTGGTTTATAGCCAAAATTGCCTCGGGTGAGAATCTCCTCTCAGGGAAACCTTGCAATTCCTAACACAACCTCATTGTAAAGGCATCATTGATAGCTACATACTCTCCATAGCTCCTTTGAAGTTGTAGATGCAGATTAAACTCATAGATATTGGTGTGCTCATCATAGTTTGGGATGCTTAGGAGACCAGGCCACAAATGGTGTGTTTCCAAAGCATAAATCAAATAAGAGGACATATAGAACCGCTTGAATCCTCTAGCAGAATTCAACCAAGAAGCAAGCTTGTGACAAATGATTTGTGCCCAATTCATCTTGATATCTTTAGCATAGATTGCTTGTACTAGGAAGAAATGGTGCTTGATGGACTCCAAAAATCTCCTCTTTCCCCTTTAGTCTAAGGAGGAGCGTGAGGATATCCATGATCTCTCACTTTAGATTAGTGCCAAACAAAGTTTTCAACATTTTTCTCTTCTTCAAGCAGGCAGTCTGGAACTAGGTCCTTTGCATGTCCTTCCATCTTAGGGTCTTTTTCTCATTAAATATGGATGTAGAGGACCAAAAATCAATGTCACAATATTGTGCAGGTATGCCAAATTTTGACTACATTAGCACCTTGTTAATTGACAACAGAATGGATTGATCTAGAAACATAATCTACATCATCTCTAGATTGTATCTTTATAAGTACTCCTTTACTAGCTCAGGTGCATGAACTGCCATTGGAAAGTTGGTTTCCTCTACCAATCCACTCTCTTTGAGTTTTAGAGTGATTGGGTCAATGGGTTGGGAATTTAACCTCCTATGTAGATCACCCAAGTCGTAGAACTTGAAGGATGTATCTGTATAATATTTTAACTCACTTTCCAAGCCAATTAATCTTTCGTAACCCACATCTTTGATTGCTATTTGCTATGATTGCGCAAGATGCAATTTTTGATATATAGTTGTTAAATAAACTTGTAGAGACTAATTGTTTCCAAATCTAATGAAATAGACTTAAGGAATTAAAATGTTGGCACCACACAAATGAAATTAAGTTTGGCCAATGATTATAACAGTTGGATTTGCATTTAATTCCATGAGTAATGACTATTTAAAATTTATGTTAATTTGAACTTATAATATTAAGTTCCCAAAAGCACTCTTACTTTACTTAAAGTAAAGTAATATGACTAAAAGGCATTGAACAACATAAATACTTAGCTTTGTGGGAAGTGTCTTACTTTGCTTCAAAATTCAAACTACAAATATTCTTAACAATATTATACAATAAGAGGGAGAAAGAAAAGCTTAGCTTCTTCACAAAGCCATTTTCCTTTTATTCAGAATCGTAGCACGGGGAGTGATCCTTTTGCTAGCTTGTGCATTTCATTCTTCCATTTTCCACTAAAAGGCTTTAACACTATTTTTCCTTCATAACGGGTTCACATGTTCAACACTTACTTTTTTGAAAGTATCTTTTGGGCATCTTTGAAGGATATTCAAAATTTTGGGTAACTTGAATTTGTATTCTCAAAACCTCTGGAAAAGTAACCCATGTTGTTACCTTTGGGCAGAAAACTCCTTTCTCAGCAACATTCTCCAAACTAAGGCACAACAAATAGTATTCAACTTTTAACTTTGATTTGATGGGCCTGAAGAAAGATCCTAAGCACACCTTACTAGTTATGATCCATTAAATCATTATGCTCACATTATTTGATTATTTGAACTGATATTTGGCTTAGTTTCATAAGACTTTAGAAACAAAATAAAATGGTTTCATTTCCATGAATATGCAATAGCAAACCAGAAACCTATATTCCTTAGAAATACTTGATCTCATCTCCACATATCTAATTGGGAAACACCCTGGCCTCTATCCATAGCATCATAAAGCCTTGGGCATTTGGAAAAATCATATTAACAACCACTTTAATCACTTTCCATGGCTCCAACCTTCGAAGTCATAGTTGGTGTAGTTCACTTGAAGGGAGAATCAACTCGGGAGCTCAGAATCCATAAGATATGAAATGTTAGGGAAAGATAGAAGAAAATGAAATTTAGAACACTTACTTCTCATTAGGAGGATGCAATATCACACCCCAACCATACCTAAATCACCTAAACCCATGCACATTGAAAAAATAGGAAACCTGCACATAAAGATTAGGTAAATGTATTACAAAAGGAGACCTAGAAAATGAGGATAGCAGAGTGTTTCAGGGAAGATGAGAAGTAAATAACCTAAAAAAAACTTAGACACCTCTAACTCACTTCAAACAATGACCTCAAGCTTTAAAATGGGAAGACTAAAACTTGGCAACATAATATTATGTGCAAATAATGTTAGCTTGGTAAGATGACAAAGTCTAGCTTTTCTAGCACGACACACACTTCAAATGATATTCTAGAATTAGTGCATACTAATTTATGTGATTCAATTGGAATTGATAGTTACTATGATGTAGATACTTTATATATTTTGTGGACGATTATTCAAGGATGATGACCATGTTCATGAAAGTGAAATCACATGCTTTTGATATGTTTAATTGGTAGAAAGTAAGAGTTGAAAAGGAAACTAGTAAATCACTAAAATGTGTAAGATCTGATAGAGGTGGTAATTTATGTCTTCTAAATTCACTAGCTTTTATGCTAAGAATGGTATCAAAATATAGTTATATGAACCAAGGACTCAAAAACATAACAATATTGTTGAAAGGAGAAATAGATCTATCATGGATTGTGTAAGGACATTAGTGATTGAGAAGGATGACTCTCAGATATTTAGAAGAGAAGTAATATGTACTATTGTTTACACTCTCAACTGAGTTCAATTGAAGAAACGAACAAAGAAGACACCTAATGAGCTATGTTATGGTCATATATCGAATATAAGTTATTTAAAAACATTTGGAAGTAGATGTTATATATATTCATAAGGATTCTAGGAATGGTAAACTCAATGTTGAAGGAGATGAAGGTATATTTCTAGGATATCCATCTAAGAGAAAATCTTACAAATGTTTGAGCAAGGCTACTAACTAGATGATTAAAAGTGCAAATGTAAGATTTGATTATTTTGCAGAGAGGAATAATCTAGAGATCAAGAAGGAACCTAAAGATTACAACAAGATTGTCTATGTCTATGAAGGTGCACCAGAAACTCTACCCAAGTTACATCATAGGCCTACCAAGCATCAAATAGTAGTACTTGAGTCACAAATAGTTATACCTAAGCATCAGATAGTTACACCCAAGAATAATACAATGGTTACCAAGTCTTAGAAAGTTATACTTAAGCACTAAACAATACAACCTAAGTAGGAAGCTGAACTCCCACCGAGCGAAGAAAACACTAAGAATCAAAGAACTAAACCTATATTAGCAAAATATGTGAGAAAGAACCATTCACCTGAACAAATAATTGGAGATAGAAGTGTAGGAGTGTTATAATGATTTATAATAACTGAGAGGGGGAGTGAATCAGTTAACCTCATGTCTAGATGTACCAATTCAACTTTTAAACACTTCAAACTCAGATACCCACATGGTCTCTATAGAATATCATCAATAACTTAACATTTCATGTAATATCTTAACTCTTTGTCTCTATATGTGTTGACTACTAGTAAATAGACTTATGTAAAATATAGCATGCAAAATAATAACATCTACACATGATAATAACACTTTTGACACCAAGATTTAATGTGGAAACCCAGTTTGGAAAAAAATCACCAAGTTAAATGCTACTAGATTTTCACTCTTTTGAAGTGATCTCGGTTAAGAGCTAACCCTATTAAAGGTTATACACACTGTGAAATGTGACCTTGTTAAATTATTTAATCACCTTATTAAGAGTGACCTTGTTAGAGGACTTTAGAGCATTCCATTAGAATGTCACCTTGATTAAAGGATTTACAAAATGGTTGTTAGGTCAACCTTGATTAAAGGATTTTGGACTAATACAATGGTTAGAATGTAACAGTAGTTTTGATCTATAAAGTACAAATCACTTTGCAAATTGATATCTCCATTCACTCATATATCGATTCATTGATTGATCTTCATTGTCATCTCCATTATTGATTTTCTTGGCACCTCCTAGGGCAATCACACTTCACAAACTCTTCAAACTTCATCTCTATTTTTCACCTCTTCATAGATTCTCCTTAAGATCACCAATCAACAATGAAACAACCTTACAACTTATTCCTTATCCATATTTTTATTCTTAAACATCAATGTGTATCTTAGGGCTACGTCAAATTCATCAAATCGTTCCATCCTTTTGTTCTCCTTCTCCTTCTAGAAACTTCTAATCAAATCCTTTCCTTTTATCATATAACAAACTATTCTCATGCATTGAATATGCCAACTCATCAATCCTTATCTTTCATGTGCTTTGGCTAATTCAAAATTCAAACTATGTCAGCCTCAAAATTAAATCTTTCTCAAACTTTAACTTTGTTTTCACTTGACAATCGTTGTGTTCTTTAGCTCGGTCAATACTATGTAACTCGAAACACACTATACTTTCTCACTCAGCATCAACATGCTCACTCGACCATTACTATGCTCAGTCACAATTATATGTTCTCATACATTTTCTTGGAAATAACTAGTGCTTGGCTTGAAATATTACACTTAGCTTCTACATAAGTTCCTTAATCTTCTGCTTCAACTCCTTCATTGATTATCCAACACTGATACTCAATCAAGCTTATCCTTATAACTTGTTTCAACTATTAGCTTCATCCAATTATTTTTTATACTTCATTTATTGATTGAAAAACACATTATCTTGTCAAGGACTAACTTATCAAGTACCCATTGTATTTCCATGATACTTAACACATTTCAAGTCAACCTTTCACTAGATCATCTCATCATCTCTTCTTTTCAAACCTTTGGTGGGCACCATGTAATACATCTTTTTATTCCTATTTTTAACAACCAAAAAGACATCTCTTGAAAGTTAATGTGTGTAAATAATAGGGATTATATGCATATGTACTTAGGTTATTGTCTTTAGAGTTAATTTTATACTAATGGATTAAAGTAATTTTTGGTTGATAAATGTGTATTTTCCCTAGTCAAACTAAATTGGATATATATTGTTATACATTTTACCATGTCCAAGATGCTCCTAGGTTTTTAGGTAAAGATATTTGGGAAGGATCAAGTTATATACACTAGGTGATCTAGTCAATTTAGGAACTACATGATGAAACTGAAGAAAATGACCAGTAAACTGAAGTATGAACGCACATTTTTACGAATGATTGGCACACAATTGATGGATTTATTCTATCGAATAGAACTCATAGTTTTGTCCTCTTTTGTTTTAGTCAACCTATGCATGTGGATTGATTATTTTGATTTTTGAATAAGGAATTCTATATATTCCCCTCTTAGTTCATTTGAAGAGGAACCACTATTTCATTACTTTGAGATACATTGTGATAGTTTTATGAATTTAGTCAAAAGTTCAATAGTTTAGGAAGTTAATTTGGAACTTATTTAGCATTTCTTAAGTTGTAAGGATAGACTTGATTTAAGACTTAGCATTGAAGCTTTGATAATGAAGGGAATCATTTTGGACCTTATTCATTTCTTGGACGCATTAGAAATAGGAATCATTCTACTCAAATAGATTATGATGATAAGGTAGATTATGTTACATCATCTTTAGATAGCTTGTTATTCTTTTTAAATAGATATAATTTTCTTCTTTACTTTAGTATAGAGAAATGTTAAAATAGGAACAAGATTTAAATGGATAATTTTTGGTAGATATAGAGATATGATAGAATTGATGAGAATTGTTTGAATTTGACTATTTGTTCTAGATTAAAGCTACAAGCATTTTTCTCATTAGTTAACATCATTTCTTTTCAGCAAAGTAAGGTTTTCAATAGATTAGATAAAAACTCTGTTGTTACTTTAGATTATTGAAATAAGGTAGAAATATGTTAGGAATATCTTTTAAGTTTTAAATTTAGGAGAAAATAAAAACTTAGTAGCTTAATTTAGGGAAGTTCTGGATTGCTCCAGATTAGGCCAATAATACAAGTTAGTCACTATTAATAGTGCAAAAATCCCCAATCAGTGAAATCTCATTGAATGATCCTTATACAAGACATCCTTGTACACACCTTGGTTGATATTTGAATAAGAAATTAAATGATGCAAATTGACAAAAAAATGACTTTGCACATCATTTTTGGTGTCATTGTCAGGGATTAAGTATTTACCATATGAATAGTTTGAAGGACTTTGTCCATTTAAGCTACCATTTTTTGTAAGGATATTGTGTTGAAACAGTTTGATGAGACAAAATGGATAACCTAGAGATCAATTAGGATGTTATTAACCCCTAAGACAAATCTTGGAGGAAGAAAAAAATGACTTATTAAACAAAGATTACCAACAAGAAAGTATTTTTTGTAACAACATTTAGGAGAATATTCACAAATAAATTCAAGAACAACTTGGAAATAATTCACCTCCTAATAGGACATTTCAATATCTAATACATATAAATAGTGGGGACAATGAACCTCCTATGAAAAATATCTCACTAGCCAATTTGCAAAATTTGTGTGGAAAGACTTTAGAGGATCCTGATCAATTTCTTATTGAATTTAAAGTCCTCTATCAAACCTATGATTATACATTTGATAACCAAAAGTTAAAACTTTTTCCTTCAACATTAAATGAATCTTCCTTAAGATAGTTTATGGGTCTTCAACCTAGATCAATTTCAACTTGGGAAGAGATGGAAAATGTATTTTTGGATAAATATCAGGATTATTGTAGGGTCAAGGATAGAAAGAAAGAACTATTTCGAACTAGGCAAATGGAAGATGAAAGTTTGGAAGATTATTCTGACAGATTTCAATTTGTCCATAGAAGATGTGGGAATAGTTTAACATGTGACATTAAAAAAACTATTTTTCTTAAAGGAATTGATGATGACTCTATAGACTCTTTGAATCTTATGAGTAAAGAAGATATTAATAAATTAAACTTGTAGGAAATTATTGATGTCTGGCATAACTATTCTAGACTCAGATAAGCAATAAGGGGTTCTAAGAAAAAGGGATTATAGCCTGGTGTTACTCAAGTAATGGAAGAAATATAAAACCTTAAGATAGATATTCTTATTCATCTAAATGGATAGTCAGATAGGAGGAATTTTGAACCATTAGCTATTTGTTGTTCAAAATGTAGAGGAAAACATTTATTACAAGAATTTCCATTGGATACTATTGAATTTTGTGCTTTATGTGATGGTTCACATGGTACAAAGACTTGTAAAATCCTCTCTGATCTAAAAAATAATGACTTTGTGCATTAATCCTCTTCATTAATCAAATGATATGATACTCAACATTGTTATTAAATGTCTCTCCAGTAGGTTTGACACTCTACTTACCAATAGGTTTGACATCATTGACAACATAATAATTGCTCCAATTGTAGTTTCCAATAAGGAGTACAAAGAAGAAGAAAACAAGAGAAGATACATGTCTAATAGCTAACTTTGAGCCTTGATCAGTTAAAGTAAAATTGAATGATGAATGTTGGATTAATGATATGAATGAGGAGATTGATCAAATTGAGAAGAAAAACACATGGACACTTGTATTGAGACCTTCTGATAATAATGTGATTTTAACAAAGTAGATTTTTAGAAACAAATAGAATGAGAATGGAGAAGTGGTAAGAAACAAAGCTAGATTGGTTTGTAAAGGATTTTCCCAAGAAGAAGTAATTTACTATGGTGAGACTTTTACACCTATTTCAAGATTGGAAGGAGCAATGATTCTACTAGCTTATATTACATACAAGAAATTCATGGTATATCAAATGAATGTTAAATCTAAAAATTTTGAATGGAATACTTGAAGAGAAGTCTACATTAAACAACCTGAAGGATTTTTTGAACTTGGAAAGAAGGATGTGGTCTGCAAGTTGAACAAATCATTGTATGGATTGAAACAATCCCTGAGAGTATGGTATAAAAGGTTACACTCTTATATGATTAAGGTAGTGTTGTGGTTTCACAATGCACGCCCCGTTTCTCCTAGAAATGGGGACCCCCTAGTATTTTTTTCTTTCCCAGACCCCTATTCCAGGGTCTAAGTTATTTTTGGGACTCTGCCTGGATTGTGGGTCAAGCTGTATCCCTTCAGTTGAAGAATCCAGTTGTCAAATTTTAGAAATCTAGAGATAAAGGATGATTTTGAGGCTAAGGTGTACACTAGTGCACCTAGCACACATGCACACCTATCATAGGTGTGCAAGTGTGCTAGATGAACTAGTGCACATGCACACCCTTTTGAGGTGTGCACATGCATAGGTGCACACACCCCAAAGGTGTGCATGGTCTCGGGTCTATAAATACCTAGAACCACCTTCCCCTCTATTCATTATTCTTCCTCCAGCCTTTGTGAGCACACCTCTGCACCCTTAGAGGTGCACAAAACTCTCTAAACCTACACACACCAAAGACAAAAAGTTAAAGAATATAAAGGTGTGTACATGCACACCTTATTCACATACCTAAACAAAAACAACACAATAAACCTAAAGAAACTCATCTCAGTGAAAGGTGTGCACATGTGCACCTATCCAAGGTGCGCATGTGCACACCATTTGTTAATCCTTAACACTAGAACACTAAGTAAGGGTGTGCACATGTGCAACCCATCAAGGTTAGTAAAGCCAAATAAGCTCCCCCCTGCCAAAAGCACATGTACACATGCAATGTGCACAGTAGCGCACATGTGCATGTGCGCATTACGCAAGGGTGTGCACCTATGTAGGTGCACCATTGTGCACTAAACAACCTTTTAAGGGTTTTTTAGTGCACCTAGTGTACCCATCAAGGTGTGCAAGGTGTGTAAGGCGCGCTAAATTGCATATTAGAGCCAAAAAATGGGTTTTAAGTAGTTTTGCTAGGTTTTGGTGTTCTGGGATTTATTTTTTGGTAATTAGGATTTGTTTACAACTTAATGTTCAAATTTTTAGAATAATATTTTTATGTTTTTGTATATGAAATGACTTCCTCATCATCCTCACTTGCAAAGAAGATGGCTCCAAAACCAATGGTTTTCAAGTTTCAAGGTGCAATGAAGAAATCATGGTTTCAAGATGCACATTTAGAGATTAGAGATACTGAGTTGGGACACATCAACAAGAATGCATTCTTGGTACTCTATAATAAACCTAATGAGAGGTCCTCGATGGTCTTAGCACTTATTAGATCAGGGTTGGTCAATGCGGCATCACATCCCACATCAATACAATCTTCAAAGCTTGTAATGGCATTAGCAGAAAACTGTGCCAGAAGAAATAGTTGTCAAGAGTATCACAATGGAGATCATCTTAGACCTAAGACTGAGGAACATTGAGAAATTTTTTCATCTCCTAAGAGAGGATCAATATGTGAAACTAACTTATCATCAAGCAGAAAGATGGTATAGGGAGAATGAGAAGAAGGCAACATAATATTACAATCATCATTCTTGATTGATAGAACATTGGGGGGATGAAGAGCAGGTAAGGTAGATATGATTAGAGGATATATGAAGGACAATATTGGATACTCCATTGTACTTGTGAGTAGAGTCATGGGTCTACCGGTAGTGGGGAATCTAGATGGTGTATTTCATAGAGACCATCAAATTAGCTAAAACACCAATTGATTGGGCCACAATACTAAGTGAAAACTTAGATGAGTAGCTGGTAGAAGTCAAAGTTGACCCCAAGTTTTACATGACATCATACTTGGTGTATTTACTGGCGGTAAGGACAACTGACTATCCATGACTATTCAAGAGGGGAAGCATGCAAGATGCTAATGCATGGCCTTATTTGGTGAAGAAGAAGCTATCAAACAAGAGCAAGGAATATAGGATAGTGAATGATGCCTTCATTTTTGTGATCATCTGATTCATAGAGGGTGATTATGCCAAAAGGATGTCAGTAGAGGCAGTAGCAAGGATTGAAAAAATTGGCACTTACTACATCTAGTTTAAGAAATTCACTTACCTAAGGGTAGCAGGTACAATGGTGAATCTAAAAAAACTCCTAAGGTATCCATCGAATAGGCTTATCTTATTAGAGATTGCAAGGTAACTCACATCTGCATATGACAGAGTGAGGAAACAACATAAGAAGACATGGGTATGGCCCATTACTATAGGTCCATTTGAAGTAAAGCAGAAGTAAGATATCATGACCTTTGATGTAGATAGGGATCAATATCCCTTGGAAGATTACAACTCCCCTCATCCATATTTTGATAATATCCATAGAGTACAACATCTGGCAGGAGAGTAATTTGTTCATGAAGATGCAGTAGAAGATCATTGGATGAATGTGATAGATGACTATGATATCCAAATAAGGGATTAATGTGGGATGACTCTATATTTGGTATGAAGCACCTTGAAGATAAAGATCCCACTAAAGGTTCTCCAACAAGACACTCAAGATGTCTTGGACCCTTTGTACAATCATGACAAGATATTTGATAGGCCAATCATGAATACAGAGATTGATAGGGAAGAGAATGCAGATATCAATCATAGAGAAAGACATATAATCCAATTAACAAGGGAATAGATCAAGAAGCCCTTTAATCTAGACCCAATTCCTCGAACTGTTAGCTTCTAAGCCATAGCACACCCAGTAAAGGGTAAAGGTGAAAAAGTTAAAGTGCCAACATTCGTTGCCCAATCTCTAGTTAGGCTAAAAATGATACATAATCATGACAGGGATGTTGGGTACTTCAGGGTGGAAAAGGGAAGAATAAAAGGAAAAGAGATTATCCTAAGCAAGTTGAGCCTGAAGATGAAAAAACTGAAGCCCAAGAGGTATCTCAAGCACCTAAGAACCAAGAGCCTCAAAATGAAGTAGTTCAAGCTTAGGATATTCCACAAGTGTGTCCACTAGAATAGGAATAAGAACAAGAACAAGAACCAAAGCAAGAAGCATAAGAGATTCACCACCTACATAAGAGGAAGAAGCCTCTCCCTTAGCTACTAAGAAAGCTAGGGTTACACCTATAGTCAAAAGGAATAGAAGGCAAAAGATACAAAGAAAAGTTATACCTATTCCTCTAGTCCTAGAAACCATCCCTGAGGCAGATGAAGAAGATGAAGAAGATGAAGAAGAAAATCTCCCATTGAATCAAAGGAAACACTTGGAAAGGGCTACCCAAGAAGAGAAAATGAGAAGCTCCACCATTATGCCACCATCTATTCCTAGGCAACCTATTGAGGTTACAACTTTAGAGGATGAGCAACAACAATGGATAATGAGCAAGAAGTGTAGGGAATAGATATTTTCAACATATCTAATTTCAACTTTATGCCAGTAGGAACTAAAATGATGGGTGATAATATATGAGATGCACCCATGAACCAACCTTTGGGAGAGGATTGGAACCAAATACCACCTTTCCCACAAGAATCTCTAGGTACCTCACCACCATCATTTTAGGAATTGTCATTTTTGGACAAAGGCTCAACTACTTCTCTCCCTCCTATTATCGAAGAAGAATGAGTAGGGTATGAAGAAGAGTCAAAACAAAGGCCAGTTGATGAAGTATCAGAGGGAGGATAGATACCTCAAGAACCTCAAAAAACTCTTAGGATACAAAGGTGAGGACTTTGGATACTATAGATACAGGGACACTAAATCTAGATCTCTCTCTAAAGGAGAAGACTCTAGAAAGGAGGGATAAGGTAAAAGAACCTGCAAGACAATCCTCCTCTTCAACCAAATACTTGTCTCCTATGGGCACTACACTAGCTTAGCCAAAGAGGGATGTTATGGTTTGACAAAAGAGGCAGTTGAACCTAAATAAAGAGAAGAGTATGGATGTGCTAGTAGAATCCATCAAGAGGCTTGAGCCACCTATGGGTAATGTGCAACAATTGACCTTCATAATGAAGAATAAAGATCAAGACTTACTTTCTCATGTAGCCATTCCTCCTCCACATGTTGAGACTGAATATTTGACTCCTAAGGACTATCAAATTACAGAAGTCTTATTAGCAAAGCCCATAGTAGACATGGCTAAAGTAATTATCACTACAGGCATCAAGGAGGTGGTCAAGCATTTAGATGTAAATGAGAATGAATTGATAAATCTACATAAAGAGAATGAGCTACTAAGAGGATAAATCTGCGCAAAGAGAATGAGCTACTAAGAGGCTATCTGGATAGAATTGTAAGTCCATTGGATCAAGATCACCCAAACGTTACTCTCACTATGGAACTAGAAAGGAGAGATAAGGGAAGTGTCAAGATGATTCATTTTTGGGAGCATGTCAACAATGGCATGACAGTTTTGAGCAGAAAGGTGTAGAGATAATATAGGCTAATTTGAACCTGTTGCATAATGTTCATTCTAGTGTGGAGAAACTAGTATATATAGTAGACTAGGATTTTGGTCTTATGGGTGAGGTATATAAATGGGGAAAAGACCTTCAAGAACTCCAAACAATAAAAGGTCAAAGCTATTGTACACTCATGAAAGTGTATACAATAGATGAGATTGATAAACTTGAGGATTGGATTGAAAAGATAGCTACCAGAAATAAGGTCGTGGAAGAACTTCATGAAGATATTTAGAATTTAAAAGACCAGTTTGAAGAGCAAATTTTGGGTGCAAATAGGTATTATGATGCTATTTCACTTGAGATTTTTGAAGATGAATCAAAGATGAAGCTCAAGTTAATGCAAGCAGTGGTTGAAAATTTTTGAAGAACTTTTGAGGATGCTTTTTCTGTTGAAGATATTAGAAAACCATTCAAGACTGAAGAGGTATTGTTGAAACTTAATAGTAGAATTGAAAATTTTGTGGAAACTCGAATGGATATGAGTAATTATTGGCAAATAGTCAGGCATAAATAAGAGGATTCATGTTTTCTAGAATCTTCTCAAGTGATGGAGATTATAGGTAAATTCAAGAGAAAACATCTAGACATTGCTTTGGTCTCAAGGGGAATAAAACTACCTGCCACTAAGGTGTGCAAGGTGTGCAAGGTACACTACTCCAAAGCGCACCAAAATTTTTGAAGAAATTATAGATGCACCGACACTTAACTGCCAATTCCAAATTTAGAGCTTTCCATGCACTGAAAATGCATTTTGACGGTAGTTTAACTCCTAGAAACATTCAAAGAAGGCCAAGCTTCCATTTTTAGAGCTCCTAGTGACTCCTAGATCCTCTTATAGCTTCCTTCTTCTTATCTACTTCTTCTTTCTTTGTTTTAAGACATGTAAAGACTCATGCACCCATTAATTGATATAAACAAGGGTGGAGTCCTACTTAGCACCATTTAGAGAGTTAGTTTGTACATAATTAGATTTGTTTTATTAGTTTAAGCATTTATTTGCATGAAGAGATCTCTCACTCTCAACAAAAATTGAGTAGATGATTTCTTATAAATTTAAGAATGTAACATGTATTCCAGGTCATTATTTTGATGCAATAATATATGCTATTAGTGCTCTCATTCTAAGTGTAGTTATTCTTGCCAGAGTGTGTTATTTTTGTGAAATCTTGTTCATGATAATAATGGAGCCAATGGTTTTTTTGTGTTGATTTTATTATGCAATATTTTAGTTCTAGTGTTTGCCACATGTTGATGAATTCCCCTAACGTATCAAGTTGGAGAAGAGATCACCCTATTGTTCCTACATAGCTTCTTATCTAGCATGAGTGCACTTTCTATGGCCTTGCAATTTGATAAGAAGTGAAACATCTTTTAGTTTTACTAAATTACCATCGATGATTGCATCAGTGGATTTCAGGAAGCATTGCTCCTATTTTTATTGGTTTCCTATCTAATCTTTTCAACAATTTAACTTGCAAACGTGTTGTTACCATGGTTTATGTTTGTTAGGAATTTCCCTTTTATGTTATTTTCTTTCATCTCTCGTTACCTTATCTTCATTATTTTCTTTGCTAACCCTTGGTTAAATTAGGAATTCACGTAGTTGTATTGTTAGATTGCATTCATTTAAAAATAGAAAATACCAAAAACATATCTCTTTTTTATGGTTAATTTTGAAATAGCAAGCAGGTTGATCATCTAATCTGAAATTGGTCAAAACTAGAAAAGACCTCCTTATGAACAAACACATTTATCTCCAACTGAGTAGATTCCAGTAGGTTGCAAGATCACCTAAAACCTTGGAGTTGATCCCAAATCAACTTTTCAAGAGAGGAGTTTGAAAGGATTCCTGCTATTAAGCACGGTGCAAAATGATAGCACAATAGGTAGGATTTGCTAGAACAAGTGAAAATAATAATTTGTATTTTAAGAATGAACCACAAGATATGGTGTTGATTGCTGAATTATTGGTTGATGACATAATATTTTGAGGAAATGATATGTTGAGTAAGTCATTTTTTGATCAAATGAACTATTGAATTTAACATGTCAATCTTTAGAGAGATTAAAAAAATATTAGTTTACAAGTTTGTCAAACACCAAAAGGCATCTATGTTACTCAATCCAAGTATGTGAAGGAAATCTTGAAAATATTTGGAAAGGATGAGTCTAAACTAGTTGGTACACCTATGGTGACTAGAGTGAAATTATCAAAGGAAGACAGTACTGATGAGGTTGATCAAACACAACATAGATCTATGATTTGAAAGCTACAATATGTTGTACATAGTAGACCAAATATTTCCCTAGTTGTTGGAATTGTTACAAGGTTTTCATCTAATCCAAGGGAAACACACTTCACTATTGTAAAAAGGATATTTAGATATCTCAAAGGAATTGAAGATTATGGCCTATGGTATAAACAAGAAGATGACTTTAATATTAAAGTCTACACAAATGTTGATTGGGCTGGAAATGTTGATGATAGAAAAAGTACAAGTGGTGGAGCATTATTTTTAGGAGCAAAGTTAACTACATGGATAAGCAAGAAATAAAGCTTTACTTCACAATCTAATGTTGAAGTTGAATATGTTTCTATTGTAATCAATTGTTAAAATATAGTATGGATCAAAATGTTGTTGGAAGGAATGCAAGAGGAAGTAGCCAAGCCTATTACTATTTTTTATGATAACACAAGTTATATATGTTGCAGTAGCAGAACGGAAAATAGAATAAGAAATGTTTATGTTTAGTGTATTTTAAATTTAATGTTTTCAATAAACGTCCTACATGTGGTGGCATACCTAGAGTAGCAATTTGATGAGCTCTCCAAATATAGCCACCTAGGACCGGGTGTAGATTCTTTAAATTAGAATAGTTTTAATGATTGTCAGATTCCAATAATAGGTAGTAGGCAGTTTCGGATTCTTATCCTTTTCTTGGATAGAAGACGGAAAAAAAAACATGTGGCCTACTGCATGATTGTCAGATTCCAATAATAGGTAGTAGGCAGTTTTTGGATTCTTATCCTTTTCTTGGGGTAGAAGACGAAAAAACATTTCTCATCCTTTTATTAGAAAAGGAGAGTCAGTTTTAAATAAGCCATTCGGCTATGTAAGAGATTCATTCGAGTTTGAGTAAAATAGAAAAGTTGCAATTTTTTCGTGTGTCTCTTCAGCTTTGGAAGAATCGAATTTTGGAGAGAATAGAACGTTTCTTCTGATTTTCCTAGTGCATGGTTTAGTTTTTAGTATGAAATGCATTTTGGTTTTCTTGTGCAAGTCTCATTGAAGTTGTCATTTTTTTTTTCTCAAAACTCTCCAAAAACCGCTGAGATTTTTCGATTTCCATCTGGCAAATATGAAATGATTTCCATTATGCAAAGTTTCGGTTTTCTATGGTGTTTTTGATGTTTTTCAACAGAGATATACGGTTTTGAGATTGTTGTTTCAAGCATGGCATTTATGATTCAGTTGCACCCAATTTTTTGAGATAGGAATACAAAAGGTGAGGAAAGATTGTGGTGACTCCGTGCGAAAGCAAAAAGGTGCAGATTTCCAAATGATGTTGTAGGAGGATTAGTATGAGATCTTATAACATTCTTTTACAGTCTATTTTCTGGTGGATCTTCTGCATGTTCTATCACTCCATTTTATTCTTCATGCAAAACTTTGCCGAGTCTGATCACATTAAAGTGTAGGCGGCACGGAGATGGAATACATTTTCTTTGAGTCTCAGCCTTAACAATTTGATTTGGAAGGACATTCCGGGTTAAAGATCTTGGTGTGCATGTGAAGATTTGCATTTAGTTTGGTTCAAGTTCGATCCTTGCTGTTGTAGATGCCCCTTGATGTAACTCAGTTGAGTGAGTTCTCCTCCTGAGCTTTCCAAGGTGTGGCTCTGCATCATTTTTGGTATCAGAGCTTGAGAGTTGCAGATTGTGAAGTTGTATGTTGAATGCCCCTGATCAAGATTCTTCAGTAGGGTCAAGCAAGATGGTGACCAATGTAGAGTTAGCAAAGAAGGTCGAGGAGCAAGAAGAACTTCTCCAGAATGAGAATATAGAGTTGAAGGGGATAGTGGCAGAACTAGCCAGTAAGTTGGAATATATGCAGAGTGTAGTTGAGAAGAAAGAAATGAAAGAAGGTATGGAAGAAGAGGAAGACGTACCCGACAGTGAAGAAGATAGAATAGCTGAGAACAAGAGGCCATTTTTTAAAGCTTTAAAGGCTTTGGGAGGAAAACCCGTTGATTTACCTATGTTTACAGGAAAGATGGACGCTGAATTAGTGTTGGAATGGATTGAAGCCTTAGAGAATCATTTTGAATGTGAGAAAGTTTCAGAATCGCAGCAAGTTAAATTGGCCAAATCCAGAATGAAGGGAGCAGCCCTTACATGGTGGAATTTTGTGCAAGAAGAAAGGGTAAAGGAAGATAAGACGAAGATCTGTTCGTGGAAGAAGATGGTGTCAATGATAAAAGAGACGTATCTCCCTGAAGACTATGAGGTACAGTTGCATCAGAAGAGGCAGAATCTCAGACAAAGGGATATGGATGTCTGTACTTATACAAAAGAGTTTTAGAAGTTAAGTCTAAGGTCAAAATTTGCAGAACCTGAGAGTATCAAGGTAGCAAGATACCTAAATGGTTTGAGGATGAACATACAAGAAGAGTTGCAGTTGCTAAGTCCTAACACGGTAGCTAAATGCTATCAGCTGGCTTTGAAGGTGGAAGAGAAAATCAAAAGGAGACAAGAAAATAATAACAGAGGCAGAGGAAGACAACCATTCAGAGGAAGAGGTACATTTGCAAAAAGGAGTCCAAATTTTCAGCCACAGACGGAGATGCATAATGAAGTTAATAATTTTGATAATTTCAGAGGAAGTTTCACAGGTAGAAGGCCAAATTTTAGAGGAAGATCACCAGGAAGGACGAATGGACCAATAAGATGTTACAACTATAATCAGGAAGGTCATATGGCACACAAATGTCCAGCAAAAGCAAGCTCTAGTACTCATGGCGAAAGAAGAACACATCTGGCACAAGAAGCGGATTTACAAGAAGATTCAGACAATCATGGTTATCTGGAAAAAGGGGAAGCACTTATGATGAGAAGAACACTATTGAAAAGGCCTGTCAGAGAAGAACCACCACAAAGGAAGTCCATTTTCAGAACTACCTGTAAATCTGGAGGAAAAGCTTGTAAGGTACTAGTAGACTCTGGTTCTACAGAAAATTTTGTGTCTCTTGAAATGGTGGAAAAGTTGAAGCTACCAAGAATACAACACCCATATCCTTACAGAATATCTTGGTTAAATAAAGGGCAGCATACTATAGTAGAAGAGCAAGCTTGGGTGGAATTTCATATTGGACCCTATAAGGACAGATTATTGTTTGATATTGTTAACATGGATGCATGCCATTTACTTTTTGGCAGACCCTGGCAATATGATCTCAAGGCACATCATGATGGAGTGAAGAATACATATACCATTACAAAGAATGGCAAGGTCATTGAACTGATACCTTTAGTTGAGCCAAGTCAAGAAGAATCAAAAGTCGCAGAAGCCAAAGTTATGATGATGGGTAAGAAAGAATTCTTGAAAGAGGTAAAAGGGAAGACGTATCCACTATTTACACTGGTTCCTGTACTCAAAGATAAATTACAGAAGGATGTTGAAAATCAGACTGGGGAAGAAAATTCAGAAATGGAGTCTTCAAACTTAAAGGTGGAAGTGATAGAAAAGAAGAAAAGAGAAGAAAAAGAAATGAGAAAACAAAGAGAAGAGGTAAACAAGATAGAAGAGGAAATAAAAAGTTTGAGAAGGAAACGTGAAGAGAATGAAGCTAAGTTGAGAGAAGATAAAATGCAGAAAGAAGGAGTGCAGCAAGTAAATGTTGATAAGAAGAATAAAGAGGAAAGTCCTATGGGATTTCAGTGTGATAAAGTTATGGTTGGAACAATAATGTGTCCTTTGAAAATAGAGAAGAGTACAATGCTGGAAAGTACTCACATGAAAGAAAGATTGGAGGCAAATGATGAAGCCCTAAAATCACATAGTGTAGTGAAATGTCAAGAGGAATGGCATGAAGATAAAGCTAAAACAGCAAGTTCTAAAGAAGAATCTGATTTATGGGAAGATTTTGCAGCCATCATGGAAGAGTGGAAAAGGAATGGTTGTAGTATAGAGACTCAGAATGACAAAGTTTTTAAAGAAGAGATATCTAATGAGATTATGAAAACAGAAGCTGACATTGAATGGGTTTATGAGAAGGTAACAAATTTTGATTGTGTTTATGACAAGGTTGAAGAAACTTAGATTGAGAAACCTAATTTGGTTCCAAAAGAAGAGACTATAGAAAAGCTGGTTAAGGGTTACGAACGGGATCAATTTTTGGCATATTCTCTATGTACAGAGATGTGGTATGTTTGTGAGGACAAAAAAGAGCAATTTAATTGGAAAGTGTATTTGGTGGAATCACAAATATATGTAGTAGTAAAAATCTTACATGGGATAAAGTTGTTACTAGAAATGAATGATCAGCAGCAAATAGTTTTTATGTTACAAAACAGAGACAAACCAAAGATTAAGATGAAGGAAAGACAAATTCAAGGGAGTCAAAGACAAGAAAATGCAGGATTGCAACTGGAAGATGAATATAAGCTTAAACTAAAGATGAAGAAAGGTTTTTCTTTTCTAACATTTATTTTTGCAGATAGTTCTAAAAAGACTCCAAGGAGACAATATATTCAGTATCCAGTAATATGGAAGAACATCCCTGCAACAAAAGATATTCAGATGGATGAGGAACAAAGCAACAAGCACAGTTTATCACTACAACACCTCATCTCAAGTGGACTTGAGATTCTTTCTACAAGGGAGTATGCTGCAGTAGCAGAACGAAAAATAGAATAAGAAATGTTTATGTTTTGTGTATTTTAAATTTAATGTTTTCAATAAACGTCCTACATGTGGTGGCATACCTAGAGTAGCAGTTTGATGAGCTCTCCAAATATAGCCACCTAGGACCGGGTGTAGATTCTTTAAATTAGAATAGTTTTAATGATTGTCAGATTCCAATAATAGGTAGTAGGCAGTTTCAGATTCTTATCCTTTTCTTGGATAGAAGACGGAAAAAAAAACATGTGGCCTACTGCATGATTGTCAGATTCCAATAATAGGTAGTAGGCGATTTTCGGATTCTTATCCTTTTCTTGGGGTAGAAGACGAAAAAACATTTCTCATCCTTTTATTAGGAAAGGAGAGTCAGTTTTAAATAAGTCATTCGGCTATGTAAGAGATTCATTCGAGTTTGAGTAAAATAGAAAAGTTGCAATTTTTTTGTGTGTCTCTTCAGCTTTGGAAGAATCAAATTTTGGAGAGAATAGAACGTTTCTTCTGATTTTCCTGGTGCATGGTTTAGTTTTTAGTATGAAATGCGTTTTGGTTTTCTTGTGCAAGTCTCATTGAAGTTGTCATTTTTTTTTTCTCAAAACTCTCCAAAAACTGCTGAGATTTTTCGGTTTCCATCTGGAAAATATGAAATGATTTCCATTATGCAAAGTTTCAGTTTTCTATGGTGTTTTTGATGTTTTTCAGCAGAGATATACGGTTTTGAGATTGTTGTTTCAAGCATGGCATTTATGATTCAGTTGCACCCAATTTTTTGAGACAAGAATACGAAAGGTGAGGAAAGATTGTGGTGAGTCCGTGCGAAAGCAGAAAGGTGCAGATTTCTGAATGATGTTGCAGGAGGATTAGTATGAGATGTTATAACATTATTTTATAGTCTATTTTCTGGTGGATCTTCTGCATGTTCTATCACTCCATTTTATTCTTCATGCAAACCTTTTCCGAGTCTGATCACATTAAAGTGTAGGCAGCACGGAGATGGAATACATTTTCTTTGAGTCTCAGCCTTAACAATTTGATTTGGAAGGATATTCTGGGTTAAAGATCTTGGTGTGCATGTGAAGATTTTCATTTAGTTTGGTTCGAGTTCGATCCTTGCTGTTGTAGATGCCCCTTGATGTAACTCAGTTGAGTGAGTTCTCCTCCTGAGCTTTCCAAGGTGTGGCTCTGCATCAATATAGATATATCAAAAAATCTGGTGATGCATGCAAAGAGAGAGCACATATCAATCAAGTACCATTACATGAAGGAAAAGTACAAGAAAAGAAAGGCTTGAGAATGTAAAGTCTAAGGAAAAAATTGTTCATATATTTACCAAATCATTTCCTAAGGATGCTTTTGAGTATCTAAGAGGTAAACTAGGGGTCACCCCCCTATCCAAAATTCACTAGGTGAAGTTGCTTGCTACATCATTTCATGAATGAATTGAAATATCTTTTGGAGTTGAAGCAGGAAGCATTCACACTTTAGGATTATTTTATGAAGTTATGATATTAACTATGATGAAACTAATGTAATCTTTACATATAAGGTAAAAGGGTTACTACAAGGTTTTATAAGTGGTAGATGGATGGCATTACTTTATTGCTTATAAATGCTAATGTTGAATCTCTTTTCTCTGAGGCAACTCATGACTAGATTCTAATTATGCTTTGTGAAAAGTGATGGCCCACTAGACATGTGTCTCATTGTTGCTTCCCCACATTATGTATCTTTCATGCATCTTTGGAAAGTAGGGAAGTGCACACCATTGATTTCTTAGAATCTGACAATGCTTGCAAAATTGACCCACCTCTATCACTATCAAAGAATCTATCCAATCTAGTACATGAATTTGGCACCCATTCTGACATTTACCTTTTGTGGTTCACAAACTGAATTTGGTCCCATAGCTCCACATGATGAATAGTTATTATGTCCCTATGACTAATTTCTAAGCATCTCTCCATAATGACATAGCAAGAAGCATTGATCTATTTTAATCAGACGATTTAGATTATGCACAATCTATAATCTTTTTTAAACTATTTGACTTGTCAGTTGGCCAATGACGTGCATTCTTTTGTCCATTTGACTTTTCTCCTCTACGCAGCTTATTATGATCACATCTGAGTTGTCAATTTTGTTTTTGAAAGATTCATACCACCTTTGACTTGATTCCTTTGTCATTTATGCATTTGCAAGCATTCATTCTATATTGAATTCAACTAAATCTGATTCTAAACTCTTTTCATGATCTATATATCAATCTTCAATGTTCTTTTCTACATTTTTCTATATATGTCCATGAAAATGTATCCTTCCTTAGATATAGATCTTTTGACCATGGAGTTAGAAACTTTTAGAGATGAAGAACTGCTTCTCAACATTAATCTTTTTCTTAGACATGATTAGGAGCAAGGAATTATGAATCGTTAGAAACATTTAGACCTTCTTCTCATCAGAAAGAATGCATAACAAACCTTTCCAAAACCTAATCACCTAGCCAAGAATTAATGTATAGCTCATATGATTCCCGCACCAAGTTATCTAAAAGAGAGGATGAGAAGAAAGGCCATCCTATGGGCAATCTATACTTAGACTCAATGTATTGACACTTGACTTATCTTCAAACCCTAAAGAAAAATGATATGACTGAAGCTTGGGCAATAGTTGGCTCTGTCTGGGGATTTAAGCATGATAATGCTTGAAAGAATCCAAGCAATTTTTGGTTCCACACAAGGGTGACAACTTGGGAACTAAAAGAATAGGCTAAACTAAGAAAGTGGCAAGAAACTACTTAGAAAGCAACAACTAAACTTTAAAAAAATATCATGAAAGGAAAACATATCTATCTAGCTACTATGCAAGGGTTGCCTGCTTTCAATTTTGCATTTGATACAACTTCAAATCTTGCCCATTATAAGAACATGGTAGGATTTTTCCTATGAGATATGCCAACTTGAAGGAATTTTTTTGATTCACTTGAATAATCTAAAAAGGTCCTTTCAATAAAGATTGGAACTTAGAATGCATGCCTCTTGGATCATGTCTCTTATCCCATAACAACACCAAGTCACCTTACATATATTTTCTAGGTTTGTCTCTTCTATCAAATAGTTTCTTTGTCCTTCCTTGATGTTTAGTGATCTTATCCACCATCTCTTCTCTTTCTTCTTGCAACTAGGTGAGATATAATATCCTCTTTTCTAACCCATCTTAGAAAACATCATCTTCAATTGCAATTTTCAATTTATAGGTGGCAAGTTCTAATGGCAATGGAAAATTAACTTCTACACCATATACAATTGTAGTTTTCAATTTACAGGTGGCAAGTTCTAATGACAATGGAAAATTAACTTCTTCTCCATATACCAATTCAAAAGGTGAGATCCCAATAGCCCTTATAGGTGTGGTCCTACCAGCCCATAAAGCATCATGAATTTTCTTATGCCAACCTTTCAAATTGTTTGAGATCAGTTTCTTGAAAATATTAATTAGATTTATATGACTAGATTCAGCCTGCCCATTTCCTTGAGGGAAATAATCAAAAGAATGTCCAACTTGAATACCATGATCATAAAAAAATTCAATGATCTCTGAGGAAGAAAAGTAAGATGCATTATCCATTACTAACTTCATAGGGACTCCAAACCTAACGAGAATATATTTTTTGATAAATTCACATACCACTTGTGAGGAAGTCTTCTTCATTGGCTTTGCCTTTAGGTCCATTTTCTGAAATAAACTGTAGTAGTGAGTATGTATGAATGTCCTTGACTAGAGGGAGGATTGATTGGGCCTATAAATTCTAAACCCCATTCATGGAAAGGAGCTTCAATTACTACTGGCCCAAGAGATAAGGTAGCAAGCGAAGGTTTTCTAGTAAACATCTTACACTTCTCACAATTAGCTACCCACTTATATGCATCTTTAAACATACCAGGCCAATAATAACATTGTCTCAAAATTTTGAATGTAGTAACAGTAGAAGAAAAGTTCCCTCCACATGCTTCATTATGAAATGATTTCAACAACTTTACCTATTGTTCCTTATCCAAACATCTCAGAAATGTTCCATCAATAGCTCTCTTATACAAGACATCATCATGAATTACATATTTCAAAGCTTTAGTTTTTAGATCTCTCCTTTTCTTAGTAGGCAATCCATTAGGGCATTCACCATATGTCAAAAAATAAGCAATGTTTGAGAACCAGGGATCCTGAAGACTTACCATAAGAACCTTTGTAGAATCTTCTTCTTTGCATTGTTGATCCTCTGCCAAGGCTTTACAGAGTCCATTTCCTCTTACAAGCTTAGTTAACTTAATTTATGTATCATATTCTTGGACTTTTTCTATCCACACTCCTCTATTATTACAACCAACTTCTTGTTGTGTTAGAATACTTTTTACTATAGGATCTAGCACATATATTACTGAATGAGAATGCAATACATAAAATCTCAAGTTCTTAAGGGCTCTCAACCTAAATATGCATAATTTTCCATCTATGAACAAACAATTAGACTTTCATTTGAAAAGTACTATTGAGGAATTGGAGTAAAATCATGAGGATTTATTTATGAAGTTATTTGGTCAATATTTCACTAAGGATGTAGATAAATAGTATAGGGTATTACTTGATAGGTCAATCTTGAGTTGGCATGATTTTGTAAACAAGTTTGTTGAAAATTTTGAGGACCATAATGATACTTATTTTGCATCCTATGAGTCGACCAACATAAAAAATAATTTCAATGAATCAATAGTTGATTTCAACAAGAGATTTAATAAGGTTCTGAATAGAATACCAAGAGGTATTAGACATGTGGATTCATTTCTAATTGATTCCTTCTTGAGTACTTTTGATAGTAAGACTCATTACGAAATGAGATCCCATAAGCTAGCTAGATTTCAACAAGATTTTAAAATGGCTACAACAATTAAGAATGATAGAAAAGCTACTAACAAAATAAAGGTGTACAATCGAAAAGCCCCTAAGAATAATAAAGAAGAGAATAAAATAGATAAACTTGTGAATTTGATCAAATATTTACATGCCAAGCAAAATAAAGGAGATATATTTTGATCTAGTAGCATATTTAATTAATAAGAGTGAAAGATATAGATTTCAAGACATGTCGTACACAACCACATGGAAGGATGGAAACCCCAAAATTATTATAGAAAAATAAAGAGGTTACAAACTCCTAGAGGAAAGAAAATCATCTTGTTGAAGACAACCCATGGTGTAAAGTTTGTATATTACCTTATTTACCAAAGAAATGTGTGATTTCACAAAGCATATTGGAGGAAGAAAGCTAGAAAGATGATGAAAAAATTACAATATATGTTATTCCATCATAACCCTTCTAGGGTAGGGATGAATATAACTCTTTTGAGGTTAAGTATATGATTGAAATTTATACAAGAAGAGTGAATCAACAAAAAATTATAAAAAAAGTATTCTCTAATGAATAAGATCTCCCTACAGTAAGAAGATTTACTAATAAAGAGAAAAGGGCATGTATCGTAGCATTAGTAGAGAAAGTCACGAGTAATTATTAGCTAAGGAATAGAACTAAATAGGGGTAAATATGAATAAGATAAAAATGAATATAAGATATGATATGTGATATAAGAGGGGGAATATAGGACTTATCCTTAACCCAAATTCCCAAAAGGAATGATCCAAATTGATGAATCACAAAAAAGTGATCAATGCACAAATGAATCAAACAATGGAGAACATGAAGAAAGGAGGATATCCTATAATCTACTATAGAAAATATGTACTTGAAATCTTGAATTCATAGAAGACAAATACTAACCTCAAAGTAGGGAAAAACTAGAAAATTCTTATTTTTGATGTTGTGTACGGTTTCAAGAGATTCTATAACCTGTTTTGGACTAGAAATGCCAATACAAAGAAAACCTAGAAAAATTTTGCCCTTCCAAGGGTAGGTCAACCTTGACCCAAATAGCAAGGCACAATTTTACCCCAAAAAGTTGACCTTGACCTACACTACTCTGACAAAAAATTTATTCACAAATCTCAAAAGTTTGTCGAAAAGGGTATCCAAATCTAAACTTCAATTTTCCTTCTTGTACCTATACCTACAAGAAAAATGGTTTTTTTGTTTGGATGGGGGTTTGTCTTGGTCAAACCCAAGTTTGGAATCAACCTTGAAATGTAATTGAAATAGCAATATGTATAAATAAAGTAAATGGAACTATTCACCTCGCTTATGTTGAAATCCTTGTGGAGGATTTGAATCCTAGAATCCACAAGTATGGATGCTCCAAATGAATGTAGAAATGTTTGTAGGATGTCTCAAATCAATAGGGTTAGATCTTCAACGCCAATCTTGAATAGATCTTAACATAGGAAGAGGCTTGAATGAATGTGAATGGAGAAATCTTCAACAAGAGGTCTCCATAGAGATTGAATCCTTTAATGGCTAACAATGGATCTCCTTGATGAATTGGATCTTGAATACTTGAATGCTTGAATGCTTGAATTCTTGATAATAGATCATCTGGTATAATGTCTCCTTATGAAAAGTAGATAATAGATAGATGTCAAAATGAGATAAGAAGGCTTCCTTATATAGTGATCTAGGGCACAAACTTCTAAAGAGGCCAACCTTGGAGAATTAAATCCCAATTAACCTTAACCCCTGGAGATGGAGCTAGATTAAATGCAATTTAATATTTTACCATTCTCAAACATGAAACAACCAACCTAGAAGTAGGAAAATAAAACTTTTTGAAGCCTGATATCCAAAAACCTCTGGAACTTAAAATTTGGACTTGGGATCAAAGTTGAGGTCAACTCTACCCTAGGTCAAGGTTGAGTCATCCTTACCCTAGGTCAAGGTTGAGGTTGACCTTAACCCTTTAGGTCATCATTGACCCAAAAAGTCAAAGCCTTTAGTTTCTCAGATAAAGTTGTCAGAAAGAGGCTAGAAATAGGGGGAGAGAAGCAAAACAATAGGAAAACAGCTAGATCCATGCAAAAGACCTATTCAAGGTGCTTGACATGACCCCAAAAAACTTTCTTAGAGGGCTAAAAACTCTTATCATGGAAGTGCTTCTATTTTAAAATGATACATTAAGCCCCCACTTTAGCAAGAGTATGGACTAGATGCAAACTCTTGGTAAAGGAGATCATAATAAAAAGATAATCTTATTAAAATCAAAGGGACAGAGAAATCCTCAAGCCCCCAGGGACTCAAGTCTTTTTCAACTCCAAGATCATAATAAGAGAAATGTCTCTAGAAAAAGAGAAAAAGAGAAAGAGTGTGATTATCTCGTTCAATGAGAACTTATGTCCCATTGTGAACAACACAAGGAAATGGCGCAACTGCAAAGATAGAATTGAACCACCTAGTGAATGTGGCTACTCACTAGTCAACCCATCAAGGATTCACCCTCAAGAATATTCTATTCCACAAGAGTAAAACCAAAAAGAGATCCAATCTTAAGGACACCTTCGATCTTAATGGATCAAAAAATTTGAAACTAGAGGGATCAAGCGATCCTAAAATATAAATCCATGCTTTAAGGATTAATTACTAATCCAAAAAGGGAGAAAAGGCATCTTGAAAAAGCAATATATGTATATCAAAAAATGTATGTGTGTAAATAAGTGAGCAGAGTGTATGCCCCCATGTTAAAGTCATTGCTAACACTCTAATAGGAGCAATGGCTTTAACAAAAATATAAACAACTCCATTGATTACATTTACACTATGAAATGCCCCCAGACAAAGACAAATCAAGGGAAATGCCACATAAACATGTAGAGAACATAGAAGGGATCTACCTGTTGTGGGGTCAGTATGATCATAAGATAATATATATATGATATTATTGCAAATAAATTGACATCATTTCCCAGAGAAAGTAGAACTACAATTACAAAGGAGAAAAGATCACACAAGAGATACAAAGATGAATCTTTTTGGATCATGACTTGGAGACCAAAAATAATCGGTGCTACCAAGTCATAGATCCAAGCAAATTACACAAGGAAACATTTAGGAATAATAGCAAAAGTACAACATAACATAAAACAACATATGGAAGAATAGAGATACATATAGAGGAATAGTACAACAAATTTGATTCTTTTATCACCTTGAACACATCATGGGAGAAGCACAACAAACAAACACACAAAAAAGGTACCATAAAGGACAAGTCAATCAAGTGTGTTGCCTTCTCTTCCTATCTCATTCTATATCATTTAGGGAAGGTTCTTAACTCACAAGAGGGATTATAGCCTGTTAGAAATTCTTAAGAATAACTAAGAGGGGGGGGGAGGGGCATGAATCAGTTATTCAAGGTCCAAATGTCCTAATAAAACTTTTTCAAGTAAGTGAACCCATTAAATTGTTCATGCATCCAAGCTTAAACTTTCCTACTTAGCAAGTTACTGAAAATCAATATGCAAGAAAAACGCATGAATAATCAACACATGACACAGTGATTTATGTGGAAACTCAATTTGGGAAAAACCACTAGTAACATGCTACTCAATTCTCACTCATCTGAAGTGATGCCCTATGAAAGGCTTGCCCTATTAAAGGCTACAACACACTATTAAATGTGACCTAGTTAAAGGATTTAACCACCCTGTTAGAAGTGGGCCTCCTTATAGGACTTTAGAACATTCACTTAGAATGCCACCCTGTTAAAGGATTTACAAATGGTTGTTGAACCAACCTAAGTCCATAGGATTTTACCCTAATTGGTACAATTGTTAGAGACTAACAACAAGGGCTTTTGACCTAATACAACTCACAACTTAACTAGCAGATTTTAGATCTCAATTCAACTCACAGCATTATCTGGCTTTTACTCACTACAGCTCTAATAGCTTGTCCTCCTTTCAAGCTTTGTCTCCTTGATTCACCATGCTTAATGTACCAGTGCAATCTCCTATATGACCACTTATCAAAGCAGAGTCTTTGTGCTCTATTCTTCCTTCTTCTTGATGCCTTCTCCTTGACACCCTTCAACCACTTCAACCCAGCAACTCTAGCTTCTTGGTCCATGACTCCTTAAATAGAAGTTTGAAGTCCTTTTTCTCGCTCGATTCTTCCCACTTTCAATTTTAGATCGAATGGATTAGGTAGGATTCAATGAATCTACCCCATATCTTGTTCCTTCTAGAAACATCATGAAGAATCCTTTTGAATTTGCCCAAAAATGATTTACCTAAAAAATTGTGCCTCCAACTCATCATCCTTATCCTTCATTTGGTTCACAAAATTCAAAGTAACAAACTTGTCAGCTTAGATTTGGTGAGTCTTTGACTTTTCAAATAATGCAGCAGCTCGGCACCATTGATATTTTGGTGCTCAGCGCATACTGTGTTACTCAGCACCAACTACGTTTTACTGAAACTCGACACCTACTATGGATTCACTTGGCATCCACTAAGTTTTTTTGATGCTCAGCACCTATTACTTAGCTTGGCACTTAAACTTTCTTGGCTCCTTCTATTTCACTTGACACACACTAGATTTTGATTCACTCAGCACTAACTAAAAATCTGCTCGGCATGAACTAGCTTGCTCAACACCCACTAATGAACTTAGTTAAGCTTTGCAAACAACCTTGTTACAATTCTTCCAGTGTTTCTAAGTGTGGCCAACCATTTTATCTTCAATTATATTTCCAACAATCTCCCTCTTTGGCATTGATGGCAAACCAAACTAATCAACCAAGTTATCAAAATGCTAACTAGGTTAAAACAGTAAATTAGATGCCAAAAAGAAATTTTGTTACCATTTCTATTTTCATCTCACATCTCCTTCTCTAATATTTTATAGTGATTTCTATTTTGTACTTCTTCCTCTTAGCTATTGTTTCCTTTTTCCTTCCTTTCTACTATTTCTCCCTCTGCTTATCTGATCAATTCTTGTTTGACTCCCTCTTTTCTATAGCTTACCACTTTGATCAATTATGCTTTTATTATTTCTCCCTCTATATGCATTGATCAATTTTTGTTATCTAGTATCAGCTAATTCTCCCTTTGTCCATTTGATTTTGTAGATTTGATTAGTTTCTATTATTTTTCCCTCTTTGACAACAATGCCAAAGATGTACTATTTCAGCATCTCATCATGCAAGTAGAGCATCTTCTAGAACTTCCAATTTTTCCTTTTGTCACCTTGCTTATGACTGATTTGGAACTTCAACTCTTTGATTACTTCAGGCAAAAATCCTAAAGTAAGTATCCTCTGCATCAATTTTTAACATTTCAACAATCAACTCATTCAATGCAAGGCAATCTTTGTTGTTGCTTAAACAGACTTGGATAGGGGTATCACTCCTAACTTACCTCTAAGATACTCAAATGCATCTTTAGGTAATGCTTTTGTGAAGATGTCAGCAATTTGTTCCTTTGAACTGACATATTCCATTCTCACTTGCTTGTCTTCCACCAACTCTCTTACATAGAGATACTTAATTGCAATATGCTTTATTTTGGCATGCATCATAGGATTCTTTGATATGTTGATGGCACTAGTGTTATCACAATAAAGTATCACAAGTTTAGTTACTTCTTCCTTGATACCTTGCGACAGATGTTTGATCCATACAATATTGGTGCAGTTGATAGCAGCAACAACATACTCAGCTTCTATTGTGGACTGTGAGGTATAACTTTACTTTTTGTTGGTCCAAGTGACTAATCTTTTACCTAAGAAAAGTGCTCCTCCACTAGTCTTTTATGTCATCAATATTACCTCCCCAATCTACATCAATGTAAGATTTCAACTCAAACTTTTCACTCCTCTTATATTATAATCCAAAGTCATATGTACCTTTCAAGTACCTCAATATTCTTTTTACTACCATAAGATGATTTTCTTTTGGGTTAGTAGAAAATCTCGCCACTATTCCAACAACTAATGCAATATCAGGTCTACTATGCACAACATACTATAACTTTCCAATCATTGATCTATACAATGTCTGATTCACTTCAATTGACTCATCATTGTTGGATAGCTTATGCCCTATTACTATTGGTGTACTGATTAGTTTTGAATCTTCTTGAGTATCTCCTTGATATATTTTGATTGGGTCACAAAAATACCATGTTTCAGTTGATGTATTTGCAATCCAACAAAGAATTTGATTTCTACAAACATTGACATCTCAAACTCATGTTTCATCTTATCAGCAAAATCTTTGCATAGGGCATCTTTTCCTCCAAATATTATATCATCAACAAAGATCTTAGATATCAAAATGTCTTTACCTTTTTTTGCCTTGATATATAGGTTGTTGTTGTTATTTGTTCTTTCAAATCCTATCTTCACAAGATATTTGTGCAATCTCTCATACCATGCTCTAGGTGCTTGCTTCAAACCATAGAGTGCTTTATGCAACTTGCAAACCATATCCTTGTTTTTGTCATCAAAAAATCCCTCTAGTTATTCAATGTAGACTTCCTCTTCTAGTATACCATTTAGAAAAGTAGACTTTACATCCATTTGGTAAACTTTGAAACCTTTGTAGGGAGAGTTTGCAAGTAGTGTTCTTAATCCTTCCATTGCAATAGGGGCAAATGATTCCCCATAGTCTAGTCCTTCTTCTTGTGCATAAAATTTGCAGACTAGTCTTGCCTTGTTTCTTGTGATCTCACCATTCTCATCTAGCTTGTTCCTAAATACCCATTTGGTACTTGTCACATTCTTATCAACTGGTCTTGGAACTAAGGTCCAGGTTTTGTTCTTCGTTATCTGCTCTATCTCTTCTTCCATTGCTTTATGCCAATTATCATCTTGCAATGCATCTTTCATTGTTTTAGGTTCAATCTTACTCAATAGACATGATTCATTCCTTAGTTTGTTCATTGTCATTGGTCTAGCTTCCTTGTCCCCAATGATTTGTTCTGTAGGGTGATTTCTTCTCACATACTTAGATAGTCTTGATTCTATCATTCTTTCCACATTTGATCTTTTAGTTTCAGAGTCATTGTGCACATCTCTTTCTGGTATTTCATCATCTCTTCCATGTGTACTGATTTCAAAGTCAGAATGTGCATTATCTTCATTCTGCAACTTGGCTTCTGAATGTAGCTCGGCATTCACTGGTTGTGACATGACTGATACTAAAATTTGTTGTTGATTCCTAACTTGATTTGCAGCTTTATCTTCAGTAGGCATTCCTTCATAGAAGTATACAAAGGATCTATATTCTTCTAGTTTCTTGATTTCATCAACTTGAGCTTCTGCACGCTCATCAAAATTTACATTTTCACTCTCCACAATCTTGTTAGTGTTAGTATTCAAACACTTATATGCTTTGCTTCTAGTGGAATATCCAAGGAATTTTCCTTCATCACTCTTTGCATCAAACTTGCCATTTCTAGTATCTTTAAGAATATAGCATTTACAACCAAATACTTTGAAATGTTTTACATTGGGTGAGTGACCATACCATATTTCAAAAGGTGTTCAATTTGTACCTTTCTTGATTTGAACTCGATTCAGAGTGTAAATAGCAGTACTAATAGCTTCTCTCCAGTACTTTAGTGCAACATTTTTCTCCATCATTAGTGTTCTGGCATAGTCTATCACTGATCTATTCCTTCTTTCTACAATGTCATTCTGTAGAGGAGTTCTTGGTGTTGATGTTTGTCTTTTAATTCCTTTGTCATTGCAAAATGTCTCAAACTCTTTTGATGTGAACTCTCCTCCTCCGTCTGATCTTAAGAACTTCAAACTCTTTCCTGTTTCTTTCTCAACCTTGGCCAAATACCACTTAAACATTTGAAATACATCAGATTTTTTGTTTTAAGAACATGGCAGTCATCATCCTAGAGTAGTCATCCATAAACAACATTATTTATTTGTCTCCTTGGTAGCTTTGCACTTCTATTGTGCCACATAAGTCTATATGGACTAACTCTAATAGTTCTTTGGAGGTGTAGGTTTTTATTTTGAAACTTGACTTGGTCATCTTCCCTAATTGACATTGTTTGCACTTGTATTTTCAGGCTTCTTCAGTTTTCGCAAACTTCTGACTTTCTTCATTTTACTGATACTAATCAGATTATCAAAGTTGACATGACATAGCCTTTTATGTCATAGCCACACATCATCAAGTTTTACAATGAGATAGGTTGCATCTTCCATATCTAGGTAAAATATATTAGTCCTAGTTTGGTCTCCTCCTATTAGGTTTCCATCAGTGTCATAGATTTTGGCAATTTTGTTTCCAAATTCTACTTTGCAACCTATATTGCCTAGTTATGAAACACTCAACAGATTATAGTTTAAACCTTCAACATAGTATGCATTATCACGTGAAAATTTCTCTATAAGTTTAATAGAACCGTTTCCTTTAATTTGACATGGAGCATCATTTCCAAATCTAACACTATTTCCATTAGATTGAGTAAAGGTAATAAACTTACTTTTGTCTCCTGTCATATGATGTGAGCATCCACTATCTATGATCCACATGTCATTTTTATTCACATAGGTTACCAGTGTTGTTGCCTTATCTTCATCTGATTCATCCTTCATGGCTACATAGACTACCTCATCATCATTATCATCAGAATCTTCTTCTTCAGCAATGTGGCACTTTTTACATTTGTCTTTGTAATCTCTGCTATCATCTTCTTTTCTCTTCCGGTTCTTGTAGTTCTTCTTCTAAGTGCATCTTGCAGCAATATGTCCTACTTCATTGGAATTAAAACATATGATAGGTAGCTTACCTTTGAATTTACCTTAATCTCCTGGCTAGTAGTGCTTCCAATTGTTCCACATCTTCTTCATTTGTACTGCAATCATTGGATGCATATTTCATCTTTTTCTTCTTCTTCTTTGATTTCACCTCCTCAGTGTCTTTCAATGATAGTTTTGCCTTGAAAGCAGATTCAAGATTCTCAAATCTGTAGTTGTCAAAGTTGGATAGCTCAAATGTAGTGAGTCTTCCTACTATACCTTCAAAGGTTAGTTGGTTTCCTGGTACACACCTTATGTCTTGGATGGCTGAAACTCTAATAGAATAGATGGCGAGCAAGGTTATTACATATTTTCTATTAATAGTGTCATCTTCTAAATGACCACCCAGACTTCTTATTACGCTTACTACTTCTTTCATTCTAGAGGCATATTGAGCAGCATTCTCACCTTCCTCCATTTTCATATCATCAAACTTTCCTCTGAGGCTTTCTCTTTTTTCTCTTTCAACATTCTGATCTCCTCCATAGATATCAATCAATGCTTTCCACATCTTGAATGCAAAGTCACATCTCTTGATATCATCAAATTCAGCATAGTTGAGGGCAGAGGCAATCTCCAGCATTGCCTGATTGTGTTCCTTCTTTTTCTTCATATCTTTTGTAGTGGGTACAGCTGGATCAACATGTTCTACTTCAATTGAGGTTTTTGCATGATAACTTATTGATCCAAGGTGCAACTTCATTAGAATTTTCCATGAAGTGAAATTATCTTTGTTGAGCTTGGGAACTTCTCTCTTAGACATCTTGATCTTCCTACTTCTAGTACCTTTAAACTAAACCAACAGCTTGCTCTAGTACCAATTGTTAGAAATGCTTTAGAATAACTGAGGGGGGGGGAGGTGAATTGGTTATTCAAGGTCCAAATGTCCTGATAAAACTTTTTCAAGTAAGTGAACCCATTAAACCATTCATGCATCCAAGCTTAAACATTCCTACTTAGCAAGTTACTGAAAATCAATATGCAAGAATAACACACGAAGAATCAACACATGACACAACGATTTACTTGGAAACCCAATTTGGGAAAAACCACCAGTAACATGCTACTCAATTCTCACTCTTCTGAAGTGATGCCCTATGAAAGGCCTACCCTATTAAAGGCTACAACACACCATTAAATGTGACCTGGTTAAAGGATTTAACCACCCTATTAGAAGTGGGTTTGGTTAGAGGACTTTAGAACATTCACTTGGAATGCCACCCTATTAAAGGATTTACAAATGGTTATTAAACCAAACTAATTCCATAGGATTTTACCTTAACCGGTACAATTGTTAGAGAGTAACAAGGGATTTTGACCTAATACAACTCACAACTTAACTTGCAGATTTTAGATCTCAATTCAACTCAGAACATTGTTTGTCTTTTAGACACTGCAGCTCTAACAACTTGTCCTTCTTTCAAGCTTTGTCTCCTTGAGTCTCCATGCTCAATGTACCAGTGCAATCTCCTATATGACCACTTATTGAAGCAGAGTCTCTATGCTCTATTTTTCCTTCTTCTTGATGCCTTCTCCTTGACACCCTTCAACCCAGCAACTCTAGCTTCTTGGCATGTGACTCCTTAAATAGAAGTCTAGAGTCCTTTTTCTTGCTTGATTCTTCCCACTTTCAATTTCAGATGGAATGGATTAGGTAGGATTCAATGAATCTACCCCATATCTTGTTCCTTCTAGAAACATCATGAAGAATCCTTTTGAATTTTCCTAAAAATGGTTTACCTAAAATTTTGTGCCTCCAGCTCATCATCCTTATCCTTCATCTAGTTCACAAAATTCAAGGTAACAAACTTATTGGCTTAGATTTGGCAAATCTTTGACTTTTCAAATAATGCAGCAGCTCTGCACCATTAATATTCAAGTTCTTGGCACATATTGTGTTACTTAGCACCAACTACATTTTATTGATGCTCGGCACCTACTATGGATTCACCCAGCATCCACTAAGTTTTTATGATGCTCGGCACCTATTACTTAGCTTGACACCTGAACTTGCTCAGCTCCTTCTATTTCACTCAGCACACACTAAATTTTGCATTTGCTCGAGACTAACTAAAAATCTACTCAACATGAACTAGCTTGCTTGGCACCCACTAATGAACTTAGTTAAGCTTTGCAGACAATCTTGTTATAACTTATTCTTCCAGTGTTTCTAAATGTGGCCAACCACTGTATCTTCAAGTATATTGTCAATACATCATTTTATCATTGTCTTAACTGATCCTTGTACTTTATTATAAAACCATAACTCAACCTTTTCCTTAGGTGCTTTCGTTACATCTTGTTGATTAATACCTCTTCATCGATAAACTAAGTGATAGTACTTGGATCTTATAAGCAATTGTCATTCTAGCAAATAGCAAGTTTGACATCAGTGACAAAACAATGATTGAAAACATTCTTTATCAACAATCTCCCTCTTTGCAAACAATCTCCTTCTTCAATAATGATCTTTTCAATCAGATTTCCAACATATCCAACATAGTAGGAATAATAGCCAGTTCCAAACAAGGATCCTCTTGAGAATCACAATGTTCGATACTAGGTGTAAGTTTCAATTGTGAGGAAAGCATATTAGGTAAATCAATGTCAATGTTAATAGTTTCATATTCATCATTAACATCATTAGTATCTTCTTCATCGAGATTAATCAAAATAGGATCTAAGATACAAATGGAATCATCATAATAATGCATCTTAACATCATTATTAGCAACAACTTCTTCTAAAAAATCATGCATAGTTGTATCCAAAGAAGATAAATATTTTTGAAGAATAGAATTACAATTTTTAGCTTGAGCGATGCTTCTTACGATGTTCATTAGCAGATTGATTATGTTTTGTCTTGTTTGAAATGTGTTGAGAATTACGAGGAACAATTATTAGATCCTTCACAATTTCTATAGTAGGAGTTTGATTAACAAATGTAGAATCTATAGATAAAGGAGGCATGGAAGGTGTAGGAAAAAGATCATGATTAAGATCCGTAGGAGGTAAGCTTAACTCAAGAATCTTACAATGCTTATAGGCTTGATATCAGCGGAAAAGATGACTAGGTCAAGAAGGACATGAATTAGGTAATAAAGGCCAAAAAAGGTCAAGGGTGGCACAACCTCTAGGCCTAGAAGGGTGATATAAACTATGATTAACCATCTTCACTTCTTCATCATGAACAAATTTAAGAAATTTATGGATACATGAAGCAACAACATGCATGGCATTTAACCATCGAAAACCAAGCTTAACTTGAAACTAATCAGAACTAGGAATAACAACAAAGGTAGTGTTCACAATCTCTCCACGAAGTTCAACTAGTAAATTAATAGAACCAAAAGATGGATAAAAAAATCATTACAAGTTTGAATCCACACATCATATGTATCGTAATAATCGTGTTGCAATCTTTTTATAAAATTATTTTCTTTAGTAATAACATTGACTGAGGATGTAGGATCAGCAAGACAACCACGACTATCTATGTGAGAAATCCTAGCATAAATATAAAGGGGACCATCGAGAGCTTTAATGGTCTCAGAATCATCAAAGGTAATAAAAAGTTCTCGAGGTCTTTTATTCTTAGGTTGTTATCAATGTCTAGGTTGAATCTTCATTTTAGGCTTAGGTTTTGGTTGAGGTTGAGATAGAACTTGAGATTGAAGCCGATGTTCAAACTGAGGTGGAGATACAAATTTAATAACATGCTCCACTTGATTAACAATGGTATTAAAATCATCAATCTTTTAATCATACACAATATCCATAGAAGATGGTTGAGAAATGGTATTAGTATCATGTTGAGGTAAAGGATTCATATAGATTTGAAGATTTTGATTAGAAGGAGAAACAAATTTATTCCCACTACTATCAAAATTGTCAATAGTTAAGGTATTAGAGTCGATGAAATCTTGAAGCTTATGTTTTAAAGAATAACATTTCTTAGTATCATGACCATTCTAGTGATGATATTGACAAAAAGATTTAGGATTAGGATTTAGATGCAACTATAGTAGGTAAAAGAGGTGGAATAGGAGGTAAAATAATCATATTAGCAGTTAACAACCTATTCATAATAGAATGTAAAGATTTAGAAAGAGGAGTAAATGTACGACTTAATCGAAAAGAAGTGGATGCACAAGTGGCATTGTGAGATGCAACAACAACTTGATCAGCAATTGCATTTTCTTGTTTGTTTATCTTGACATAGTTGAATTTTTGAAATTTATTTAGATTAGGAGCAGCATCATTTTTATCAATAGTAATAGGAGCCATTGGAGTGTTGCTCTCAAATTGACTCACTTGTAATTGATAATGATGAAGTGTTGCACAAAGTTGTTGAAAAGAGGTAAATTTAGTATGTAGAATCTTATCTCTAATATCCTTTTGCAAATTTGAAATTAACATACATTGATTATCAATATCAGGAACAAGATAGGAAATTTGAGCATGTAAATGCTTAAATCTACCAAAGAATTCAATCAATTTTTCCTTACCACTTTGCTTAGAATGCATAAAATCAATCAAAGACACTTACAGGCCAATGTTGTTTTGAAATTCTTGAATAAAAGCATTGGCAAGTTGCAAAAATGAATCAATAGAATAAGGAGGCAAGGAACAAAACCATTGTAATGCCTTGTCACAAAAGGTTCTAGCAAACAACTTGGCTAAAATCCTATGGTCATGAGCATAATCACTACAAAGGATTTAAAATGATTTAAGATGATGAACGAGGTCTCCCTTACCATTGTAATTCTCAAGATGAGGCATATCGGCTTGCTAAGGAATGGGAGTATGAATGATATCTCAAGAAAAAGGACTTCCCATGTCACATGTAGGAATACTTAACTTGATTTGAGTCAAGGATGCAAGTTGTTGTTGTAAAGATGACACAGTTTAAGCCAAACTGATAAGTGTTGAACCATTAGAGGAAACAGGAGAAATAACAACATTAGAAACACTAGATAAAGTGTATTAAGCTACAATAATGGAAGACACAATTGGAGGAACACTTGGAACTACAGTTGGTAGAGGATTAGAATAAGTAAATGGAATATTATGATAAGAAGGTTGTGATGTAGGAAGAGACATAGGAGGAACACTCATAGGAATAAAGGGAATCATTGTAGTCACCAAAGAAGGAGTATAGGTAGGAATACTAGGTAAAGGAACTAAAGACGGTTCTACACTAGTGATAAGAGGAATCAACCCTAAATCCTGAGCCTCTTGAGATAAAGGTTTAACATTTAAATGCACAAGGTGAGTTATACTAGGCAAGAGGTTAATACCTTGATCACTATCACAAAGAAATTTCTTAAGAGCCTCTATAGCTTGAATAAAATCTTGAGTATAGCTTTCTTGCATAAACCAATTACCCATTTTATGAAGTTCAGTTGAAAGTTTTTGGACTTGTTCAGGAGAAGCTCTTAAAGAATCATCCTCATCATGAGATGAGTGAGAAGAGTTTTTCTCCATAATAGGATGGAAATCATGATTAATCAAATTATCATCTAGAATCCTAAGGAAAGGAGAGGAAGACTTAGGATCAAAGGTACCCATAAGTCTATGACTTTGTCTAACTGAATATTAGAAGTAGGACTAGAAGTAGTAAAACTCATAAACCAATGCAATGCAAATGAGTTAAACTAAGAAAACATAAAGCATAAATATTTTTATATTTTGAAAGAGATTTTATAATTTTTTTGTATTTTTGAAATATAGATGCAAGAAATCTAATTAGCATGCAATATTTAACATAAAAGACAAATCTAACACCAACAAGATAATATTAAAGGAAATCTAACACCACAAAATACAATAGGGCATCTAATTCCGCAAAAGAAAAGAGACTAAGTCTGTAAGGTTCACCAAAATGAATAGAGGTAAATATGAATATGATAAAAATGAATATAAGGTACGATATGTGATATAAGAGGGGAATATAGGACTTATCCTTAACCCAAATTCCCAAAAGGAATTATCCAAATTGATGAATCACAAAGAAGTGATCAATACACAAATGAATTAGACAATGAAGAATATGAAGAAAGGAGGTAATGCTATAATCTACTATAGAAAGTGTGTACTTGAAATCTTCAATGAATAGAAGACAAATACTAACCTCAAAGTAGGGCAAATCTAAAAAATGTTGATTTCTGATGTATGTGTATAGTTTCAGGAGATTCTAAAACTGCTCCAACACAAATTTTATTCACGGATCTTGGAAGTTCACCGAAAAGGGTATCCAAATCTAAACTTCAATTCACCATCATGTACTTGTACCTACAATAAAAATGGTTTTTTGTTTGGATGGAGAGTTTGTCTTGGTCAAACCCCAGTTTGGAATCAACCTTGAAATGTAATTGAAATTACAATATGTATAAATAAAGTAAATGGAACTATTCACCTGGCTTATGTTGAAATCCTTTTAGAGGATTTGAATCCTTGAATCCACAAGTATGGATGCTCCAAATGAATGTAGAAATGTGTGTAGGATGTCTCAAATCAATAGTGTTAGATCTTCAACACCAATCTTGAATAGATATTAGCATAGGAGGAGGCTTGAATGAATGTGAATGGAGAAATCTTCAACAAGAGGGCTCCATAGAGATTGAATCCTTCAATAGCTAACAATGGATCTCCTTGATGAATTGGATCTTGAATACTTGAATGCTTGAATGTCTGATAATAGATCATCCGATATAATGTCTCATGAAAAGTAGGTAATAGATGGATGTCAAAATGAGAGAAGAAGGTTTCCTTATATAGTGATCTAGGGTACAAACTTCTAGAGAGGCCGACATTGGAGAATTAAATCTCAATTAACCTTAACCCCTAGAAATGGACCTAGATTAAATAAAATTTAATATTCTACCATTTTGAAACTCGAAACAACTAACCCAAGAGCAGGAAAATGAAACTTTTCGAAGCACGATATCCTGAAACCTCTGGAACTTGAAATTTGGACTTGGGGTCAAGGTCAAGGTCGACTCTTCCCTAGGTTAAGATCAAGGTCATCCTTTACCTAGGTAAGGGTCAAGGTTGGCCTTGACTCTTCAGATCATCATTTACTCAAAAAGTCAAAGTCTTCAGTTTCTCAGAGAAAGTTGTTAGAAAGAGGCTAGAAATAGGTGGAGAGAAGCAGAAAAGGGGGAAGTAGCCAGATCCAACAAAAGACCTATTCAAGGGGCTTGACATGACCCCAGATCACTTACGTGGAGGGTTAAATGCTCTTATCATGGAAGTGCTTCCATTTTAAGACAATACAAGAATAGTAAATGCAGACATTGAAAATCTTGTGGTATTTTTTTCTAAGGTATCAAAACATGACAACAATACAAGGGACAAAGTAGGTTCTCCATAGTTAACCAAACAAGTAGATCAGATAGCACCTCCAAAATTAACAAAGCTCATAGATAAACAAATGGCTAGTAAGTAAGTTATAAGCCCAAATTTTTTATGTTACATGTTTTATCATAGGTGAATATTCTTGTTCCTTTATTTGAAATTATGAAACTTCCAAATTAAAAAATTAAAACAATAAAAATATTATCTAAATTTGAGGAAATATCTAATGAAGATATGAAGTGTAAACAAGCTATTGAGGAATCACCAATGGTATATCTTGGAACCTCTATTACTAACAATTCATCCCAAGTAGATCTCTTTTATTTGACATTACTATTAAAGAACAAGCTTTCCAATTTTTGCATGATTGATTCATGTGTTGCACTGAATATTATGCCAGTTGATGTTACGAGGGAGCTTGGACTAAATGTTAATACAACACATGGAAAATGTTATGCAATGGAAAATATATTGGTTCTTGTGGTCACAATTATGAAGAATTTAGAATTCAAATTACCAAGATGTTTGGATGCATAATATAGTATTAACATAATAGTAGTGGAAGTGCCTACAGACTATGGGATTATCTTATCAAGACAATGGTAAAACTTGGTAGGAGGACATGTCCAATTATACTTATACTATCAAAAAATCCTTATAAATAGAGTAGAGGTCAAGATTCACAGAGAATTGAGATCATCTTACATTGTTGAAGACATTGATCCTAAATAGATGATATTTTTTTATCATTTAGACATGGATAATTTCTAGGTAAGTATCACCAAGCCCACTCTTAGAAATATTGAACCAATTGAGATACACACAAAATAAGATCCTCAAGTGATCTGGAAAATGCATTTTGATGGATCTTGTAGTAAAGAGGGTAATGATGTTGGGATCATCTTTTTTTATCCTCATGGAAAATCATTTAAATATTATTTTATTTTGGATTTTGACTTCACTAATAATATTTTTAAATATGAAGCACTTATATTGGTTATAAACATTGCAAATAAGCATGGAATCAAGATACTCACTATGTGTGGTGATTAATATTTGATAGTATCTCAAGAAACATGTTTGTCACAAAAAAATAAGTCTTGAAAGTTATAGAAATTAGGTTTGGGATCTCTCGTAATCCTTTGATGCATTTTATATTAAATGGATTGATAGACCACATAATTGTTTAGCATATTTTATGGATAACCTTGCTATTAGGAAAAGAAATATTCCTTTCAATGAAATAGCATAGGTGGAGATTATATCTAGACTACTTGTGTCAAACAACATCCAAAATTGACAGTTCTTTAAAGATGACAAGAATTTTTTGAAGTTCCTTACTTGTGAAGACCAATATGAAGATCAACATATTGACTGAAATGACTATTTGGAAATGGATGAGGATAAGGAAACTCTCTTTAGGAAATAGGTAGTGTAATTAAAGACTAATAATATTCCAAAAGGTTTTGTGATATTAGAGAGAGTGTTTAATAATTAAGATAGGATAGAAGCTAAAGTGATTTCTACAAATACTAGTGAAGTGGAAAAGATTATCCTTGGAAATAAAAACACTCCAAAGGAAATCTTCATAGGTAAAAGTCTCACTCCTAAAATCAAGACTAATTTAATATCCCTTCTAGAAAAAATATGGAGATGTCTTTGCATGTTCATATGATGACCTTAAATCTTATAGGGAGGACTTATTTCAGCATGAAATTGCATTGAAGTCTGATGAAAAAACTTATAGACAAAGGTAATGTCCTATAAATCCTATGTTGGCTCCAAACATGAAAGAAGAACTAATTAAATTAAGGTATGTTGGAATAATTTATCCTATTAGACATTCAACATAGGTGTCTAATTTAGTCTAAGTAAGAAATAAAAATGGTGACATAAGGCTAAGTATGGACTTCATAAATTTAAGAATATCATCATTGAAAGAAAAGTATGCATTAACTAGTATAGAAAAATTATAGCAGGAGGTAATTGGGAATGAATTATTATCCATGATGGATTAATTTTTAGGCTTACAATCAAGTGAAAGTGAAGGAATCAGAGCAATACAAGACAACTTTTACTACACCTTGGGGAACCTATATATATGCGAGAATTCCCTTTGGATTGATCAATGTAGAAGAAAATTTTAAAAGGTCCATGGACATATCCTTTGGAGGTCTAATTTATTTCATGTTGGTTATATATCAAGATGGTCTAACTAAATACTCAAAGAAGGCAAAAGATCACTACAAAGATCTCTCTAAGAGCCTTGGAATATGGGCTATCTTTAAATCCCAAGAAGTGTCATTTTGGAGTCACTTGGTAGAAATTACTCGAGCATATCATATCAAAAAAGGGGTTAAAGATATTTTTGAAGAGAATATTTTCTATTGAAAAAAATTATATTCCTAAGACAATCAAATTCATCCAATCTTTCTTTGGGCAGATAAATTTTGTAAGGAGGTTTGTATCAAACTTCTCTAAAATTGTTAAACCTATTTGAAAGCTCCTAAAAAGGGGAGGATGATTTAAATGGACTAATTAATCCTTAGAAACATTTGAAAGAATCAAAAAAATCCATTGACAAAGCCCATGATATTAAGTCTCCTAAATTTGAAAAACATTTTCATTTTTTTTTCCTTTGCTTCTTATCATACTATAGTAGTAGTAATGTTATAGAAGAATGAAGGGAATGAATAACCTATAGCATTTCTTAATAAGAGTCTGCAAGAAGTAGGATTAAAATATGACATAAATGTGAAGCAAGTATATACACTAGTGAATTCTAACTAATTTTATAGGTCATACCCTATGGGAGAAAGTGTAGTTGCATATGTACCTAATATAAAAATCAAGGGTATCTTTAGACAATTAGAGACTACTGGTAGAAGATGCATATGGATAAACCAAATCCAAGAATTTAACATAGACATCCAAATTACTAGGTTGGGAAGAGGCCAAGACCTTGCAAAGATAATAGCTAATTATAATCTTGAAGTTGTTTAAGTACATCGACTAGAGTTAGAAAAAACAAAGGTAAGTCTTGAGCACTTCATTTCGTCAAGATGAGAAAAGGGAAGTGGAAATGAATGGTCAAGATGCAAGCTTGGGAAATCTTTAAGAGTGGTCAATATGAAAGGATATGGAAGCACATGGATTGTGCTTTCTCAAATGTATAGCATTGTGACAAGTTTCACAAGAAGAGAGCTTGAGAGGGGTTTAGGGCTTTGGAGGGAATGTGACCATTTTGGGATATGTAAAGGGGAAAAAGGTTTAAGGGATGGATGGAGTGTGTAAGATATGTGTAAGATCATTTAAGGCTTTAATGCATTTTGATTGGGGAGTGGGAGGATGTGACAAAATTTGACTTAGGTTTAAGTTAGGATTTCTTAATTCTCATACTTAAAGTTGTGAAAATAATTAAGGTTTGATTAGGTTTGGATTAGGAGATTATTAGGGTGCAAGTGGAAATGTTAGGAGAATACAAGTCAGTTGAGCTTAATTAACCAAGTTTTATTAGTTGATTAAGTGGGCTTAGTATGGCTAAATGGATTAGGTTGAGTGTGAACCAAGGTGTTAAGATTGGGTTAGGGGTTTTGCTAGGGTAGGGATTGATTAAAGGGTATTTATTTCATAAAAGGGATTTTGGAGATTAAATTTAATAGGTTTTGTGCAACCACTTAATTTAATAGAGGAAGGGGGATTTAATTAATAATCAGACTATGGGTTGTCATATTGATTTATTTATTGAACTGTAGTCAATTAATTAGATGAATTAACTAGGGGAATGACATAGATCAGTTAAATGTTAAATGCTTTATTGTTTTTCTTTTTTGATTATCAGTATTTATGATTCATGATAAGTTGTATAGTTTTGGTTTTGTATTCTCTTTATTTATTTTTAATTGGAGCATTAAGGTAGGTTATCTAAGTGTATAAAGGGGAAAATACTTGCAATGGGAGTTAGGGTCCTAATTTTCTACTAAGGTAACCCATTGTAAGTAACTTAATAAGTGATTACTAGATTTTACTAAGATATTAAAATAAATCAATACCCATAGCTTGATTACTAATAAAGGCTAGGATATAGCTTGCAATGATTCTTGATTGACGTATTGCATAGTTTATATCATTGTGTATACAAAAGAATTTTGGTGTTGCATAAAGTCACAAGGGGGACGGGGTCTAGAGAGGTTATGAAGTAAGTTTATATTTGGCTTGTGATATGATACTTCCTTATATGCATCTCAAGTTTCCTATGTTTGCTATTTATTTTTGGATTAGTGTGCATTATCTTTTCAGTATGAATATTACACCTTGAGATATAGATATTTTTAGGATCCCATCTTGAGTTTATAAGACTGGTTTTTGTGACTTGATCATTTGAGTGGGGTCTATTTTTTATCTCCTTAGCATAAAGGGAGTGGGCCTTATTTTGGTTCCATGAGGTTGGGTGGTAGTTTTACCTTTACCATTAAGATTGTTTTGGATGTCCTATTTTGGTGTTGCATATACTTATAATGGTTTCATTGTCTTGTTTATCTTTGTAGACTTTTTCTATATTTATCACATTATTCTTGTACCTTATTTTTGTGTATTGGTTATGATTCCTTTATGAGATTTTGTATATGTGTTTCATAATTTTGTTTGTATCTCATGCCCTACAACTTGTGCAATGGATGTAGAGTCTTTCTATATTTTGATATTGTATCAAAGTATTTGAGGTTCTCATATGTGATGATTTTCTTTATCATTCATCTACATTATGAGGATTTTTTTTTTTTTTAGGTTTACTTAGTGAATTTTATTTTATATATAATTAAATGTTATGTAACCCTTGATATTTATAATCTATGTTTTGAGTTACATTTGTGTGCATGTCTTATTTTGCGTTACATTGTTTTTACATTATGGTTACATTACTAGTTGCAAACTCTTAAAAAACAAATTCAACAAAATTAGTTATATATTTTAGGTTAATCTTTTTGTATTTCCCTAGATAAGTGTTACAATCTATCCTAGGTTTAGAGGTATTGAGTTCCCACACATAATTTGGACCATTATTTGGGACTATTTTAGAGACCCACATGTATCTCAATTCCCAAATGATCCTATTGCAAATTGTCCCAATTCACTTGTTGATATAGGTAATATTCTCTTTTGTTATAATACCTTATATATGATATCTAGTTCAATTTATGATCCAAAGACTCCTCTTGTAGCTCCTACTTTTCCAATTGAGATCACACATTCACCTTTTTTTGACAATTCTAGTGAGTCATTGCAAGAGATATATATTTGTATTCTTTTTAGGATTCCTATTTTTTAGATATTGGTTTATTATTTGTAGTCTTATATCTCAGATTTTGGAGACGCTTTGAGGGGATTTATCTTCTCTTTGATGAAATCTTCATCGATGTTGGGGAACATTAATTATCTTTAGAGATTGGCATTCATGAATATCTTCTTTCACTTTATATGTCACATTACATATATGGGTTTGATCATGCTTATGAAATGACTTATTTTGAGCTTAGAGACTCCCATTCAATTTTAAGAGTCATATCTTGTTAGATGATAGTTATGGCAGCAATTTTGTCACTTCATCTTTGTCTTTGGAGCTTGTTCTAGATATATTCTCACTGGTTCCTTTATTGTCACCTTATATTATGATTGGGTCAATTCCTAATTGGTTTTTGGCATCTTCATCATCCAAGGACATGGTGACATGTAAGATGATTATAGAGACACTATCATCATACTCCATTTAGATTCTACTTCCTAACTCATATTGAATATGCAAAGCATTCCTACATTTGCATTTTTTATCTTCTTTCTAAGAGGATAATGTTGTGTATAATCATTGGAATATATTTTGACTTGAAGGTATCACCATTTTTTCAAGACATTTTTCATTATGGGGGGGCTATGTCGATCATTTCTTTCCTATGGAGGGATTCTTGATTACAGATACATAATGTATGTAATCGTTGGGGGGTCTTCATTCCTCCATTTGGGCATCATTATTTTCTTGTTTTTATCCCTCCTTTAGGGGGTAGTTTTGTCCCACGTGGTTTTCTTTCACCACTTTATAAGAGATTTTATTTGCATTTCCATATGCACATTGTACATGGGTGCTTAATATGACCTAGTTGTCAGGACTTATTTTGAATTTTGAGCTTAACTGTGTATTCCCCTAATTTATACTCAAGGGGAGAGAATTTTTGGTGTAATCAAATATTCACTAATTATAATTTACTTAATCTTACTTGGGATAATTCATATACAGTAGTTTGCATTCAAGACACCTAGGAGAGTTTTTACATTTATTAGTGTGTGTTTTAAGAGAAATTTTAATTTAGGTGATGATAATTATTATCACATTTCCACTTTATGTGTTGTCTCCACATTTAGTGCACTTATCACATTATCATCTTCCAAGTGTTGCATACACCACATTGCATAATGGAGGGTGATCCATCTTTGGTCATGTGATTCCATCTTATTTAGGTGATAACTTATCTTTTCCTTATCTAGGTCTTTTATTTCCTTTCTTACATAATAAAACACATATTCATTGTAATTTATCTCAATGACTCCATTAGTTATGGTGTTGATCTATTTGATCATATTCTATTGCATTCTTGGTGATAATTCAATTTATTCTTGTCCATCTTTTCTCTCTTGTTATTGTGTTGTTTATTGGCCTCTAGATCTTAGTTTATTCATGTGCTATTTAAGTTATTCTTATAGTTTCCCTAAGTGTAATGTCTAGGCCAAATTGTTCATTTTATTTAATTTTATATAGCAGAACCATTCTTTATAGAGCTCTTTCAACCTTTCAATGGGGATATGGAACCCCTTCTGATTGGTTTGTTAATTTTGTGCATAGATTATCATTAATTTATGTAATATTTATTATTTTTAATATAATCTAAAAAATTAATCTTCTATAAATACACCCTTAATCCTCTATTGCGCATGAAGATATAAGCAATTACTTTATGGCTAACATAAGTCTTAATTAAGTGATCAATAGTATATTGTTATACAAGTACAAATCTCACTAGGTGAGCCAATCACACCTTTATTTTTTTGTTAGTGATGTCACTCTTGTCTTGATTTTGGACTGGATGAGGACTCAAGCCTGTTGGGGGCTTTTTTTCTTCTTGCCTCCTTAGTCACGATATGATTATGTTATGCATTTTTTCTAGTTTTCCATGAGTTTAAGTTTGGCTCATAGTCCCGCTAAAGTTGGGGCTAAATGCATCATCTTAAAAGTGTATTATTTCTTTGTAAGACCTTTTATCCCCTCCTTTGGTTATCTCCTAGGTCCATGAATGCACTTATTCTCAAACTACTTCCTTTCATCAAGTTTCTACCTATTTTTGGTCATTATCTTTCCATCCCTAAGATCCAAGGTTTAAAAACCCTAGGGTTAGGACACAAGTCATCCCTTATCCCTACATAAGGGGAATGTTCATCCCCAACCCCCTAGTAAGAGATGATTTTGTCCCTAACTTGAGGTGTTTTGCCTCAAAACTTGAGCCAATTTTAAGTTATTCAATTAGTTTTTCCACCTAGTGCAGTCAACCCTTCCAAATTCAAATCCTAAATTAATATAAATTGAGACTTATTTACTTCTTTTTTTCATCCATTATCATCTATTACTATCTATGATTGCCTTCTCCCCAACCTCGATTTGAAAAGGAGTCAGGTAGGCCTCGACACTCATACCGAATTGGGTCCAACTAACTATTATTGATCTAGGTGCTACCCTAGGGGCGTTCCCTTTCCTATAACTCTCACTGCACCAGGCCACCCACTTAAAATAGCTACCAACCGAATGGAGTTGATAGTAGGGAAACTAGCGATAGAAGGAAGGGTGGGCCCCTACATAAAAAAATTCTTCTTAGGCTTAGGCTTACCTAAATGATAATGAAGGCCCTTATCTGAGTGCTCTACTATTCTAGGCAAGGTGAGGTTGAGGGTGAGTATTGCTTATTAGGCCTCAATTACCAATTCATCGTCATGTAGTACTCACCCATTCCTAGATTCACTTGGAGAAAAAGCCTTTGCATATGAGCGAGGTCTTGTAATCCATCATTAAAATCCATGCTATCATTTTAAAAAGAAAATTATATTCAACTCATCATCCATTCAAGAAAGATTTAAAGGTTCTTCAAGGACAAGACAAGAAACAATGGATTCATTGAAGATCATATTTTCATTTCATAAAAATACATTTCTTTCTCGATATATATCTTTTTTATTAATCATATATAGTGATTTGGCCACCAAGAAAGGAGATCTACATTCATCAACATTGCATGAGAATTTATCCTTCAAGTATTAACCCTTCAAGTATCCAAAAGAATACTTACATGCACATATATATTATTGGGAACTTGTAGATATATTTAATTTGTGGATACATCCTACATTATGATTCTACATCTACATACAAGAATTCATATATCTTTGTGGATAGCAGATCTAGATCCATTCATGGAGATTTGACAAGGAAAGTGGTTTTTTACATTTGTATTGATTTTACATTATATATCATTTCAAGGTTGTTACTAAATGGGTTATTGACCAAGGTAAGCCCCTCCCCAAAACAAAATACTATTTTTATTGTGTGCAAGTGCTTATCTAAAGGTTTTCATAGCAGTGAATTTGAATCTTGAAACTAAGATTTATATAATTGATCAAAGTTTCAAATTTTATGTAGAGAAAGTCAAGGTGTGCCTCAACCTTGACCTAAGTTTTCCTTTACATGGTAAGTCATCATTGACCCTCTATTTCATCCTTGACCCTTTAGGTCATTCTCAACTCCCAAATCCTAATGGTTCCTATTTCTAACAAATTTTGATAACAATTTTTTTAGATCTAAGGTGACCTCCCTCATTATCTTTCAAGGTGAGTTTTGTGCTTCATTTTTTGAATTTCATATCATCTAAATTAATGTCTCATATCTAATCAATACATGTGCTTAGCCATCATGTATTCTCTTTTATTACTTGCATTTCAATCAGACAATCTACTTGCACTAAATCAACACATAATCAAATTAATCAATATAATAATAAGGGAAAATAATATCCTATAGGATGAGATCCCTTAATTATACATCTTGGAAAATGACTTAGATTTATAATTGAAATCCCTTACATCTACTTTGTGTACCACAGATCTAATTTAGGCCCTTTTGGAAGGTTATACTTGAAGGTCCCTTTTTTGCTTTCCCTAATGTGATATTTAAAATTAGGGGTGGTCGATTGACACATCTTAATTATGTATCTCACATATTGGTGCTTCCAAATTTTATGTTAGAATACATATAGAAGGTAGTTATGTTATTAGCATTAGATTGTGAATTTTGTCCTTATATGAGACTTATGGTGGTTTAGCCTCAAAGTATCTTATTATTCTCAAGTACATGAGATTTAGAATTGTGTTCTTATATGAGACTTTTGGTGGTTCACCCCTTTATGTGTCTTATTGTTCTCAAGTAGATGAGATTGTGAATTGTGTTATTATATGATACTTTTGATGGTTCACCCCTTGAAGTATCTTATTGTTCTCAAGCACACGAGATTTTGAATTATGTTCTTATATGAGACTTTTGGTGATTCCACCCTTGAAGTATCTTATTATTCTCAAGTATTATAAAGTATAATTTGTAATATATTTTCTATCATATTATTCTGTTATATAAGGAGATTCATTACAAGTGGTACTAAAGTTTGATCTTGACACATAGAAGACAAAAAATCAGGTTGTTTTTAAGATTTTGAAGGTCAATTTGTGAAATGAATATCTCAATTGATTTGAGAAAAAATATTGAGCATTAATAATAACATATTAGAGTTGATGTATTATATATTTGAGCTCATTTTGAGTCAAATTTGAGGAATAGTAATAGAGTCAAGGTTTTTACTAAATTCATTCAAGGCTACACATTAGTGTATTTCTTGGAGATTTTTTAGAAACTATATGTAGGCCTTTGTAATTAGTATACTTTTCTTAGATTATTTAGATTTTCTTTTGTAGTTTATTATTATTTTATTTTATTGCACTATACTAGGGGATTGAATAAGAGGCAAGGAAATAAATCCTACCATAGTAAACAAATATCCAAACAAGGATGATGCAATAATTGAGGAGATAGGTTCAAGAGATATTTAATTTACAAGAAAAGGACATGATAATGTCAAGGATGAAATCTCAATGTCAGATGAAATATCAACATTATGAAATCTTCAAAAATGACTCTCTTGTGAGTGCTACAGAAACTAGGGGAGAAATTCATTCATAAGGTTTGGGAATAAAAATTGTCCTTTAAGTAATATGATACTTCTCGATTTAAACAAGGTCTAAGGATGGATACTCACCCAAATAATTATATCGTTAGGAACTTCACACTAAATATGGATATGCAAAAGCCAGATAGAAAGGATCCAACTGATCAGATTTACAAAATGGAGTAGTTATTTAATCTTCAATATGTTTCATGGTAATAGAAGGTAGCATATAAAATCTTAGAACCACAATAATTCATTTGGTGTCTTGACTATGTGAAGAGAAGAAAAAGAACAAAAGTATTGCCATATAGCATATTTTCTAAGAAGAACTCATTATATACAATTACTTCATCCAAACTTTGCGATCAAAGAAAATATGTATGGTCAAGGGCTAAACTAAAAAAAATCATCTTTATCCTTAAAAGTGGAACATGTTACAAATAATTTTTGGGGGGTGTTCTTGATAGGGGGGTTAAAAAAGAACATCAAATATGAAGTTTGCATATTTAATCAAAATTACATGCCTCAAGCAATGATTATGATTAAAGAAAGTTGATGAAAATAATTGAATGATAGAAGGGAGGAACTTCTTAGAAAAGGACATGTAGGATCCTGCATCATCATATCTTCAACCTATGAGAGTAATTTCTTAGAAAATTAAAGATAGGATTGCAATTATGGTTTTATTTGTGAAGGTAAAATATAGTAAATGAGATGAATATTCCAAGAAGAAATTGTTCTGTATTGAAGGCACATTTGATGAAGAAAATGATGAATAATAGATAGTAGTGGTTATGAGAGACTTAAAAGAAATTCAGCCAATCTTCTCTTGTCATGCACTATTAGGCATTAGTATCCCAAATATTCTTAATCTACATTGAGGGCACATGTGATGAAGAAATTGATGAATTGATGAATACATGATGGTAGTGGTTATGAGAGACTTAAAAGATGACCAACCAATCTTCTATTCCCATGCATTGTTAGGTATTAGTATCCCAAAATTTCTTAAGGTATTAGATTTTCTTGGTGAATAAAAGGTAACACTATTGGTTGACTTGGGGACTTCATAATTTGAACTATTCATAACTTCACCCATAGTAAGTTGGTAACACAATTTTGAATTACTTCATCAAGCCAACTCCACTTTGTTTTGGTTATAATTGTAGATTGTGGTATTGTGAGTTATTTGGTAAATACCATAATATTAAATTCATCACATGAGATTACATGCTTAATTGTCCTAATTTTCTATCCCAATGGTTAGAGAAGACATTCTTTTGGAAGTACCTTACTACCTTTGGAATGAATGACACGAACTTCTAGAATTTTATGGTGCATTTTCATTTAGATGAGAAAATTTGAACTAAGGGAGCTATATGTAAGAAATATGCAGATGGTAAAGGCATGATAAAATACAAAACATGTTCAATGAGATGCTATATAGGGATGCAACCCAATTATTATCATCAAACGTGCAATAGTCAAAGTTTCCTACATCACCAACTTTTTGAGCCATTTTGAGAGACATGCCATAATGATTTACACTCTAAAGGGTCCAAGTCACACCATTGAATTAGTGTCAAGGAACTATCTAACATCATTCCTTTCTTCTTGAAAAATACATAGATACATTTATTACCAATAAGAGGTACCTTCTAGAATCAAGGAGCACAAGGAAAAGGAAAACTTATATAATGAAGAGGCAAATATATCAACACATGATTTTATATAAGATTTGTTACTAAAGCTAAATGAACAGGGAAAAATTATCTTAGATTCATCAATTCTTGATATACGTAAAGACATTGAGGGTAACTATTACCTGTTAGTTTGTGGTGATTAGTCAAGTAAGTACTGTACACTCACCATAATTCCTTGGTAGGGTTCAGGGTCGAACCAGGCCTTGAGCAAGGATTTGGGGGCAATACCCCCCAATACAACTGGCGGTTTGGGGGTGTAACTCCTGAGAATTTGGGGCAAGGGGGGCTATTTTATCAACTATTTTTTGGGGGCCAACAAGTTATAATTACTCTAGCCCTAATTTTGTAAGTGACAAAAATCTTGTATACAATGGCTTAGGGTTAGGGATTTCATAGAGTGTGATGAGATAGTTGCTTCTTGTAGTAGTATTGAGTTGTAAGAGATTATAGATTGTAATCAAGTTGTAATGACTGGATAATAAAAATATTGGTATCATTGTTTAATAAACATAGCCCAGGGATTAGGTGAATCATGTTAAATCTTTGTGTCTTGTGTTCTTTTTTGTGTGCATTATTATTATCTATTATTAGATATATTTTCAATTATGTCTCATTAATCCTAACAAGTGGTATTAGAGCCTATTTGTTTCAGTTATCCTCTACAAGAAATCTCATGATTGAGAGAGGGTCTCACATTTGAGTGGGAGCAGTAGTAGACGAGGGTAAGTTGAAGGTTGAGAAGTTTAATGGGCTGAAATTTGAGTCATGGAAAATGAAAATGGAGGACTATCTTTATCAGAAGGATTTATGGAGGCTATTGCAAGAAAAATCCAAGAAATTGATTGTTATGACAGATGAGGACTGGGATATTTTGGATAGAAAGGCACTTGGAGGTATTCATTTATGCCTGGCACAATCAAATACATATAATATTATGAAATCTTAGACGATGAAAGTGTTGATTCAAACCCTAGAGAAGTTGTATGAAAAGCCCTTTGCTTCAAACAAGGTATTTCTCATGAAGAGTTTATTTAATATGAAGATGGAAAAAGGTGGATCAGTTGTTGATCATTTAAATGAGTTAAATATGGTTATAGTCAATTATCTTTTGTGAATGTTAATTTTAATGACGAAATTAGGGATCTCTTGATTTTGTGTTCTTTGATAGAAAGTCAGAATGGCTTGGTAATGGTTGTGAGTAATTTTGTTTCTAGATCTAATACCCTAAAATTTGATGATGTGATTGGTATTATTATGAGCGAGGAAACACATAGAAAAAGCTCAGGCGAATCTATACCAAGAAGTGTTTTGAATGTACAAAGTAGAGGAAGAATGAATGAGAGAAGAAACAATTCTCGAAATCGTAGGAAATAAAGATAAAAATCAAAGGAAAGAGGTATCAATCAAGTGGACCAAGAGATTGCTAGTACTATGGGAAATTGGGGCATAAGAAGAAAGATTGTTGGACTGAAAAGAATAATGAAGGAGACAAACAAGAAGGAAACAAGGAGGCAAATGTGATAAGTAATAAATCTGAAGAGGATGATTTGTTGCTTTCTTTAGAAAGTGTTGATTATTCATGAGTTTTAGATTCAGGGGCTTTATTTCATGCTACTCACCATAGAGATTATTTTCTTGATTATATCCAAGGAATTTTGGGCTTATTTATTTGGGGGATAATGAACCTTGTCAGATTGTTGGAAAGGGAAAAATTAAGATCAAGTTGCATAATGTGAATCATTGGCTACTACAAGAGGTAAGACATGTTCCAAGGATGAGTAGGAGTATAATTTTAGTAAGGCAACTGGATGATGAGGGTTGCATAGTTACTTTTAATAATAAAAGTTGGAAGGTTTCAAAAGGTTCCTTAGTAGCAACAAAAGGTGTGAAAGTAGGCACCTTATATTTTTGTATAGGTCATACTATTCCTTCTACTTTAATTGTTTAAGAAAAAAATGAATGTTCAAAAATAGTTGCTGCAGTTGAGTAGGGAGAACAAACAATTATTGTAGATTCTGAACAACACTATGGCAAAACAAACTTGGGCACATAAGTGAGAAGGATATGCAATTATTTTATTCAAAGAAAATTTTACCATTTCTAAAATGTGTCAATATGGATTTCTGTGAGAGTTGTGTATGAAAAGTAAAAGACAATGAGTTTTTTGAAGAGTGGGAAGGAAAATAAAAATGAAAAATTGGAGCTTGTGCATACAGATGTATGGGGACTAGCTCAGGTATCTTCCCTTGGTGGTTCTCATTATTATGTTTCATTCATTGATGATGCAACTAGAAAAGTATGGTGTATTTCCTTAGACAAAAATCTAATGTATTTATAACTTTTACGAAATGAAAATGCTTGGTTGAAAATGAGATTGGTAAAAGATTAAAATATCTTAGATCTTATAATGGTGGTGAGTATTGTAGCAATGAATTTGGAGATTATTATTCCACTAATCGTATTCGTAGGCAGAAAATTGTTTCAAGGAATCCCCAAGAAAATGGACTGGCCGAACACATGAACATGACAATAATTGAGTGCGCAAGGAGTATGAAGTTGCATGTTGGGCTACCCTTAAACATTTGGGAAAAGGTGTTCAATACTATTGTGTATTTGATTAATAGAGGCCCCTCTACTCCTTTGGACTATGGTATTCTAGAGGAAGCATGGACTGGTAAGAAGGTGAGTTATTCTTTTCTCAAAACCTTCATTTGTGAAGCATTTACACATATAGATTCTGAAAATAGAACCAAGCTAGAAGCTAAATCTAAGAAATACATATTTCTTGGATATGGCATTGATGAATTTGATTATAGGCTTTGGGATTTTGAAAATCATAAAATCATAAGAAGTAGGGATGTCATATTCAATGACAAAGTGTTGTATAAAGATCTGTTGTAGTAGCATGAGAAGAAAGAAAATGATTATGTAGTGTTGGATGATACTCAAAAGGATGATGTTCCAACAGTCCCTTATGCTCCGCAACAACAAATACCATACACACCAGTAAATGTTAAACAATCAACAAGGCCAAGTAGACCTCCAAAAATATTTTCTACCTCTTTGTATTGTATTTTATTAATAGATGTTGGTAAACCTGAATGCCACGATGAAGCTATGATTTAGTGGGAGTTTGCAATGATAGAAGAAATGGACTCCTTGCTGAAAATTTGGGCTTAGGATTTATGTAAGTTGCATGAAAGTAAAAGGGCTTTATAGAATAAATGGTTTACCGACTGAAAGAAGAGGATGGAGGTAAGAAAATATTTAAAGTCAGGTTAGTTGTAAAAGGTTTTGCACAAAAAAAGGGAATTGATTTTGATGAGATATTTTCTCCTGTTGTTAAATAAGTTCTATTTGTACTATTTTTGGCTATTGAAGATTTGTATTTGGAGTAGCTTGATGTTAAAAAAATTTCTTCATGGTGATTTGGATGAAAAAATATATATGGCACAACTACAAGGATTTCAGGTCAAAGGTAAGGATAATTTAGGCTGAAGATTGAAGAAAAGTTTAAATGGCTTAAAGTTAGTCCATTCATTTGCCATGAAGGATTTGGGGGCAGAAAAACAAATCCTTGGTATGAAAATTTACAGAGATAGGAAGAGCAAACAATTGACATTATCTCAAGCTAATTATTAAGGTGTTGCAACGTTTCTCTATGGAGATTGCCAAAGCTGCCAAGACACCTTTGCTTGGTTAGTTAAAATTGACTACGAAGATGTTTCCAAAGATGCAAGAAGAGGAGGATAAGATGTCCAAGGTACCTTATACTTCAACTGCAGGGAGCTTAATATATGCCATGGTATGTATTAGGCAAGATATCGAACATGCAATGGGAGTTGTTAGTAGGTATATGAGTCATCCTAGGATTGAGCATTGGAACAAAGTCAAATGGATTCTCATATATTCGAGAGGAACATCCAATAAATGTTTACATTTTAGGGGCTTTACTACTGATTTACAAGGCTAAATTGACTCAAATTTGGTAGGGGTTCTTGATACTAGGTGGAGTACTACAAGTATTGTATTTACTGTTGGTGGGACAATAGTGAGCTAGGTTTCTCAATTACAGAAGGTGAATGCTTTACCCACTACAGAGGTAGAGTATGTTGTTGCTACAAAGGCAACCAAGGAGATGATATGGCTTCAATTCTTCATGGGAGAATTAGGACACCCACTGAGGGATAATTATCATATACAAATCGTCAGAGTGCCATTCATCTTACCAAGAATTATGTTGTGCATTCGAAGATAACACACATATAGTTGCAATACCATTTCATTTGGTCAGTTTTGGATGATAGACAGTTAAAATTGGACAAGATACATACATATGATAATCCAACATATATGTTTGAAAAGGTAGTGACAAAGGAGACAATGAACTCCCCTTCAGCTTGAACTGGTCTTCTAGACTGAATAGAATACAAGAACAACTGAGTCTAGGGTGGTTCGATCTAGTGGGAGCCTCATGGAGTAGCAGTATTGCTACAAGTGTGGAGCTTGATTAGTCCCCAAGTGGGAGATTGTGAGTTTGTGGTGACTGATCAGGGAAGTACTATACACTTGTCATAATTCCTTGGCAGGGTTTGGGGCCGAGCCGGGCACTAAGCGGGGGTTTGGGGACATCAACCCCCAATACAACTGGGGGTGTAGCCACCGAGAAATCTCTTTTTGGGGCTATTTTATTGGTAATTTTTTCAAGGGCCAACATGTAGTTATTTTAGCCCTAATTTTGCAAGTGACAAAAATCTTGTATAAAATGGCTTAGGGTTAGGAATTTCATAGTGTGATGAGATAGTTGCTTCTTGCGGTGGTATTGAGCTATAAGTGATTACAATTTATAATCGGGTTGTAATAAATGGATAATAAAAACATTGGACTCATTGTTTCGTGGATGTAGCCCAAGGATTGGGTGAACCACGTTAAATCTTTGAGTCTTGTGTTCTCTTCTACATAAGTTATTATTTTTTGATATTGGATATATTTACATGTCCTAGTACCTCAATCAATGCATGTATTTTCTTATTAGATACAACATGGGAATATACAAATCTTGTGTAGAAACATCTATAGTTGATCAATGTCGACGACAATGCCTATGTAAGGGGAGACATCTTATACCCTTAATCCTATTGCGTGCACAAGATCATGAGTGGTTGATTTGTGGCCATCATAAATCTTAATCAAGTTATACGACCATGAAGATAGTCTTGCATAAGTAGTTTAGTCAACCTATCTATAACATAATTATGATACATATAAGAGCTAGTAGTTAGTTTATTAGCATGAGATTGCAAATTGTTTATCATTGTTAACTTTATGAGGTTCACTTCCTCGAAATAACTTATTATTGCAAATTTTAAAAGGTTCACCCACTCACAATAGCTTATTATTCTCAAGTGTTATCAATAGACTGCTTTGGCCTTATAGACATTTATTTAAGATTGTTAAGTATGTGCTATTTTAAGAGGTCCCATAGGCCACTTTGACCTCACAAATAAAATCTTCCATTTCATTTCAATACATCTCTAAAATTATTCAATTTTGATACTTCTACAAACATCTGAAACATACCTCTCCTTGTAATAAATTAATTTAACAAAACACCTATTGAAAACTCTCTCTTTACATTTGACTTTATTCTATATTATTAATAACAAATTGATTCTACACCTAAAAATTCCTCATACCTCAAGTCATTAGGGTTAAGACCACCTAATTGTGCTCCTAATGCTAAGGGAACCCTCATCCCCACTTGGTCACATCACAAGCTATACATAATTATGCTTGGTATCAACTCTTTTTATGGACCAAAATATTCACACAAAAAACAACCTTTGAATATCCCATGATCAAGGATCTTCTTCAAACACACCTGACTTGAAATGTCCATGTCACCAAGATTTCCCATCAAAATCCAACGGTGCTTTGTAACTCATTGGATTTTACTTACATCTCGACCGTCCGATTCTCCACAAGGATGCCGCAGTTTATGCAGTCGTTGGTCAACGCCGCTGATAGTGGAAATCAGCCAGCAGACGTTGACGTAATCTTCAAAACATCTGGTTTTCTCAAAACCTACTTTTACTACCGTACATGTATGGGGATTTGTTACAGCGTATTCGTATATCTTATGCTTAAACGTATACGTAAAGTATTGGAAAGCGTATTACGGCAAGGGGGATCCTCTAGGCAGAAAAATAGCAAATTGGGGATGGCAAAACGAGGCCTTGGGGAGGGAGAAAAATTTATTGGGTGTCTGTATTGCTAATAGCACAAGGCTGTGGAGGAGTTTAACAGGAGAGTGCTCTGAAAGTTGTTAAAACCCTAGTCTTGAAGCTCAGGTACACATATGGACCTGCAGTGTTTTCTTCTTCTCTAGTTATTTTCCGTTTTGTTTTCAAACAGGTTGATTAGAATCTTACCTGTTCTATTTGGGCAGCAATAATGTTGCAGATTGGTAATCAGGGTTGTTTTATTGTCCTGCATTAGTGATGGAGGACCCGGTATGTTTCGGAGAATGACCTAGCCAGGCTCTTTTTATCATTTGTCAAAGCTTGTGTTTTTGGAGATTTTTGTCGCTCCGAGATGCCCATTTGTTGGTTTCTAACCTTTTCAATACATATTATTATGTGATCTTGAAGAGTTGTGATATCATTTTGAAGTGGGCTTCTCTTCCCGTGGCCCAATCATAAAAAAATAGGATGTAATGCGTCTTTATTAATGGTGTGATAAGCTTTGCAAGGATTGCATTATCATTTGGCGAGCTGCCTGGCCTGACAAAATCAAAGTTTGAGGCTTCACATGATCTGAAAGGTGATATGGAGACATTTTGAAATGCTGTATTGGTTTTTTGAAAGGGTTCTTGAGGGCTTCAGATGGATGCAGTAGTGCAGTTTTGTTTTTGGGATGTTGTGGGCATATCTTCTTGTCGAGTTTTTTAGAGTTTCTGAGACTGTTTAAGCATTCTCTCCATTTTACAGAAATGCTTCAGTTTTCCCTGTTTGATGGATCTTGAGCTGAATTAATTTTATTTTCCATCTGGGCGTCCCTCTTGTGGAGTTAACATTGGAGGATTTAAGATTTTATTTGCGAGCTGGTCAATTTGGAGCAAAAGCTATCGAGGAGCCCTATTGAAGTATGGCTTTGAAGCGAAAACTGTTGAAGAGCCTATTGAAAGGTTCTGATTTTGGGGCTCCCAGTTGAGCTAAATTTATATTATGTTTCATTTATGATATGATTTTTTTGAAGGGCATGGGTTTTCGTTTGTTGCCAAGTGCACTTTCAGATTAAAGATCTCTTCAAGAGCTGTGATTTGAGATTTCCCTGATGAGTTAAGTTCGTTCTATCTTTTTTCTCTTTAAATATTGTGGAAAGTGTACAAAATTTGCAAAAGCTTGTACTGTTTTTCATTTTGGTGATCCTTTGTTCCTGGGTATATTTGGGGTTCTCGAATACTACTTCCTGGCTAACCACGTTGGACTAAGAGCTCTTGAGAACCCTCTTGAGGGGCAGTGGTGCCCTCGTGAGGGGCAAGTTGAAATCATGCATCTGACAATATGGAAATCTGTTGCCCTTTGCACTGCCTTGTTATTCAATAAGGGCAAGAAGAAAGGGAGGTCGGAGAGAAGGACTTCCAAAAAGCCAGCTAGCTTGAAGGAGAAGCAGGAAATGAAACTGAGACAAGCTCTCGAAGAAGCGTCAGAAGATGGCTTCTTTTCCAAATCACAGGCTCTTCTAGCCGAGGATGAGGAAGAGGTCACTATTGTAACTCCGGGGGCTAAATCTGGGATGTTGCATTCTAGGACCCTCGTTCGTTTGAAGGCCCAGAGAGACTTCTTGACAGCCACTGCACAAGCTGCTGAGAGGTTTTTCGATAATGAGGAGAGCATTCTTGGGCTAGATGAGGCCTATGCCAAGTTCAAGAAGATGTATCCAAAATTTGATAGTACGGAGGAAGTGGATGAGATCAGAAGTGATGAGTATGGGCATCTAGAAGAGACGTTGAAGGTGTGCTTGGATTATTGTGGATTTGGGCTCTTTTCTTACCTTCAGCAGTTCCAGCATTGGGAATCTTCTTCATTTGGTTTGTCAGCAATATCTGCAAACTTGAGCTCACATGCGCTAAATGGGCTGCCCGAGGAAGGTACCGCTGAGCATGATATAAGGAATAGGATAATGGATTATCTTAGCATTCCTCAGAGTGAGTACAGCATGGTATTCACGGTCAGTAGAGGCTCCGCTTTTAATCTTCTTGCAGAAGCCTATCCATTTCATCAGAATAAGAGGCTGCTAACTATGTATGACTATGAAAGTGAATCAATTAATTGGATGGCACAAACTGCTAGGGAAAAGGGTGCCAAAGTAAACAGCGCTTGGTTCAAGTGGCCAACACTCAGGCTATGTAGCTCTGAGCTTAGGAAGCAACTTCAGCATAAGAAAAGAAGAAAAAAGGACTCCGCGCTAGGTCTTTTTGTTTTTCCTGTCCAGTCCAGGGTGACTGGAGCCAAGTATTCTTACCAGTGGATGTCTCTTGCACAGCAGAACAGGTGGCATGTGTTGCTGGATGCAGGTGCTTTGGGTCCTAAAGACATGGATTCCCTTGGATTGTCACTCTTTAGGCCTGATTTTATTATCACATCTTTTTACAAGGTGTTTGGATCGGATCCAACAGGTTTTGGATGCCTTTTTATAAAAAACTCTGTTCTGGGGTGTCTCCAAAATAAAGGTAATACAGGAACTGGAATGGTAAGGATTATTCCCGTTTCTCCTCAATACTTGAGTGATTCTGGGGAACGACAAGATGGCACAGTGCGGGAGGTTGATGGAACTAATGTAATTGGAGAAGATGATGATGGTTATGGCTCCGAGTTCCCTATCGGACCTCATCTTCCAGCATTCTCTGGTGCATTCTCATCAGCCCAAGTAAGGGATGTGTTCGAAAGTGAAATGGAATATGAGAACAATTCTGACAGGGATGGAGCTAGTACAGTCTGTGAGGAGATCGATAATCTCTCAGTAGATGAGATTATGAAAAGTCCCATTTTTAGTGAAGAGGAAAATGAGGATTTGATGTGCATAGACTTGGGTGAAAGTCCAGGTGGCCTAGGTACGTCAGAGAATTTCAAAAAGAGTTCTCCCAGCAATCTGGGTTTGCGCCAGCTTCAGAATGGGTTTTCTCAAAGAACCAAACATAAAAAATCATCATTTGAAACCGTATCCAAGTCTTCAATGAAAGGTTATGGAAATGGTCCTATTTATGATGAAGAAAAGAAGAGTTTGGGTGTGAACAATGAAACTGTATCATTTGATGCAGCAGTATCATCCGTATCACAAGATATTACTCAGACTAAGTTGATTGCTGATCCACAAACTTCTTGTTTAAAAGGTAATATCGAGCCTTTGATAAATTCCAAGTCTTCAGTGCAGGATGAAATAAAGAAAGTAACACCCAAAAAGTCTAGAGAACTCGGTTCAAGAGAATCTGTTAACAATGCCCAAGGAAAATCACAGGCAGACCAAGATCCAAGTAAGCCAAGTGGTAACAGCTTCTCAAATGGATCAAGTCAAGGAGATAACCTTCTCTCAAAAGATGAGATGGGGATTTCTAGAAGAGTAGATTCACAGAGATTCCCAAAACAGACACGGATAACTTTCAACTTAGATGGTGAAGGTTCTGTTTCTACAGGGTACAAGATAGATGATAACAAAGACAAAGGTGGAAGTCATACTTCAGAACAAAGTGTGGGCATTGCAGGGGATGTTGTGCAATCTGTCTCTTCAGAAATAAGTAGTGACAAAGATGATAAGAATGTCATGGAGCGTTCATTCCATGCCAAAAAAAATGTTGTAAATGCAACTACTAGCCTAGCAAATGGTCCAAGAGAGCCTGGAAAGGTTTGTTTTTCAGTTGGAAGCAAGCAAAATCCAGCAGAGAATGGATGCACAACGAAGGAAAGTTACATAAGACGAGAAACAGAGGGGGCATTCAGGCTTCTAGGTAGGAGGGAGGAAGAAAAGTTTTCAAGTGGTAGGTTTCCAGGTCTGGAGGAAGATAGATTTAGCAGCAGCAGAAGAATGCCTTACAGCTTAGAAGAACATGGGGATTATTTTGAACAGAGTGGAGAGGAATCTGAAGCTACATTTTATCAAGAGGACGGAGTCCTTCCTGCCGCAGAAGCAGATGATGAAGATCAGTGGAACAGGAAGGATCCTCAGATCTTCTGCAGACATCTTGATCATGTAGATGCGTTAGGCCTTAACAAAACAACTCTGAGGCTCAGATACCTCATTAATTGGCTTGTTACTTCTTTGCTACAGTTTCGACATCCCAGTCCAGATGGGGGAATTCCTCTTGTGCACATATATGGGCCAAAGATCAGATATGATAGGGGAGCAGCGGTGGCTTTCAATCTGTATGACAACACTGGAATACTGGTGAATCCAGAACATGTGCAGAAGCTTGCAGAGACAAATAGGATCTCCCTTGGTTTAGGTTTTCTTAGTCATATTCGGTTGATGGAGGATTATGCCGAACTACAAGAAGCCTTAGATGCAAATAACACTTCTTTCTGCAAGCCAATGGCTAATGGCCGTTATGAAGGAAAGAATGTGACAATTCGGGTTGAAGTTGTAACTGCATCCCTTGGCTTTTTAACCAACTTTGAAGATGTGTACAGGTTGTGGGCATTTGTAGCGAAATTCCTGAATGCAGATTTTGCCAAAGGAGATGGATCTCAGTCAGTTTCACATTCTGGACATACGCAGTGAGAGTGTACTATCTTGAGCAGTTTAGCAGAAAGCTTGTGGCCATCACTCTCAGAAATTGCTAATAGCTGCCCTCTCTCTGGTTACCAGGGTCTCGCTCACTCCAAGCATTTTTTATAATATTTTTGGTGCCCAAAGTGTTGGGCAATATCCTATGGTTCTGGCTAGTAATTGTCTACCGAGAGAGTCTGTAACATATGAGATTTAATTTTTTCTTTTTCAAAAATTTTCTGTAACTAATCCCTTGTCAAATGGTTTTTTGCAAATGCCTGTGTTTGATTTTAAAAGAAGAGGTAGAGATTGTACCTTTTACCTCTGGTAAGTTTGGTTGAGGGAATCTACATCACATTTTGAAGAATCCAGCTATTCTCGGTATTTGTCTTGAGTTCTTTTGTCTCTATTTCAATACATTCTTTGACCTTTCAAACCTTTCCAGGGTAACGATATTGAGTCTTTTTATCATCGGGAGTGAGCAATTTTTGAAGTTGATGTTTAATTTTCAAAGCTGTTGTTTGGACCATGATGCGTGAGAGTTTGAAGTTGCATTGAGATATGATTCTACCTCCTTGTACATTACTTGGCTTGCCACTAGTAGTGTGTGCAATGGATGAAACGTGGGAATTATGTGTTGAGCAGCCAAGTTGTCAACATGCATAGGCCTGTATACATTTTTCTAGGAAACTGTATAGAAACTTGCATATACCGTCAGCGAGAAGGTTCTACACCATACTGTAAAGATAAGGGGCAAAGTCTGAGCCTGTGTAGGCAATATGCGTGATCTTTGATAGTTGTAATTGCAATGGCATACATTAATGATTTTAATTGGAGATGATTTTAGAGTAATTCCTGATTCCCGTCTCCAAGGACTCTTTATTGTCTTTATGGTGGCATTGGACAACACTCATCTTCTTCTTTACTTCATAATATGGGATTAACTTCTAAAGTAGCATCCTATATATTTTGAACCTGCAGGTTTTTTGGTTTGAGCTTTTGGTATGGGGTACTCTCTGAGCAGGTACAAAACTACATTCTACAGTGGGGAAAATATTAAGAAAATGTCGAGTTGCAACACTGTATTTTCATAGTTAGTAAAATTTAATTGGAATAGTGCCGGATTTGGAGGTAATTCAATTATTTTGCTTATTGGCATTTCTTGGAAGATGAAATGGTTTATAAAAATAATTTTTGTTAGCTTTCTATATTATACAGAATGCCAGAAATGATCTGTGCTACCTAGTTAATTAGGTTGGTAAATGTGTATAATGCCATTCAGACAGAAGATAATTGATCAATTAAATAATGAAAACATTTTTTAAGCAGTTATGGTCATCATGCTATTTTTTCATAGCATATTATACATTTTTAGTCATGACAGTACATATATTGGACTACTAAAATTATAGTGATGTGAAACTCTGCCATTTATTTAAACACACAACTGGAAAAGGAAAGAGCTTGTATACAAAAACAAAGCTACACTTTGAACTGTATCTCAGAGCTCTTGAGCCATTAATTGAAATGCGAACATAATGAGGCAATGACCTTTTGGTGAGTATGATACCTGTAAAATTAGTGACACATGTTCAGTGACCCTTAAAAGGCATGTAATGCAATTTTCCTACCTAGAAATTTTCAAGCATTAATTATGAAAAAAATAGTAGGGCTAACTTGTAGCATATAGTTCTTGTGTGGTTCTTCTGGGTTGCAACATATGCTTCCAAATGCTAGTATTCAAGCCTTCTTGAAGAAAAGACAATGGGATTCCAAATGATGTGGATCCATTAAGTCTTTGGGGGACAAACCCATATGCTTCTGAGCACTAGATTTCAAGCCTTCTTGAAGAACAGACAATGGGATTCCAAATGATGTAGATCCATTAAGTATTCGGTGGGCAAACCCTAATTGCAGGTAGTGGATATTGGCAGGAAGTACTTGTCATAGGAGTATATGGAGGATGCTATAAAATTGTTGGAATTTTAAGTGAAAGCAAATCGTGGCAACAGTACAATGCAAGAGTATTCGGGTTTATGAGCACTATTGCATAATCAAAAAATAATAAAAGCCGAAGAGATATTCGCTTTGTATGCACTATTTTGAGGAATATGTGGGAAGCTTGAATGTTTCTGAAGGTTTGAAAAATGTTCTAGTCAACTTCAACAATGTGAGTGAACACAGGTGCATATTTGGCAGTATTAATCTGTGTCAGTTCAGTAGCATCAATTTTATCTGTTGCCTTGACCTCATTAGCCTGAGTCATTTCAGTAGCATTAACTTGTGTGACTTCAACAATAATCAATGCTGGTAGCAATTGTGACTTTGGAAACATACAAGATGAATTTGGTAACAAGGTGAAAATGACAACTAGCAATGATGGTTGTTGATGGAATCGAATTCAAGGGACACTTGACATTTTCCTGTCCAATTTGGCTTTGTCTCCAACCTATCAATATGGGTTGTCTGATTTTCTGGGCTGAATGTATCTCTTGTTGGCTCTCACATGAATAATTGGCATGCACAAAACCAAGACAATTAAGCTGAATATTGGTGGTCTTATTTGTTTGGTGATTGATTATCTTCATAGTGGGATGTTGATTCTGTATATCTGACATGGTGGCATTTGCCCTTGGTGGTTATCTTGTGGTCATGATTAATTCTTCTTTACATAATTGTTCACCTCTTAAAGGATGGTGTGTGTTTTTGGTTGTGTGGGCACGTGGTTTTTGTCGGTATGAATTCTAGTTCTCAAATAACCATCATCCCCAAGGGAAAGATCAAAGGTATATATTATAAAGTAAAAAATAAAGATGGTTGCAAGTTTTTGTGGTGACATGAGAAAATAAAACCCCTTAGACTTTTCTGTAGAAGAGAGTGAAATGTAGAAGCAATGAACAAGAGAGAGATATGGGTTGCGAGAGAGGAGTGGAGAGCGTAGGCTCTGGAAGAGACCCTCAGATTCTTTCCTTAGGAAGCATTAGGGAAGAAGAGACCCCCAGATTGAGGAAAAAATTAATTATTGTCGACATAGATGAGTTTAGGTTTATTGTCAATATCTAGTAGCTTGTAAAGGCAGAATATTAGGCAAATCAGTGCAACATTATCTTTGGGTTGTGCTTCATGTAATCTGTTGTTGCTGTGAGGCGCTCCTAGGTTAGGCAACCTTTCAACCTTATTTAATTCACATTACAATCATAGTATACAACTGTTCCAGCATCAAATGTTAATTAAGTAGAGCATAAATGTTGACATAATGTATACAAGATCTTACTGTAAATAATGTAAATGTGGATTGTATGTGTAAGAGACTCAGTACATGAGTGAGGTACATAATATATGATGTGAAAAATTGTGTTTCTTAGATGACAGTAGAGACAATAGTTACACATGGTACGTGTAAATTCTGATATTAAGTTGTACTCTAATTGTAATACACATACCCTTTGATGACTAAGTCGATGTGATAATGTTTGTGCAAAATGATGCATTTTTTTATTGAACTTGACAAATAATGTTATTGTAACTTCTCTTTATCTCAACACATACCAAGAGTCACCTGCTAATTTACCATGAGTCCTAAATTATAGCTTCGAACTTCAAATTTTATAAATTAGACCTAGGTTTTCCTCTCTTCTTGCCTCCAATTTCAAATTTTACAAATTGCACCCGGGTTTTCCTCTCTTACTAGTCATTATGACTCGGTTAAAACACAAATTACTTCAAATTGCGAACCAGGGTTGTGTATTTGAATACAAACATCAACTCATTTAAAACATCTAGAAATCTAGTGATCATATCTAGAATTCAGTTGCGAGAAGATAAATATGAATACGTTATCATCCAAAAAAAACATGCTATGTGCTTGTTATACCTGACCTTGGTACACCACTGTTGAGTTGGTAAATCCTAACCGAAGATATTCAACCCTCACAATACAGATAAAAATCCAACTCTATTTATCTAAACTTTAGCTATTAATCCTAACTATTGATTTAAGTGGTTTTCTTTCTGTTACAGTAACATGTTTGCTGGGCTAAATGGGCATGGAAATTCTGGACTTTATGATGATAGAACACTAATTGGAGACAAGCCTCTGCTGCTTTTCTCTGCTTTATGATGAAAGACCCATGTATAGAAGTATAACATGATATGAAAGTGACTACTCTTGCAAGAAAAGTAGCGATCCGTCACAAGATTTTGAAGAGCCACAAGTGCATCATTCAAAATTGTTGAATAATAATTTAGCAGTTGTGATGGTGCATGTTGTGGCAATTCCATTAAACCAACATTTCAATGGAAACGACAGGGCTTATCTTCAACCTTTAAAGCGTGTAATGATGGAAAAATGAGAGCTTTCAGTCGTGGGGTGTTTTGATGATGCACAGTGGTGATTTGGAAGTTGAGTGGGACGTGGATTGTGACTTGGATGATTCACGGTAATTGTTTCCAACTGGATTTCACTTGTAATTCATGCATTTGATAAAGAAGAAATCTAATCTGTTCACAGGTTTTGTCCTTTTCAAACTGTGGAGAGAAGTATGATTCCATTAACTCAGCTAAAGGAGAAATTTGCCACGCGGCTTGTAAAAAAGCTAGTGTCTCTGTCAAGAGCAATTGCACACCCTCAAACTAGTGGTGATTTGGAAATTGTGTCAATTCTTGCTTATATCATACAACTATATGTGAAATCTTCAATGTAACACCATGGTGCACATGGTTTGCTTTGTTCATTACACCAAAGCTTTTTCATGTGTGAAATTACTTGCAATTGTGTAGAAGTTGTTAAAGAATTAATGGATTTATTAGAACGTGAACATTTTTTAATATAGTATTGCAGGTCTAACTAATGACTTGTGTGCATATATATTTTTAATGCACATATCATTGTATATATTTTCTTTCATGTAATACATTTATATTACAAAATATTTTATTTTCTTCTTCACTAATGTGCAAATACTTACAATAGTCTTTTATACACGTTTTGCAGATTATTAGATTTTTTCTTTAATTCTACTACAATTCAAATCATTGGTATCATAGCAACAACAACAAAAAAATATCTTAAAATATTTGCATGCCCATTCAAATGCACTTACAATAAAGGGATCATGTTCTGGGTGCAACATCTAAGTAACTTTGCAAACATTGAGAATGACAAAAGTACAACAATTGCTCAATGCAACCATATAAACACAACTCTAAGGATTTTATAGACAATTATTTTAATCATATGACTTAAAGTTGACTAGTTGTAATGAATTTAGCCAACTACCTATAGCTAATAATCACATTATCTTCAAAATGTGAATCAATCTTAGCATTCCCATACTCAAGGGTATAAAAATTGTTGTCACATTGGACAATTGGTATTGACAACTTGAGTCGTATTCTTTTGTCAACAAGTATAGTAATGAGGAGAAAATTTTGTTTAGGAGTGCATTAAATTTGCTACTCATAGTATGTTATTGGTGGCAAGTAACTAATGCACAATTAGATAGAACACGACCATACTAAAGCTTGGTATTACTTCATTAATGCTATGCAATCTACACACACTCGTGCACGCATGTGTGTTTGCATACATACATGTATGTATATGTATATGAATGTATGTATGTGTGTGAATGTGAGTCCATGTCATAACATTGAAATATTTAGTTTATGTTGTTGTCCACGTAGTTTCTATCTGGTTCACAACTGTGAGAACTCATTATAAATCAGTTGTTTGGTTTTTTGTTTGGGTGCCATGTATGGCATTTGAGCGAGTTTAGTATAAACCAACCTAAGTAATGTCTTGTATAGCAAGAGTGCCTCCTAGGCCCTTTTGCACTTGTTAGGGAGGAAGAGATACCCCTATTTGAGTGCCTCATAAGGTGGAGAGTGATTATTCGTTGGTGCATGTCTCCTTGTGTGTGGACTCGTGTTGGATCTCTTAACTTTTTGGAGTGCGTGGATGATGTTGATGACATTCATTATTGTTGCATTATATGCCTTAATATGATATGTGTAGAGAAGGGAATTTGTCACCTTCGAGATTGATAAAACATCAAGGTATATATCGACCTTTGCACTACCTCACTTAACTAGTGTGCTAGTGAGCTAGGGAGATCAACTAATTTAATTAAGATTTAAGCTTTAATGTGATCATAAATTATGCCTATTTGGGTTTCTTAACACGAAGCCTATCATTACTAGTACCATCCATATTGTCCCTATAGCTAAGGGGTTTTTTTAATTACAAAATTATAGAATGTTGAGGATAGAAATAAGATTTTGTGCAATCATTTTTTCAGCTAGAAAGATCATTTCGTGTTGATGTTCAAACAACATTGTGATGCCCCTTTTTTGGGCCGATCATGATTGACATGTATTTAATCAATCATACTATATTTAAGTTTTAAGAACATGTCCATAATAATAATTCTAATTACCCGATCATAATATTATTTAGTTTATGAATGAACAATATAGGTGTTATCCAAGTTGCCTAGACACCAACTATGGACTCCCTCAAAGTTTATAGGTCCAAGTCTCCATCCAAAAGGCTTATAGATCATTGACCCCTACCCTCTATTGGGATATAATCCATTAGCTTGGATTTATACAAGCCCCTCCTTGGTAGCACCATGCTCCTAAAGTTATCTTTAACTCTTATGTCCAATCTTATTAATATTCCAGCTCACGACGGAAGTAGTGAATGTTAACCAAGTTGCCTAGATATCACTATCAATTTACTCCCTCAATGTTTACAGGTCCAAGTCTGCATCACAAAGGTGTATGGAACACTGACCCCTAGCTTATATCGGGACAAAGATCCATTGCTTGGAATTTGCAAAAGCCCCTCCTTGGCAACACTTCAGTCGTCGCTTCTTAGCCAAATAGTAGTAGGATTCAAATATAGATATATATTCCTGATTTTTCTTTTATAGTTGATAATACAATCTCATTATTATAAATGATATTAATACTACAATAGTTATACTTATTGGTATATGATTAATATTCATATATAAATCCGTATAACATTAGATATAATATATCATAGAATCATATAAGATTATTTATTTCCTCATACTCCACCTTTTGAAGAAATCTCCTTTTATATATATATATATCACAATCCATTTGAAAAGTTAGACTCCATAATTACAATCCATGTGAAAAATCACAACCCTTAGTTACATTTCTTTTGAAAAGTCACAACCCTTCATAATCATAATCCTTTCAAAAAGTCACAATACATTATAATTACAATATTTTCAAAGAGTCACAACCATTCATAATTAAACCTTGTTCGAAGAGCCACATTGTTTCAATATCATTGATATCTTTTAAGAAAGTTACTTCTTTGTTTTCTTCACAATACTTTCCTCTTCCATTATTCCTTTTTTACTCCTATCTTTCCCCCCTCTTTCCTCTTTGAAACGAACTCTCCTCTCTTTTATATCTTATTTTGAAGGAGTCACGTCTCTTTATTACATATCTCTTGACACATTTCATTAGATTTAGTTAACTAATGTTATTTTATATTGTATTATTTTATTTACTTATTTACTTTCTACAATATTATCTCTTGTAGTCAATTTTATTTATTTATCGATCCATTGAAATTTTATTATTTTATTAATTTTTAGATCTTCTTTTATTGATAATAGATTATATTATTATTTATTTTTATATATTATAATAACATTTTATTACTATTTCTTATATATATATATAATTTTAATATATGATATTTTTTTTCATTATTTATTTAATAATATTATCTTATTTATAATTCTATCTTAAAATGGGAACATGACAAACATGCCTTTTTGGGTCAAACATCCCTAGTGCATTATAAATGGTACTCATGGTCCATTATTGGTGGCAAGTAACTAATGCTTGATTAGATAGAACATAACCGCACACAAGCTTGGTATTAGATCATTAATGTTACACAAAATAAGTAATATAAGATTTGACATTATTAGGTTGAATACATACACACACATTTCAAGGTCCATGTTGTTGCCCATGTGGTTGTTTCCACCTTTAGACACCTACAATTACCCTTTTGCCACTTTGATATTAATTTTTAATAATATTCCCCTTAACTTTATAGTTAATCCTTTTGATTTCATAACACATTAGGGACAAGGTTCCTAAGATGGTTCCTCTTGGAGTTCAAAGTAAGGCTGATGTGAAGGATTACACTCCTGGGTCTAGCAAGGGCAAAGGCAAGAGAGGAATACTATCCTTTGCTAAGAAACAAAAAGACTACGAAGGTTGATGATATGCATATGGAGTTTGAGGGTGATATTAAGGATGGGTATGGTAATGTTGAAGTCAAGACTGGTAACACAAACAGTGGGGATGGTATGGAGACTGAGGAGGAGGGGATTGGTGATGATGACTAGACTCTTGAGGAGGATGAACATACCCTTATCTCCTCTTTGAATTTAAAAGTCTCTTCTCTGCCTCCCTAGAAGTCTCTTATGCAGGAAAAAAATTCTTCTGCTGCTGCCCAAAAATCTCCTTTACAAACTTAGGAAAAAAGTTCTTCTCTTGCCCAGAGCAAGAATGAAGGAAAAAATATCAACACTGGTAGTGGTATGGTGGAGAGTGAGAGAGCCTTTATTCTTGTGGACTACGAGTGCCTTGTTGATCATGACATGGACATGAAAAAAATCAGGTTGCTGCAAGAGGAGAGGAAGAAAGTGATTATGAAAGAGAAAGGGGAGGAATTGACTACCACAAATATCCATCTTTTGAAAACTATGGACCCAAATGAGCGTAATGTTAAGTTTCTGGTTAAACACCTTCAAGAAAAATGTGATCTATCTTTGGGTGTTCTACAAATGGATAAGTCCATCTCTATGTACTCCTTCCACATGGAGAAATGGTATTTCTAGGAAATTATATCTTTATAGCTAAAGTATAAGGCTATGGTAGCCAAGTTTGATGATATCTAAGACCAATTTCACATTGGGAAGTATCTGAAGGAGATTTTTGGTGATGGTCGCTTAGAGAAGAGGGTCAATGACCCAATGGAGAGAATGGGGAATCTGGAAAGTAGTATGGTGATCCTCATCTAGAAAAGTCATCATATTTTGGGGTCCTTAGTCGATGGTCTCCATAAAGTATTGGGTATGCCAGAAGTGGGTTCTCATTCTCCTCTGATCCTAGATGTAGAAACTGGCGATATGATTGGGCAAATATCTGGTCCAAGGAAATGGATTCGCACTATGATGAGGAAGATGGTGATTGATGCTCCTTGGGCTCTACTTGATCTAAACTCTTCTATGTGTAACCTATTGGGGTCGAAGGAGGACATGATAGTTTGCATCAAATATTTGCTTTGACATGTCTAGTTTCTCTTCTATTTGTTGTTTTTGTTTATAGGTTTAGGTTTAGGTGTTTGGTTGTTAGTTTTTTCTTGGTGTGTCTATTGATGTTGCTAGTTTACAATATAGTCTATTCTTGGGTCTTTCTTTGAATATCTCTATGTAACCTTTTGTAATGGGGCTTTGGGTCCCCTCAAAAACCTAATTTTGTCATTAATAAAAAATCTTATAGTTAATTTTAATAATTAATTATATCATTATATTCTTCTATTAATTTATTTTAAATTAAATAAATTATTTACCTCTTTTGTATTTGAATTTTATTTAAATACCATCCCTTCAATATATTAAATTTATTTTAATAGACAGTTCCTCCATCTCCTTTATTTTAAAAAATAATATTTATTTAATTCATTCCACTTGGCTAACACTCTTCTAAACCTATATGGATTAAATTTAGTATAATACATTTTTTGTCATATTCACTAATCCTTGTGTACACCTTAATACTCTTTTTAATCTTAGTTAAAGTGCACAATGACATTTTCCAAGGTGGCCACAACTCCATCATTTATAATTCTTCTCTTTTCTCCATGGAGGTGGAATCTTTTACTTTTGCTTGTTTTTGCCTCTTAATTGTAGCTACTCATTCTTTTTGTCTCTTAGTCTCTTTCTCTTTTTCCTCTTAATCCTAGCCACTCATTTCTTTCCCTTTTCTATAAAAGGAGGCTTCTCATTCATTTGTAGCTTAATAAGAGTCATCATAATCATAATCTTGCAAGCATAGTCATGTAGCACTTGAACACACAGAGAACTTAGCATTCATAATATTTCTTGTATTTCTAACATAGCATCTTAATTTTCTTTAGCTTTGAATCATCATATTCTTAGCTTAGATTTCATTTTATTGCATTGAATGTTAGTTATAATTTTACATCTTCATTTTAAATTAGTTTTTCATTGCATCTGTAATCCAAAATCTAAAAAGTCTTTCTTGTGAGACTACCATGTCTAAGTGCTCCTAGGGCTAGGATGCCTTAATCCTACATGTAGGATTGGGGGGGTGCTACAAACATAACCTTTACTAAGAACCTCAGGTTAGAGGCCACCCTTTTATTCTAATAAGTATCATTATCTTTGTGCAAGGATTGATCCAAGTGGACTACCTGGGTCACCTCAAAATCACTCACCATATGTAGTCCCTTAGATGTTTTAAAGCACGAATGTGGCATTAGGGGGGAATTGTGACTCAAGCATTGTGACCCCTCTCTTGATCTAAAATGAGAATAGTCCTTGAGAAAACCCAAAAGAACTTGGTGTGAGGTGAAGGAATACCAAGTTGTGGGAAAAGGTGATAGTAGCCATGTTCTTAAGGTAGAATTTTCTTGGTGTGTCTTTGAATTGTGCTAGACCCATGAAAATCATTTTGAACATACACATTGACGTTAGTTAGGGCTTACACATTGAGCCTTAGGAATTTTTTCTTTTGCATTATTTCATGATGTGTTTTGTATTAAAAAAATGTCAAAAAACTTGAACAAAAATAAATAAATATTTTTGTCAAATTCACCTCCCAGTCAAGCTTTCCACATCATCTTCACAACACCTCTTCAATCTATCAAAAACCTCATCATCATCATACCTCTTATCCTAATCACCTTCTTAATCCTTCCAATCCTTCCTCTAATTTTAATCATCTAATCCATTCATAACCTGTCATTCAGGACCTTTGTTCTAATCAATTTGCCTAACCCAATTAAAGTCCTAATAAACTACTGTATCTTAATCATCCTAGTCATTTCATTATCTTCCTAATCATTCCATCAAGGTCCAAATCTTCATTCTAATTATCTTTCATGATCTATATCAATATGCACTTTCTTAATCCACTATCACCATCAATATCCACTTCCTTAATCCAATGTTCATTCATTCCAATCTAATCACCTCATCATCCTAATTAATCCACTTTTCAACTTCATATCATTCAATCCATATGACCTTTTTATCCAAAACCTAATCACCCGTTAGTCATTCACCTCTCTTCAAGCATCTCGATTTTTTCTTCTAAAGTTTATACATTCTCAATCCTAATCTTAATCCACATTATCTTCCAATTCATACTTCCACTTAACCTTCCACTTGGAACTTATGATCAACACCATTCCTTTGGAATTATCTTCAAAATTGTTCAAATCCAAAAATCATTCCTTAACAAATCCTTATCAACCTTCCAATCAAATCCTACCATTATTCCAAGGTTGAAAGATTCATCAAAGTATTAGAAAGATTCTCATCCTTAGCAAACAATCCAATCTTGTCACTTGAAGATAACAATCCATCTTGGGTGATCAATCATATCTTATCCTATCTCTCTCAAGATCATCATTCTACATCATCATCATCATCTATCCTTATTGTTTGCACTTAAAAAGGATCCTCTTGCACTAAGGTTTGTCTCAAACCTTCATCATCAATCCTATTCCAATCAATCCAATCCAATAAATATTTGAGGCCTTTCTCTCTAAATCAACCTAATCAATTCAATCTCTGAGGTCGTTCCCTCTTAATCAATCCAATCAATCAATCAATTGATCTCTCAATCAAAACAATCCATCCAATTAATCCAATCAAAACAAAGTCCAAACTTTCTCCTAGTCCTAAGTTCACATTTTATCCATCATCAAATCTTTCACTTAACCCATTCTCAATTCAAATCCTCATCTACTTCATTTCTAATTCTAGTTCAAAATCCCTCATTCAACCATCATGAATATGGATCAATTTCACGAAATGGTTAGGGAAATTTAAGCACAACACCAAGCTAGTTTATTCATATCGAATGATTCCATACCTACATCAGAACCTCGATTTTCATTTTCACCACAAGAAACTCCTACAACTCAAGCTAACACATCATCAACTTGCTACAACATCTCAAGAACAAGTATTTAAATTGGCAATTGAGGACCTTCAAAAAATGTTTACGGTTGTACACTCATCACAACTTGCTCAACGAGTCCATCTATTTAATCCTAATCCATACCAATATTCTTCTTCTACATTTGGAAAGGGAAACCCACCTCAATATTCCATAAAAGAAGATATTTCCAAAGAGATTAGAGAACTTTGAGAGAAACTCAATGATTATTAAAGAAAAATGAAGGACTTACCTACAAAGAAGTATTCCCTTTTACATTGGCTAAAAACATAATCCTAATTCTCCAATTAATCCCAATCCTCCACTTAATCCCAATACCAATCTCGATCCTATTCCTCCATATAATCCGAATCCTAGCCATGATTGTGAACAAGGACTAGCAAAGGAGTCTTAATCCTCAATTCTAAACAAATTTTCACAATCAACCAAAACTACAACCTATCTCTCGTGCATAAGCTAGCAACTAAAATGAGATTATACATCATTAGCAGATTCCCTTGATGTCATCTTTCATAAGATGGTAGAAGAAAATATGATGGTGTTACTAAACACAAAATATTATCTAGATGATCAACCTAAACCTATTTGGTTTATAGAAAATGAATATGGTCAATACCACTGTATCAAGGGTCATGATACAAATAGGTGTCTAAAAAGATTTAATCCCAAGCCTTATTGTAAAAGGTGACATTAAAGTTGAACATTCCAATCCCTCCATTATATCGCCCTTGCAAGTCCAAACATGTCAAGACCTTGTTGTAAAGCATGCTACCATGGATTCCTCTCGTAAACTATATCTAAGAGTTTCTCCATCCCGTGATCCTCTTATATCTCATGATCAAGTTATGCCTTTGCATCCACCTCATGATCCCATTCTTAATCAATATCAATACACTCGTTGTCCTTCATCCATTAATGAATGTCCCCCTCCATGTCAATATCAAACAAATACATCTCATGATTCCATCCCCTTCACCTGCTCTCATGATATCCTTGCATCTCAAGATCTGATCCTCCCATTCACCATATTATTCTCTTCAATATTAGGATCTAAGTTCCCCTTCATCTTCATCTCATGATTCCATTCCCTCCATTCCATCTAAATATCCCATCATCCCCTCCACTCTATCTCATTGTTCCCTCCAAATTCAAGATGAAAGTATGGCATCATTTCTATTGCATGATCTCATTCCATGTCACTATCTGTCATTCCTTCCACTCCACTACATAGTTAAGATGAAGGTACTCCTCCACCTCCATGTCATGACTCCAATCCATATCAATATCCTAATATTTCTCCACATGATCGTAATCTTCTAAAATACCCCACAACTCCTATCCAATCCATTCATGAACCCCTTTCACATGAACTCCTGCCTTGTTTGCAAAATAATGAACATCCCAGTGGAAAACAAACATCTCAAGATGTTGGTGAACCTTCCACACATTTCAAATCCAAAATCCCTCAAGCTAAACTCAAAAGTACCCATCACCCATGTTCCACATTCATTTTGGGCCCTTATCCACATCCTTCTTCCCTTTCATCCATTTTGGGTCCTTATCCACACCCTTCTTCCCTTCCATCCATTTTGGATCCTTATTCATGTCATTCTTCTCTTCCATCCATTTTGCATCCTTATCAACACACTTATTCCATTCCATCCATTTTTGGTCCTCATCCACATCCTTCTTCTTTTCCATCCATCTTGGTTCCTTATCCTTTATCCCTTCCATCCATTTTGGGTCCTTATATGCATATTTTCATCATATATTCATACACCACTCCATTCTGTTAAATCTCTCATAAAGATCAACAAAGGAAGACATCCTCAAATTTCTTCCAACATTCATCATCCATTATTCCTTCCATAAACTCTATAGAACATCTATCTCCATGCACCTATGCCATGGCTAATGGAAGCACATGGGATGCTATAGATAAATTACATAAATATGAAAATCCACAAAAATCAAAGGATTAACATGCCCCAACTAGATGACATGCTCAAGAAAAGTACGATCCAAAATAAAGAAATTTTCAAAAGGCCCCAAATGAAAAATAAAAAACTATGTTGATTCCTAAGCTACTCACTAAAGAATTACATCGCAAATAAAAACCAAATTGGTATCCAGCCTTGCCGATCGGAAAGCCTCTTCCACTCGTAAGTCATCCAATCCTCCATCATTCCAATTAATTTGTGGTTCTTATGTTCCACAACCCACATGTTTTCCTCCATATCCTTCACAATATCCTCTCCTACTATTCCACCATCCTTCAAGGTGTGTACCAACTATGATCTTTTCACCTTCCTCATCCATTTATCTACAAGCCTTCTAACCTACCATATCTTATTCACCAATGCTTCCATATTCATCCACTCCCTTAATACAATCCTTTTGATAAATCCTTATCTGCAACTCCCTATCCATTCCACTTTCCTTTTCCATTATCCTACCAACATCTATGAGTGAATGTACTACATATATATGCCAAAGAATACCACCCATGGAACTTTATGCTTGAGTTATCCTCTCATTTATCCATTGTCATTCCCTCCATAATTTTTGTTAAAAAAATAGAAAATTAAAAAAAATCATCCAATGGTGAAAACCTACAAATAGGCTGCTTGGATAAGTACCATGATGAAAATATGAAAAACAAGTGTCATGTGTAATCCTTCCATAAAATTTCTCATCGTACTTGGGGGCATGTACTCCTAACTAGTAATTCACTATCTACCATACCTATCATATCTTGTTCATTCCCCTATCCTATTCTCCTTTCTCTTTTCACTTGGGGGAAAGCTCCATCCATACTATATTGCATTGTGTACCTTTCATATCCCTTATATACCTTAGATTATCTTATCTAAGCCCCTTTATCCCCTTTATCCCTTATCTTTGATCTTGACTATCATATTCCTTTCATTCATCCATATGCACCATCCATCTTATTTATCCCTTATTCATTCATTATCCATAATCCAATACATTATCCCTTATCTTTGCCTACAATATTTTGTATACTATACATCCACTATCCACTATCCACCATCCACTTTTCATAATCCTACGTCAACATATCGTCCTTCCCCATGTCTTGTCTTGATCTTGATTATCCTATTCATTTCCTCCATTCCTTATATTACCCACTTCATCTCTATATTCCATCTCATTATCCCATATCTTTTACATATCTTCCATACGATATAATTTTCTACATTCCTTATGATTCAGAAACTAGAGGCACTAAATGCTAAAATATCCATGAATGCTTTAGATAGTAGAAGTCTTTGTTTCCTCCATGAACATACATTGTACACTACTCATCCATCCATTCATATATTATTCACTATCCTTTTATTTTCCATTTTTCTACCTCTAGAGTGGGGAATCTTACTCCTTTACAACATGGTTCTTGGTTCCTCATCCACATATTCCCCATATTTTACTCCCTCACATCTTCCCTATTCATTCTATATAGCTACCAAACATTTCTTCATCTTTCCATCCTTTATCATTCCTTAGTTCTCTCTTTTCATTGATCCCAATCCACTTGTCCTCTTTTCTATCCCATTCTATCCAATCCTTTAAACATCATTTCATCTTATTAAAAGCATCTTGTGTATCAAATCTATTTATCTTCTAATCCAATCTATTTATTCCTTTTCCTTGCTTTTCAGTTTCATCTTATCCAATCATCTTCTCTTTCAATCCCATTCTATCCAATCCACTCATCTAAATAAATTTTAAAATTTTAAAAAATCTCTATAATCCAAAAGTTCTCAATCTAGCATGTTAAATTTTTAATCAAGTCATCATCTTAAACCAAATCAGTTGACAATCAATTGGCCAAATTCTAAATGTAATCCAATTATCATCATGGAATACATGCTTCCTAGTCTTTGAGGTCTTTCCCTTCCAATCAATCAATTAATAAGTTGGTTTTCAGCTTGACTAGGGGAAACGTGTTGGTTTTCTTTTGGTTTATTGTGCATGCTTGCTTGTTTCTTGTATGTATTAGTTTTTTTTGTATCTATCATGGTCTTTGCATTCTATTTTCAATGGGAATCATATTCTTTCATATCATTATGTTATAGGCATATGGTTGTGTTTGACCTTTTTGATCACATACTTGGCACATGGTCATCTTGGTTCCTCATACCTTGGGGCATAATGCCAAGTAAAATATAAAAATATGATATTCTCTCCCATGTTAACACAATGGTAATTTTTATTCTAGATCATCTTAGCATTTAGTTAGTTTTATTTCTCATTTTCCATCAAGGCACCTTTTTTTCCTATCCCCACCATCTTTTCTCTCTTCTTATTCATTTTGAGAGAACACTTGTGTTCTTCGAATTCACCTATCCTCCCAAAGGGGCATACCTCTACCTCCTCATCATCCCTACTTGTGATCCTTCCTCATCCTTCCCTACTTGGGGTATCTCAATTATTCTTTTCACACAATGTTGATTTTGACACGGCATCAAAAAGGAGCAAACTATAGATACCTAAAATTGTCCTTTGCACTCTAATCTTAATTTTTAATAATGTATGTCCTTCACATTGTAGTTAATTTTAATAATTAATTGTATTGTTATATTCTTGTATTTATTTAACTTTAATATTTTTTAATTAAATAAATTCATTACCTCTTTTGTACTTAAATTTAATTTAAATACTACCCCTTCAATAAATTAAATTTGTTTTAATATATGGTTACTTCATCTTCTTTATTTAGTTAAATATTATTCATTTGATTCTCCCCACTTGGATTGTATTCCTCTAAACCTATTTGGATTAAATTAAATTAAATTAAATTAAATTTTTTCATGTTCTCTAATCCTTGTCTACACCTTAATAATCCTTCTGATCTTGGTTAAAGTACATTTAATTATGTCTTATCCTTAATCATGTGCACAATAATGGCCACCTCTCCAACATTTTTCTCCTCCAATTATTTTAAATACTTCTATTTTCTCCATGGAGGTTGAATCTTTGACTTTTGCTTGTTTTTTCCTCTTAATCATAGCCACTCATTCTTTCTGACTCTTAATCACAGTCTTTCCTTTTTTACCGCTTCATCTTAGCCCTCCATTTTTTTGCCTCTTAATCTCAACCACTCCTTTCTTTCCCTTTTCTATAAAAGGAGGCCTCTCCTTCATTTGTAGGGTAATAATAGTCATCATAATCATAATTTTGCAAGCACGGTCATCAAGTGCTTGAGCACATAGAATGCTTAGCAATGATGGCTTCTCTTGCATTTATAACATAACATCTTAATTTTATTTATCTTAGAATCATGATATTGTTAGCTTAGATTCCATTTTCTTGCATTGAATTTTAGTTATTTTTCATCTTCATTATTAGTTAGTTTTAATATCATCTCTAATTCAAAATAATAAAAGAGTCTTTGTATTCATCATTTTTTGTGCATTATCTCTTCCATAGAGCTTGCACTTGCACTCACCATCTTGTGAGATTTGGGGCAAGTTCCTCATACTTGTTCTCATATCCTTCACATTTTATCTCTTAACATTATACATTATATTTGTATTTTATTGTGTTGGGAAATCATACACACAATATTCTTGAAGAGAGAATCACATAAGGTGATTGGTTTCCCTTGTTTTAGCTCGTTTAAGGTTAGCAAAAATTTCTTATTTTATTGTATTTTAAATCACTAACATCTAATGTGATTTTGTTTGGTATTTTGATGTTTTTATTTGTAGTAAATCGGTCCATATTTTTACTTCATACACTACCTCATGCACAATTGTGTGAGTACTCATGCTATGAATTAGTTGTTTGGATTGTCATTTGGGTACCTTATATGGAATTTGAGTGAGTTCAACGTAAACCAACCTAAGTAATGTGTTGTATATCAAGAGTGCCTCCTAGGGATTTTTCACGTGTCAAGGAGGAAGAGATACCCCAATTTGAGTGCCTTGTAAGGTGGAGAGTGGTTAATCATTAGTGCATGTCTTCTTGTGAGTGGGATCTTGTTGGTTCTCTAAACAGTTTGGAGTGTGTGGGTGATGTCAATGATATTTATCATTAATAAATTATATGTCCTAGTATGATATGGATGGAGAAGGGAATTTTTCACCTCCGATATTGATAAAATATCAAGGGACAAATCAGCCCTTGAACCACCTCACTTAACTAGTGATCTAGTGAGATAGGGAGGTCAATTCATCTAATTGAGATTTAATCTTTAATGTGCATGATGAGACCATATATTGGTATTTAGTTTTGATAGGTTTCATGGTTATTTGGAGGGTTTTCACCCTTAAGTTGAAATAAATCATATATTCTGTATAAACCAATAACTACTATGCTCTGCAATGGTTTTCAAAGACATTAAGCTTTTATAATTATAAAATAGTAGTTAGAACTAATGCTTGACAAAAGAAATCATGTGTGTGTATAATGATGAAAATGTTGCTTTCTTCCTTTAAAACCTTTTATGGGGTAGAATCTTGTAGCCATATGTCATGAGAAAAGAGTAATTATTTGTACATTTAATACTTTCTATGAGTTATTGAAATGAATATATCTTTCAAAGCATGGTATGTGCATTAACCTCTTGAAGGAATAAGTCAATAAGGAACTAAGGAAGCACAAAAAAAGAAGTTATGGCAGATTCATGATGCAATAACCATGCCCAAACAATTTAGCAAAAGACGAGGTCAATGCAACTGTGCATGTGAAAATCAAGAATCAAACATATCTTGAATTAATGTACTTCATTTACATCTATGCTAAGTCCTCGTTGTTGAAGGATCTTCGATATAGGAAGTTTGTTTTCCTGTAGATGTTATAAATAAGATATTGATTAGACTTCAATACTTATTCATGAATTCAATTGTAATCTAATAATAGTGATTAATATAATTATGTTTTTACAACTATAAGTTTGATGGTTTAGATATCAATAAAATGACCTTGTTAGCCTTCAATAATTTATCTTGAGTTTTTGTTCATTCACTCATCCAAGGGGGGCCACTTGGTGATTGAATCTAGTTGGTAGAAGTAATTTTTCTTTTCTATTAGTATAGATAGAACTCTGTTGGTCCTGCAACCATACAATAACAGAAATGTTGGTTGTTCCTGCAACATAGAAAGAAAAAAAAGTAGTCTCCTATTTGTATTTTAGTTCCTACATAATATAGTAGTTGTTTAATTATGTATTTAAGTTCAATATTTCCATTTCCAGTAGCCTAGTATCTCCATTTTCATACATTAGTAATGGCAACTAGGAAGATCTAGAGCATATACTTTGTAGATACCATTTCAAGTATATGTCCATGGTTGATAAATTAAATGAGTCCAATGAGTTATTTGGTTACTACTTAAGGATGCCCAATCCATAAGAAATGGGTGTAAGCTCTAGTTTCCAAACCAATTAATTGACCAGCGGTGAACATAAAACATGCCTATTTGGCTCTCCCAACACTGAGAGCATATCATTATTGTTATGATCCATATTTTCCCTATGTCTAAGGGTTTTATTATTATAAAATTTTAGAATTTTAAGGATAGAAATATGATTTTGTGTTGTCATTTTTTAGTTGGAAAGAGCATTTGATGTCAATGATAATAAATATTTATATTTATAATTTTTTTAAAAAAACATGACTCTTCGGGTCAAACTTCCCTACCCCCCTTCATCTATGATTTGATTCTCTCCTTGGGGAAGTGGGTGAGGCCATATGGGATTTTTGATGGTGGATGAGGATTCCTTCAATATTTTCAATTCTACATTTTCTATAATTTTGGTGGACATAGATGTTTCTAAGGGGCTTCATGAGAATATTAAGCTTGTCTCCTAAGGGTTGTTGGACCCAACCTTTGAACTATGAAGGGATTCCCTTAAGTTCAAGATGCTTTAGAATTGGTTGTGTGGTAATGCTTTGTGACCTTGAGAAATCAAAGAAGTATTATTCATGGTGGAAAGGTGCTTCTTCTTATCGTTACATGGTTGTCAAGAACTCCTCTTAGAGGAGTTTCTCTTGGGTTGTTGTGTTGGACATCCTAGTGTCTTTTGGTGGGGATGTCAATATCCCTTAGGTTTCTAGTGCTAATTATAGGTTGACTAATACTATTATATTTGAACCAATTGCTTCTCTAGATGACTTTCTAAGGCTCTGGCTATTGAGACTAATATTGGTGTTGTCCCTTTTCCTATTGTTAGCCCTGTCTTTGAGGAGGTTTCCCATTTTGGTGACAATTTTATTGATGTTGTCTCTTTGGTTTTGTCAAACCTATCTTTTAGGAGGCTGCTAACCCTATCTCTAGTTCTATGAAATATGTTATCCCTCTACTAGTTTTGGATTCATTGGCTTAACTGGGTGAGGATGCTAAGTTTGAAGAGGGTTGGATTATGGTAAAAGGGAAAAATTCTAAGATATCTTTATCCTCTCTTGATATGACCCTTTAGTTCCTTAAGCAATGGGTCAAAGGATAATCTTAATATTTTCTAGTCATGGATAGTTGGAAAGGATCTTTGGTCTTTTCTTTTTCTTTTGGCTATAGAATTCTCTCTTTGTGTAGTGTTTGTTCCAAGTTGAGTGTGCATGTTGGTAAAACCATAATTATGATATTCTTTCATCTCTTGTTGTGGACTTTCATATAATATATTTTGTCATTATCTTGTAAAGGGTTTCGGATCCCTTTAAAACCAATTTTTCTCTTTATTAAAAACATAAAATATTCAAAAAAAAATCTCTATATTATTGAAGGATAAAAATACTTAGTCTAGTGGAAACAAAAAAAAAGATTAACACAGATTGTTTGTTGACTCATTATCATAGATACTTGCATGAGTATAGGACTACAACAAGGATTTAAGATGCAAGTTTGGTACATGTTCATCTTACATGAACATGGTACACAAATTGAGAGTTGTAGGTATAGTACTAATAACTATGATTATAGAATTGAGAATACAATGAACATAAATAACATAAAGTAGAAAGTGAGAATAATCATTGAGAGAGAGGAGGGGGGGAACTAAACAAGGATTTAAGATGCAAGTTTGGTACATGTTCATCCTACATGAACATGGTACACAAATTGAGAGTTGTAGGTATAGTACTAATAACTATAATTATAGAATTGAGAATACAATGAACATAAATAGCATAAAGTATGAAGTGAGAATAATTATTGAGAAAGTGAGAAAACTGAGCAAGGATTTAAGATGCAAGTTTGGTACATGTTCATCCTACATGAACATGGTACCAAGTTGAGAGTTGTAGGTATAGTACCAATAACTATGATTATAGAATTAAGAATACAATGAACATAAATAACATAAAGTATGAAGTGAGAATAATTATTGTGTGTGTGTGTGTGTGAGAGAGAGAGAGAGAGAGGACTACAAAAAGGATTTAAGATGCAAGTTTGGTACATGTTCGTCCTACATGAACATGGTACACAAATTGAGAGTTGCAGGTATAGTACCAATAACTATGATTATAGAATTGAGAATACAATGAACACAAATAACATAAAGTATGAAGTGAGAACAATTATTGTGTGTGGGTGTGTGTGTGTGTGTGTGTGTGTGTGTGTGTGTGTGTGTGTGTGTGTGTGTGTGTGTGTGTGTGTGAGAGAGAGAGAGAGAGAGAGAGAGAGGGAGGGAGGGAGGGAGGGAGGGAGGGAGGACCACAACAAGGATTTAAGATGCAAGTGTGGTACATGTTCACTTGAGAATACAATGAACATAAATAACATAAAGTATGAAGTGAGAATAATTATTGAGAGAAAAAGAGAGAGAGAGTCTCAAGAAGCTATTTTATTCTCTTCTTCAATATTATACAAAGTGATAAGAAAAGTGTTGCATTTTTTTATTTAGAAGGCTACCAAAGTCAAACCCTTATTTTGGTGTTTACACTTCGATAAAAAACCAAGAAAGATAAATTTGATACATGATAAAATGATAAAAGAAAAAACATTCAACATATAATGATATGCTAATTAAACGAAAGAAAATGGATGCGAGATAAGTCCCCTTCAAATCCAAGAAGATGGAGCTTGGTAGATTGAAAACAAGAACAAGGTTGTGTACACGATGGAGAGTGTTGAAGCAATGTCGCAATGAGAAGAAGTTGTAAAAACTACTCCAATAGTGAAGAAGTTGTAGATATAGCTCAAGAGAGTGATTTGAATTGTCAAGTGTGTCTAAGAGAATGAAAATGAAGAAAGCTAAGATTAATCTAGACAAGAAGAATACTAAATTTAGTGACCTATTGTAAGAGGCATTACACTGACATTGTATTTGTAATATCCTAATGGAAACCTTCATCCCATAGATTAATGGGTTGATCATGTGTCATGCAAATGTCACTATGATATGCATGTACCCTAAACCATCCAGGTCATGTGGTCGAGGGTTCAAACAAGGGAAATGATAACATCAGTGGGGTAAGATGGAATCTTACATGGAAATTTAATCTTTTTAGATAAAGTGAAGGCATTATGCAATTGAGAACTCCACGGGGTAGCCTTACGACATTATGCTTCTCCCTCACTTTAGCAATCATATCATTAGTGGAATGCAAGCTAAAGTAGAAGGAATTTTTTATCAAGTTGTAAAGTGGAAGAAAATTCTTCAGTGCAAGTGAATTTACCCCTATGGAAAATACTTCAACCTTTGCAAAATTATTCTAAGTATGTTGTACCATGTAAGACGAAAAAGATTTGGTAAAAGTGATCATATATAGATCAAAATATGAAAATCATTTAGATTACATTGGTATGGGTAGAAAGTTGTGTTATGATAGATAAACATATAGTAGGATGGTTTAAGATTTTACCAATATGAGTCACAAATCGTGTTATGCTAGATAGTCATATGATAGGGTGACTTCAAATCACACCAGTAAAAGAAGTGATTTTTGTTTTGTTAGATAGTCAAACAATAGGGTGAAGGATTTTTATAGTGGCTTGGCCTTTGTGAAGGAAGATACAATAGTTAGTAGTTTTCCCCTCATGAAGGAAACTACAATAGGATTTAACTGAAAAATGGGTAAATGACTGATGTAGATATAATAGGCCTCCTTAGAATGGATTATTTTTCACAGAGGGGAACATGATTCATTCTAATAAGACAAATGTAACACAACATAGCAAGATGTTTCCATGTAATTTTAGCTCACAAAAAGTGACTCGTGACATCCACAACATCAACAAAACCAAAAAAAGACAAGGGGGTCTATTTATTTGGTGTTAAAACCGATGATGGAAAAATATTTCTAGTATATGGTTGTACATAGGTTTTTCATCATAATTCCAACATTTTTAGATCTAAATAATAGTACATGAAGAGAATGATAAAATAAAGTTTTAGGTCAAAATGGGAGAAGACCTAAATGCCCCCAATGCTTTGTATCATCCTTAAATGTCTAAAGTCAAGAGATAACTAATAGAAGGAAAAGATAATACAGAGTAAGTATAAAAAATTTAATCCCATGTTTCCAAGTAGTAATAGAGTAACTTGGATCCTTCAATATACAACACCATTAAAATACATGTAAGGGAGGAAACAACCATGTATGCTCTAATATATAGAGAAAGAAGAGGTAGTTGCCTCAAAAATCCTCACCAATAGGTCTTCATCCTTGTAGTATTGATCATATAGGAAGCAAGGTTGAGAGTAAATATTAATAGCCACTAATGGGTCCCTAAGTGTCTAATCAAAAGCCAAATCCAAGGATGATATTCCTCATCATTATCATAAAAAAGATCCACTAAGGAAAGAGTGAGAGATTGTGTAAAGATTGACGTCAATACTACAATATCCTCGAGTGAGTCAAGTATATACACCTTGAAAGGAAAAGGAAAGTACACAAGAATCAACTTAGGGTGAGGTAAGATGCACCACATCATCGACCTTTGTGAAAGGTATGGTGAAAAATTCAAGAGAAGACAGAGCCTTCTCCATAGAAAGCATAAATAAAGACAAAGGATGTACCAAAATAGATTTTCAATGGTGGATTTCATATACAAGTCCTTACTAAAATATTTTCTTAAAATATAAATCCACTACAATGGTATCAAAGACCCTAATAAAGCTAATATGATGACTAATAGAAGGTATAGGGGTTTAGATATTACTCTGCTAAACACCCCCTATGTATGTATTATGTTGATTGGTCCAAGAAAATATAGGATATCAAGCAGTAAGGTTATGAGTAGGCATTCTAGGGATAAAGAGATGAATACTTATATCCATTTAGGACATTTCCTATTAGCAAAAAGAAGACTAATAATAAATAAGGGAAACATAGGGATGCAAAATGAGGAGCAACTATAGATGAAAGATGCATAGAAATAGGGACCAAAGATCTACTATCTACCTTCTGGATGACCCCACACTCCAAGTCCCTCACTCACCTATGAAAATTATGTCATACACAAGGTGGTTCTAGTATAGATGTAAGCAAAGCTAAGAAGTCTATAAAGGATTGGTAACATATTTCTCCATGTAAGACGCCACTAATGTTACGATTGACAAGAAATAAGGCCCCACCAATGTGGTAGGAGATGTTATCAAAGTGAAAGTCATATACTCAATCATTAATTCCTTACCAATTCTTATCTAGGAGAAGTTGAAGGAATAAGGAGAACCCTTAGAGACAGGGAGACAAGTGCCAATGAGGATGGATGAGAGCTTGATGATCTTTTACTCTTACTATAAAAAAAAAGGAGAGAGATGTATGCGAATGAGCATCTCAAACCGAGGGCGATCCTTGGACTTTTACAGAATGGATGTCTTTCCTTTATGTAAGAATTTGTCTTAGGGAAAAATTCACCCAAGATCAAAGAACTCAAGCACAAGCACAACAGTAGACCAACAAGGTATGATCAGAATAACAATATCCATAATTAATTTATTGCTATTCAATTTAATGTAAAAGTACACCAGGAGTGCCTGTATATAAAGGCCTCTAGAATGCTTCTAGAATGCATAGAAATCAGCAACATGATAAGTCATACAACTAGGCACATGTCCACTAGGTGTGGGTTATCCTCCATTAAGCATAGAAGTAAGTGTGATGATGAGAGGATAAGCCTACAAAGGTGTAGCATGCAAAATAATGTTGTAGACACCATGTGCTAAATTAAGAGTCAAATAACTGTGTTGTCTACATGACAACGCAGTTAATGATGAAAACTCTAGTGTTGTAGACACCATGTGTTGAATTGGAGTTGCTTACTTCTGTGTTGTCAACATGACAACTCATAAAAGTATGCAAACTCCTAAGTGTCTCACCAAATAAATAATAAAATAATGCATTAACCTAAGTAAACTTAAGTAAAGTGTAAATAGAAAATATGCATTTACACCAACACCCTCCCTTAAGTGCAACTTAGGGGAATGCACTTAAGCTTATGAAAGCTAGGATGAAATGCATAATGGGTCCCAGCTACTATGCCATGTTAGGTTCCCATGTACATAATTAAATGCAATCCCCCAAAAGGAGAGATGAAAAGACAAGATGCATGGATGGATGGAGTAATCAAGACCCCCCCCCCCCCCCCCCCAATTATGACATGCATCAAGTATATACAAAAGAGAAGTGGAAGGACAAAACCCCGTAAGAGGAAAAAGTCCCCCCCATAAAAGAGAAGAAGAAGGAGACAAGGTAGTCCCACCCCTTAAATGTAGTGTGCCAATCAGTGAGAGCTGCTCCAATGTAGAAGTTGATCCATGAGCGTTGAATAATGTTCCTCCCCTTTGGAAGAAACGATGGTAGAGGTACAAGTGAGATGCTTTCCCTATGTGTAGAAAGAATCTCAATGATGCAAGGTGTCTTTGAAACCTACTCAATTGTCCCTATGTCGATACTAATGGTAGCTCCTTCCAATACTATTGAGAAGAAGTACATATCTAGCAAGGATGGATGTAGAACATGCCTCAAAGAATAGATTGTCTCCTCAAATGATAAAGAGACCTCCTACAACTATTGTACATAAGGATCCACAGTCACATCAGCCTATAAAGACTGATCATGTAGAGAATGGACATGAGGGTCAGAGTGAGCCCTCGCAACAACTGTAGAATGATTTGCCTCATCAAAGAGAAGTTGTAGATCATCAAAGAAGTCTCCCAAATCTACTATGTGTGAGTCCACAAACAAACCTGAAATGTCTGCCAAGAAGTCATCCACTGATGCTAGAGCTAGAAGACAAGGTATACCCTATTGTGCTAGATCAATCACTATGGCAATGGATGAAGTATTTGACTCAACAAGAAGAAGACAAATACCATTGAGGATGTCTCCCACATCTTCAATGTGAGACTCCACAATAGACCTACAATAGCTGGAAGGAAGTCATCCCATGAAGCTAAAGTAAGAAGACATGGAGTACCCTACTGCACTAATTTTGACGCATCTGCGGCTGGAATAGGATTAGTAGTCGCAATAGGAGCATCTGGAGTTTGATCTCATCTAGAGAGGATGCAACTACAATTGGAGGTAAAAGATCTTTGGGGAATGGAGGAATGTGTGGATCTCCATACAACTCCCAAAGATAGATCCAAACATCATATGGATCAGTGGACTTCAGGTCATCAAGTGAATCCATAACCGCCATATCCATAAATAGATAGAGAGTACAACAAATGATGGAAATAGTGTTCGCATTGTAGGTAAGTCCTCTCGCATATGACAGTGCATTGTGCTGACTAAGATATGTGAGCACCAATTGACTCCATTGTTGATAGTTTTCTAGTGTCAATATAATTAAATCTTCCTCTTCCATGATGTACTAATCAATGTTACCCCAAAGATGCAAGAAAAATGAATCAACCCCCCCTAATGAATGATTCAATGCTTTATAGGTAGTGCATGTACAAGAGGCCACTTGTCAAAATGTACAAAGTGGACTTTTGATTTTGCTAGTTGCAACTACCTTTTGAGGTTGAAATCTAACACTAAGCATTGTAGCTCAGATGTACAATAATTCTAAAAAGTAATCAAAGCAATACAATGTTGAAAAGGACCTAATTCTGAAAGTGATATTTTTGTCCACGCAACCCTATAATTTGATTGTAGAACTAGAAAGTAGATGAATATAACGCACTTTCAAAAAAAAAATAGAACCTAAAAATGTGTCTAGTTGAGCCTGTACGAAGTGTTTCAAGTTGCAAAATGCAAGACTAGACAGGTATAGTCGCCAAAAAATACAATTTCTGACAAATCCTTGCACCAAAACTAGAAAAGAACACCACCACCAAAAAGTTTAGTAAATGCTACCCTAAAATTTTAAAAAAATTGCATCTGATTTGGAGTCTAAAATACTGAGTTATGGCTTCCCAAAGTCGAACTATCAAATCAAAACAGCATCTGGAGAGGGGTTTAGACAAAAAATTGTGGGCTTAAATTTGATGGTCAAATAGTCATCATAGCAGTTGAGAAATGCCAGGGAATGATGGTCAAATGGTTGTCAAATGTAATCCTGTATATGGCTCACATCATCAAAAAAGGGCTCGCCTGGTGATGTGGCAAGCTGACGGGGCGTATGGATGGTACAAAAAAAGTACATGTGTCAGCTGTCATTGAGCTATATGTTGATGTGGAGGGAAGCTGACATGGATGATGTCTGGGCTGACACATGTCAAAGAGTGGGGTGGTCGTGACAGTTGTACAGTCCACATTGTCCACTAATTTGTTGGGTTGGTAGATCTAAGTCGGTGTTGGTGGCCCAAAAAAACTCCACGATCGAAAGAAAAAGCAGCGGCAATGGAATATACTTTTGGAATATGCTTGGTCAGAGTCTTCAAAATGGAGTGGGCTAGAAATTTGAGTTTGTCGTGGTTGCGCTTGGTAATATCGGTGTCAGTGATGAAAATTTAATGGTGGGGATCCTCGCTTTAGTCCCACATGGGTGGGAAATTGAAACTTGCAAGGATTTAAATGCCTACTGTCGTGGATAGCAAACAAATAAGGTGCTCGTCGGTATTCAAGTCATAAGTTGCCAGCCTTTGAACTGCCAATATGTGGGTGTATATGCTTTGGTCGAAAAGTGTGAACATCGTTGTTCACCGAAATAGTATTAAGCCACTGGAAATACAAAATGTGCTCGAAGGAATATTCCTACAGTACGAAAAATATTTCGCACAAGTTGCAGGGTCAAGGTGTGACTACCCAGTGCCTATACCAAAAAAAAATTCTCTGCATGCCCAACTAGGCTAAAAAAAAATTAAAATGCAAAATTCAAAAATATTGCAGAGAAGGAGAAAATTAATAGATCTGAAAATCAATTAAGTAGATCTAAAAAATGACCATACCAAACTTGCAAATTGGGCCTTTGGGTGCCGATTTGCAAAAAAAAATTGCCTCAAAATCGACTTTGGCCTAAGGTAGCCGAATTTATAGCTGATTTTCACTGAATGGACATTTCAGAAGTAATGGCGAGGTCCATTCTAGCTCTACATGCTCCTAATGACTACGATACTCTGGATCTAGGCTAAGGTGTTGAAGCAACAATGGTCTCGAACAGCTACGTGAAGAGAAATTCTCCAAGCTTAATACCATGTAAGAATTTTCCATAGGAAAAAATTCACCCAAGATCAAAGAACTCAAGCACAAGCACAACAATAGACTAACAAGGTATGATCAGAATAACAATATCCACAATTGATTTATTGCTATTCAATTTAATGTAAAAGTACACTATGAGTGCCTATATATAAAGGCCTCTAGAATGCTTCTAGAATGCATAGGAATCAGCAACATGATAAGTCATACAACCAAGCACATGTTCACCAAGTGTGGGTTATCCTCCATTAGCACAGAAGTAAGTGTGATGATAAGAGGATAAGCCTACAAAGGTGTAGCACGCACAATAATGTTGTAGACACCATGTGCTAAATTAGGAGTGTGAATAATTGTGTTGTCTACACAACAACTCAATTAATGATGCAAACTCCTATGTTGTAGACACTGTGTGCTAACTTAGAGTTGCTTACTTCTGTGTTGTCAACATGACAACTAAATATGCAAACTCCTAAGTGTCTGACCAAATCAATAATAAAATAATGCAATATAATAAAATAATGCATTAACCTAAGTAAACTTAAGTAAAGTGTAAATAGTAAATATGTATTTACACCAACACTTTATTTCTTCTAGGTGTAGTTGCAAGAACAATAGGTACTACTAGAGACTATAAAATCCTCAATAGGGATGGATATTTTACCTTTTGAACATGCTTACCTTTAGTCCCTAATGAGGAGGAAATAGAAGAAAAATAATGATATGAAGTAGAGGTGGGATGAGATGTAGGAATGAAAGGAGAAGCCACAAGTGTTCCAAGCTTGCATAGAAGCTCCCCAATTTTATATATATGGTTTCAACAACATATCTTCCTAAGGATGTAGGGATCATACCAAAGGAAACCCGAAATGATCTAATAGAAAGTTGAAGCATCAAATAGTAGCGATTGATATCTAGTAAGCAAATAGTGTGTGTCCCACCATTAAGGAAAAACTTTAAGCATTTGTTAACCATCAAGGGGACCATCATATGTAAACTAACTAGAGGATATCTCACTCTACTTAAAAGAGATATAACTTGTAAATGGTGAAAAGAGTCTTATATATTCTTGGTTCACACAAGGACCTTCAATATGGTTGACCCCAAATGGGGAAATTGTATCTAATTGTGTGTTTGGATACACTCATCATATTTCATACAATGAAACTGTTAGTCATTTTTGCGCCCCCCCCCCCCCCCCCCCCCCCCCCCTTCGCCCCCACCAAAATTTGAAATTTTCCTGAGTGACAACATGTCCAATAGTCATTTGATATTTCAAACTTATTTTCCCTAATAAGGATACAAAACTTTAGCATATCTTTTATTTTCTTAAGTCTTCAGTCCTATTTCATGTTATACGCTTGTGCAAATCTAGGTTGTGATCTCACAATTCATGGCCAATTTGCATGTTCGCAAGCAGTTATGGCTTAACCTTCATATAGGTCGTGAAGGTGCAAAATTAGTTATCTCTACGGTCAACGCATCTTTGCAAGTGGTCAAGGGCTTATGGATTTGAAGGTTGCAAGGTTGCGATCAAACCATAGCAATGATCTCCAATGTTTCACTCTATCGCAAGTGATTAAGGTTAACCCAGGGTTCAGGTTGTGAAGTGACAATCTTAGTGTTCTCGCATGTTTGCAAGGATAAGATGCAAACCATGTTCAAGGTGACGATCGTGCAAAGTCTTTGTTTTCTCTTTTCTTAAGGGTTAGTGATGGGTCAAAGATTCAAGTTGCAAGGTTGCGTAGAGCCCTTGTTCACACGATCGCAGGTCAAAAATGCATAGGAACACCTTAGAGGGCCCACATCCTCCCAACCGTTAGATGAAAGAGGATTGATGGTCATCACTTACGTGGTTTCTAGAAATGCATGAACTTTAGTCAATGTGGGGAAGTGAGCTTCACACACACATCCGGGTGGGCCCGGTCTTATGAGTTCATGTTGTCATAGCATTACGAGGATTATTTTTTATGGGATTATTAATCGACAAAAGCCAGCAAAGGATCTTATGATAAACCATGTTGTCATGAGATCATAAGGATTTTTATTTTGATCGATTGTAAGATTGTAAGGGCCAACTTCTAGGCTAAAGATGATACGAGGGTTTTTGACTTCATTTGATGATCGTAGGATCGTAGGTTGACCATGATAAAGGGTGTTTTGTTTGTCCAAGCTAGAAATGACAAAGGGTCCCCTAACAATAAAATATCAGGAAAGGTACAAGGTGAAGGTTGAAAATAGTTGACTCGCTGGTATATCTGATTTGGCGTGTTGAGAATGAAGTAGGAAGCTCTTTAATGGTGAATCGGATCACTTGGATTGTCTACAACTACTTTTGTTCATTCTCCATACCTATTTAAATGTGGTTTCATCCTCTCGCTGCTATGCTTTATCCATCTACCCAATCAAAATGATAATGGTCACCATTTATGTCTTCTTAAGGCCCTATTTAGTGAAATATATGATTTTCCTACATCTAGATGTGTACCTTGATCAAATCTCTCCCAAATTTTCAATGATTATTCTCTGTAACTTTAATGGTAGTAGTTGAGCTATGCCTTGGGGCACAAGCTATCTTAGGTATGCTTGAACTATAAAATCAAGTTTTGTGACTCTTCCAAGGGTCAGTCAATTTTTCTGATTCTATAGCAGAAGTATTCTATGCTCTATTACTGTAATTTCCTTTTGTCTCTGAATGAATCTAACTCTCTATTGTGCCTCATTCTCCCATCACTATTAGTTCAAAACTTTCTTGCCTCTGTTGGTGTTTTGTTTCCATTCTTCAATCTGCATGACAACATCTACTTTTGCTTCTTGAATGTTATAGAGTGAAGTTTCTTCCTTGTAGGATCTCATTTGGTTCCTAATTTGCATGTGATTGTTGAGTTAATGCAAAGGTTGAATTAGTGTATTTTGGGATTATATTGATGAATAGTGCATTTTTAGGTAGAGGTAAGGTCAAACAAACTATTTTGGTGTATCACCCTTGTATATTAGATTAGGTAGTTTACTTTCATGCATTCCTTCTCCCTTTTCCCTTCAATAAGTAGTTAGATGCATCCTGCTAGTAAGGAATTCAGCCTTCTCTAGAGACTCAATCTCATTGTTTAAGTCCCACAACTTGGAGATTGTTTCCATGTTTCACAAGGTTTCCTTTAGGTAAGGGTGTAAGCTTTTGTGACAACAAAAACCACTAACAAAGAGGACATTCTCTATAATGCATTGACTATGCACATTGGATCTACTATAGCCCCTCTTACAAAATTTTCATTGAATTTTATAGGGATGTATAAGGGAGAAAGATCTCTAAAATAAAGGTCATCTAGGGGTATAGATGATATGTCCATATTATGTGTTCTTTGGTTTTGGGGAGATCGGAGTGATAGTAACCATGTTCACAAATGGATTATCACCCAATGGAGAGGGGGAATATGGTAATGCTGAGATTTTTTTGAATTTAGTTAATGTAAAGTTCACAAAACTATTCAAAATACATGATATGATAGTCAAATGAAATAAAATGGATGTGAGGTAACTCCTCATTGAAGCCAAGAAGCTAGAGCTTGGTGTATCGAAGACAAAGAAAATATTGTGTGTGACAGAGAGTGGTGGAGTAATGATACAATGAAGTTGAGAAGCTATGAAAAATTTCCCCAAGATGAATAAGTTGTAGAGATGGCTCAAGAGAGTAGTTCAAATAACCAAGCATGTCTAAAATAGGGAAAATGAAGCATATGATTAACATTAAACTAGCCAAGAGGAAACTCAATATCAATGATTTGTTGTAAGAGGTATTACATAGCCAAAATAATGGGTATAATGTCCCAATAGACACTTTGGGTTTGTGGGATTAGTGTGCTTCATGCATTTTTTCCATAACATGTACATGTCTTTAACCAAACAAGGAAAGTGGTCAAGGATTCAAACAATGAAAATGATAGGGAAAGAAGGATGATATGGAGGCTTTAATAGAAATTAGTTTATCAACTAAATGTAAATATTTTGTGATAGAGAACTGCACACATTCCATTTATGATATTATAACATTTTTCATATATTTCTATTGTAAACAACTACTTTCCAATGGAGTATATTGATTAGTTCATTCTAGTGCAATTTATTGTTAATATGAAATTATTGTTTACTATGGATGTTTAGTGACCCTTGAGTAGTCCTACTTTCTCTTGTGCTCTTCTTGGATGGAGTGAATGAGAATTCTTTCTTGTTTGACTTAAATGTTTATGACTTACTTTTAATTGAGTATTTGATGTATATTATGTAAGTGATGCATTTGAATGTGAATGATATTGAATTGATTCATGTTCTATAGATGTGATAATGTGTTTTATTGTTGTACTTTCTTTGGATACATTATGCATCATTTTTTGTGAGAATGCATCATTTCACGTATACTATGGAAGTTGTGATGAGTGGATTATTTGTGAGTTGTCATAAATAGTTCATTTTTGTAAGGAAGTAGGAGATAAAATTCATAGACTAATATTGTGTAGAAGTTGAGAAATATAAATTGATACAACCCAAAGAACACTTGCATGCAAAATAACCTATCACTATAGATGCTCGAAAATGGTTTCTTGTAACCTAATATTGTAAACTAATTGGAGGAGGAATTGGTGGAGCCTATGTTTAGTATGTATGGAATTAGTTAGATTGGTTGAAGTCTCTTTGAAATAAGCTATGCATCTTGATTATTAAAAGAATCTCAATTTGTAGGATTTGTGAGGCTTGAAGAAGTTTTGGATTGAAAAAAAATCTTGGCTATTTTAAAAAAAAATTCAACATAGGGCATTTCAATTGGACATTCCAATTATGTAACTAAGTACTCCTAATTTTAGATTCCAATTTTGCAACCAAGTACTCATGTTGTTTAATTTCATTTCAATTGAAAAATCCAATTTAGTAACAAATAACTATTGTGACCTGATTGTAGATTCCATTTCTATAACCAAGCACTCCTTTAATGTACTTGTAGGATGAATTAGAAGGAATATGTAAAGCTGACATGTAGTAATTCAATTAGAACTAGAACAATTAAAACATTTAACTTAAGGACAAAGGTATTTATATGGAAAGAAGACATTTTAAGGGCTTTTCGAGGGTTTTTTTAAAAATAATTAAATTTCCCATGGAAGAGACTTGCGAGGCAAAGATTCTCAAGGTTTGAGGATTTGAAGAATGTGATGGACATGATGTTAGTGATCTTCACAATGAATTTGATACAACATAAAAAATTATACACAGTTGGGTTGTGAGGTCATGACAATGACTAGTAAAATTTTGAGACCATTACCTAGTTGTTTAGAATTAGGGAACACTACAATTTGTTCCACAACCCAAGAAAGTCAAGCAATATTCACATTTATAGAGAAGCAAGGACAAAAAAAATTGGAGAGCATGAATCTTGCATATATGTAGAGCAAGTTAGGAGATGCAAAAACTTTGAGCATGATGACCTCTAGTTTTTGCGATTTTTCACTAATAAATTTGAATTTTCTCCTTACTCTATTTCACAATAACCAATAGAAAAATAGTTAAAAATATATATAATTTTATGAACTATAGAGAAATATATATGTTTGAAAAAAATGGAAATGTTATTGGTTGAAGTAATAGGTATTATTGCATCACATAGGCGAGAACTAATAATGAGACTTTTCTAAAACAAGGGGCACAAGACTTAAAGTTCTTGCCTAATGTGTGTTGCCCCACTTTTGTTTTCTACTTTATTAGCAAAAGTGAGTTTTGTGTGTTTAGTGAAGTCAGTTTCGTTCCCTTGAATGTTTGAGTCTAGGTTTAGATTCTTAAAGGCTAGGTGGTCTTTATCAGATTTTTCCCAAAACTCCCTCTTTATCTACAAAGTTGGGCAGGTTGTTGTTTTGTCTTATAAATTGTCAGGTAAGTATAGTGCCCAAACTGATAGAGATCAATTTTCACTCATTGCAAATGGAGCATACTCACTATTTTGTTCCCATGCTCTTGAAGGTTCTTCATAATGCCTATCCCTAGTTTACTTTTTAGATTGTAGTGTCGGATTCTTGTAGGTTTCTAGGAGTAAGCCTAAGTCTAAGGGGAGTGGATGTAATGCCTACCCCTAGTTGACTTTTCTAGTTGTATTGTCAAATTCTTTTAGGCCTATTTTACGAGTATTGGTACTTGGTTACCATATTTGATTAAATGTTATTTCATACTCAGTTGATATATTTGATGAGTTACTTTGTTATTTCATGTGTTCATTATTATTCGATGATGATATATGTATGTTCATTTAGTGATTTCAATTATCTCATGATGATTATTAGATGGATTATTTATATGTAGTTCTATGGTTACTTACCCCATACTTGCATGTGTATGTCATACTTGTTTGTTTTACTTTATGATTGACATTCTTGATGTGATTGAGGGAGGGAGTCATAGTCACCTGCTAGTCGGGATCTACACGATGCACCACTTTCTGTCATTGTCTATTTAGATTAAATTACATGTGTATGTACATGCATGGATTTTATGCAGATTGCAAGTACTGGGCATCAACTTCCCTGAATTGCTAGGATGAGTGTTCCCTATCACAGTATCTCAATGGTATAAGTGGGAGATAATTATTGAGTCCAAATGCTAACCTTAAACCAAATTGTCCTAGAAAGTAGGACACGTATTTGAGTTGGTTAGTCATCTTAATTTGTCAAGTGACATGAGTTCGTGATTTTGACCCTGGAGTTTGATTTTGTTGTTTGCCTTCAGTTGAGTTGTCGTACTTGGTTTTGTGGGTCTATTGTGATTTTCTATTATAATTAAATCAAATTAAAAGATAATTTAATGATTTAATTTAATGAAAATTTTATAAATAACATTCACTATTTAAATATAATTAATTAATTAAGAAATTAATTAAGTAAAAGAATTAAATTTAAAAGATTTTATTAAAGTCCTAATTTTAGAATTTTATATTTATTTAATTTAATAATAATTTATTTAGGCATTTTATTTTATTAAAAAACTCTAAAAAATATTATTTGTTAAATTAATAAATATCATATTAAAAAGAGTCTCGTGATTTAATAAGAGAGAGGAATCATTAATATAATAAAGTTTATTTTAATTAAATTGTATAAAGCTTGTGCATGAAATTAAAATAATAAAATAATAAAGATAAATGGTTTTTGTGGGATTGCAAAATCAAAGCCCTGATTTGGCAGAAAAACTCTTTATCAGGAAATTAGAGTTCATTTCTCCCAAAACAGATTTGAAGGAACTGATTTCTGAGAAGAGGGTTTTTGAAAGAGAAGGAAAATTCTGCGTGTTTGGTGTGTTCGTTATTTATCATCAAATCCAGGTAGGATCTCGTGAGTTTTGCGCAATAGTTTTTGCATTGAAAATATTTGTCTTCTCTATGTCTGTTGTGTTTCTATTTTTAGAATTCCTCTGGGTTGAAACCCTTGTGTTGAAATGTATTGCTCTTGAACATATATGAACAGATTTATTATCTGAAAGCCTCATTTGATTAATTTGGTAATTCATAGATTGAATCGATTTAGAAATTTGTGTTCTGGATAGGGTTTGGAAAGTTTTCATTTTTGGAAAGTTTATGTTTTTAGCAGGTTTCAATTTTTGGAAAGTTTTCATTTTTTGAAAGTTTCTATTTTTAGTAGGTTTTCATTTTTGGAAAGTTTTCATTTTAAGTAGGTTTCCATTTCAAGAAAGTTTTTGTTTTAAATATGTTTCCACTTCAAAAAAGTTTTTGTTTTTAGTAGGTCTCCATTTCGGGAAAGTTTCCATTTTTACATGTTTCCATTTCGAGAAAGTTAATGTTTTGAGTAGGTTTCCATTGGGAAAGTTTCCATTTTTAGTAGGTTTTCATTTCGGGAAAGTTTCCATTTTAGCATGCTTCTATTTAAGGAAAATTTCATTTTAGCAAGTTTCCATTTCAGGAAAGTTTCCATTTTAGCAAGTTTCCATTTCAAGAAAGTTTCCATTTTAGCAAGTTTCCATTTTGAGAAAGTTTCCATTTTTAGCAGGTTTCCATTTTTGGAAAGTTTGCATTTTTAGTAGGTTTCCACTTCGGGAAAATTTCCATTTGTAGCAGGGTTATGTTTCGAGAAAGTTTTCATTTTTAGCAGGTTTCATTTTCAAGAAAGTTTTTCCAAAGTTTAATAAATTTAAATTTATTTTGGTAATAATTGATAATAATAATTATTATTAATTTTAATAAGTATTGTTAAAGTTTTAACTTTAATTATTTGAAAATTTGATTTATTACATTGTTATTTAAATATGATTTTAAAGTAAATTGAAAATCAAAACAATTAATTAGGAGAATTAATACTTTATTTTATAAGCTTGAATGTGTTTATATGGTTCAAATATATGGAAATGATTTGTAATACTAGGGAAATTTTATTATTCGAAAACCTTGGTAATTATAATACTTTGAGAAGACAAAAACATGTACCCTGAACCCTGATTATAATTGAAAACTCTGTAAACTGTAATACTTGGAAACAAGAATTGAAACCCTATTTGTATACTGAACTCTTATGTTTGAAGAAAACCTAACAAACTATGAAAACAAATGCTTAAAAGATCTTGATGAGATGTGTGTGGTTTTACATTTGGGGTTTTGTGTTTAAAATATTTTTAATGATTTGTTGAGAGTTGAGACTCATGTGGACTCGAGAACGTTAGCAAACCTGCAACTTAAAAATGAAAATGAAAACTTGAAAACCCTTCGTGAAAATTGAACTGTTGTGTTTTCAAAAACAAATGATTTATGAAAGTTGCATTTTTTTGTGTCTTATATGATGTGTGGTTTACTGCTATTGGTTTCGGGTTTGACTTAGTGTTTGACCAATCAAGATGTTACTAGAGGCTTGGGATTTTTGTTCTATGATGCCATGATGATGTTTTGATTACGATCTATTATACCTGACCATGGTGATGCGTCATATGTGTGCTTTGATGAGTTTGATCAGATATTTTGATGTGCTTTCTAGTTTCTTATGTGGGACTTGGGTGAATGGTGTGACTTTTATGATATAACCTTTTAGTCTTTGATCAGTTATCTTTGGATTGCTTCACAGTTTTAGATTACGATAAAAACAGGTTTTGAAGGGACCCCAAAACCCTTTCACATCCTCAAAAAAGGAAAAACAAGCTAACCAACAGGAAAGAGCCCATAAACCTACTAAAAAGTAGAATCAAAATCAGGTTTTATAGGGACCTGAAACCACTAATAAAGTCTAGATAACATACCCAGGTTTTACAAGGACCTGAAATCGATAGTAGGATTGGATTGCTTCACAATTGCTTATATAGGACTGAGGTGATTAAATGATTTGTTTTTGGTGATGTCATGTTATGACATGGATTTGGTTTATGTGTACTTGATTTTGGGTCAGTCCTGTTAGGATTATCGTATTAGTGAAATCTTTGATTTTGATCAATGATATTTTAGTGCTTTCCAATTGCTTGTTTAAGAACTGATGTGTGGCTTATGGTCATTTGAGATCTTTTGCCTTTGTTGAGCTTAGGATAGGTTATATGTATGTTATGTTGGGAAGTGGCTTGCAATGGAGGTTGAGGCCCTAAAGAGGCTATTGAGTTACCCATCGTAGGTTATTCTAATAAGTGATAACATTTCATTAAATGGGTTAACATAAATTAATAAGATAAGGTGCCACATAAAGTCACTATGGGGTTTGGAGTCCTAAGGGACTACCAAGGTAACCTTAGAGTTGATTTGTTGGTATGTTGTGTCTGTACTAAAGGATACTGATGCCGCATAGAGACACTAGGGGGTCCACAGTCCATAGTGGCTGCCAGGGTAACCTTAAAATTGGCTCATGTGATGACACTTGCCCACTTGCATAGTAGATTTCCTATGTTTCTATCTTGCCTCTGGGATTAGTTGATACTTGTGTTCTTGGTACCCTTTGAGATAGTTTTCTTTTAGGTGATTCCTTGAGCCTAGATGTTGGTTTTGACTTGTGTTTTGATATTCGTATGGGACTTGAGTTTATTTCATCAACGCAGTGGGAGTGGGCCATTTAGGTTCCATGAGGTTAAGTGATGGTGCATTTTTCTTATACCATTGAGATCCAATAGTTGGATGTCATTGCTGGAGTTCCTTGTTTTGTTTTACCTTTCATTTTGTTCTTGTGTACTATGATGGATGGTGATACTCTATTGTATTGTATTTGATTTCATAGAGCTTACCAGATTATGTAATCTATTTTATGATATATATTCTTTCAACCTTTCATACCTTGTGACTTTACAGTGGATGATTGTGCATTCTGATTATTTCCAAGTGGCATCCTATAATTGTATATTATTTAAATGGATTCATACCTGTAATTATTCCATGATGTGAAATTGTTATGTGTTAGATTTAATATTAATAAACTTATATGTGATTCAACGTCATGGGACCCTTAGGAGACGTAATCTATATTTATGGTTGTATGTATGTGAGTTATTGCTTCCGTTATTTTTATCTCTTGTTATTATTGCTTCCATTATATTATATTTGTTGTTGTTTATTATCTTTCAAAAAAAATGTTTGACAAACTTAGTGAAACTTTAGGTTAATTTCTTTTGGGTTTCCTAGTGGGGCGTTACATTCTCTAAAGTTCACATGTCTTTACAACACTAGCTCATCACATATCAATGGTTAATAAAATAAGCATTGGTGGAAAATCCCATGTTGCCTTCTCCATGGTGGCTTTTCAACCCATGAAGGCGATTTTCCACAAGGGATCAATTGAAGATGTATCTAGCTTAAAAATATTCAAAGAGCATAGATTCTAAGGCAAATTGATGTTTAAATCTGGGATTAGACTCCTAAACATAATATAGATTCACTGTCGCTCAAGTACTAAGCCTTAGTAGACAACCTTAGTTCATCTTCTCTTCGACGAGTTTCCAATCCATGAAGATGATTTTCTGCAAAACAAATGAAATTGAAATACAAGATGTTGAGTGACATCTGAGTGAATCCATGCACCTTAACTAAACATCTCTAATAGTTAGAAATGCAGTTATCAAGATTCAACCAATAAGAAAGTGTTGACGAAAAAATGAAAATTGCCTCCTCCTCGGCGGGTTTCCAACCCATGAAGGCAACTTTTTGACTATATAGAGAAATCAGGTCAATAGGTAAAATTTGGCTCCCATGTTGAATCTAGCACATGTTACGATGATATTGGATTGAAACGAACTGTTGTAGAAAGAAGATATGGCCAAGATCTTACTTGGTGGATTTTCATCAACGGAGTACCCCAGGGGCAACTTTTTGAAACTAAAAGGAAAACGAAAAAGTAAATAATGGGTTAATGGAAAGTTACCATTACATCCAAGGAAATAATGAAAAGACTTGTAAATGTTCGTTGAATCTTCTCATTTACTCTAATGGGTATTTCCTTAAATTTTACTTGTGTGGTGCAAATTCTGAAGTTTAACAAATAAATCGAGGTCCTTGTATAAAAACACACATGTAGTTGAATGAGTTACCTTGTTTCTTTGATTTCTCATTTTATCAATACATGTAGCTTCTAAAAGTTAGTGATTGTAGCATCTGTTGTCTTATTCATTTTTTGATTCAAAATCTCATTCATAAGCTATAGCCACTAAATTCATAGGTTTTGATGGTTTGACTGGGACCAAGTCTCAACTGTAAAACATCACTAACACATCCCTCTATTTCTATGATATGGCAGTGTTAGCCTTAGTTTTGAGTCGCCATTTTAACTTTTTTCGGTGCCTTTTGAAACCCGAAATCCTATGTCCAACAAGTTCCTTTGATTTCTTATTTTCAAAGAGTCACCACACTCTATACATGGAAGTTGATCTTATGATGTCTTTCACAATCCCTACCGTTGAACCACTTCGAACCTCTTTGAACCTCGGTTCAAAGTAGTTCAAAGTAGTTCAACCAAAGCATTTTGATACTAATATTTCTCTATAGGTGGGGCCTACTAAGTGTAGTGGAGGCATTTACTTGAACCACTTCAAACCTCTTTGAACCTTGGTTCAAAGTATTTCAAATTAGTTCTATTGTTGAATATTTTGCACACGGATGTTAGTGATTCTCAAAGGACAAGTAGTTCCCTAGAAATTAAATGAGGTGTCAAAAGTAATGATTAAAGGTCTTGTCTGATTTATTTTTGTTTGAAATGAAAGATTAGTTGTCATCATGATTAAAGAAGGAAAATATTTCATTTGGGAGTCGGATTAGACGTCATAAATTTATAATTATTGCAAGGACATTCACAAAGGATGATCATTTAATGAAGGTGTCTTGTCACAGTTTCAGGTGTGCACATTAAGCCGCAACAAAATTACCATGAATACCTCATTATGAGGTGGTAATGTCGCCAGTATGTCCTCTTTTAAAGTATAAGTTTACCACTTGATTGTTTTATCACATGCAAAGGTGAATCGAAAGTGGAGAAGCAATCAGTGAAGAGCAGAGGTCTAGTTTTCTTTCAGTGGATTACATGTGAGAATAAAAGAAATCCCTTGTCCTTTCTTTTGTGTGTTGCTTTGAAGAACAAGAATGGTGTTGAGCTTTTCTTTCCTTTATTTAGAATGAGGTTTGTTCTACATTTCTTTGGAAATATTTCCAGTCTTGAGTGTAAGAGGCCCGTCATTTCTAACACTAATTTGGAAGGAGTCAAGGTTGAGAAGTTAAAAGAAAATTTTCTTAAGAAAGCTGATGAAGTTAACAGTTGTTTAGAGGTCCTAACAAGTGGTCTAATCGAAGTGGCTACTTTTTCTCGTGCCCTTTTAAGTCTTGAACTACTTCAGTTGTGTATTGGTCACTATGATGTGAGAACCAAGAGTACTTTGAAAAATGATGAAGAACCAATGTTACCCATCTCTAGGGAGACTATCTCATTAGTGTTACATCTACCTAAGTGTGCCTTTGTTGCTTTTAGCCCAACCCAGTCTCTGATTAAATATCAAGAAAAACTAGACAAGTACCATAACATGTTGGCTAGGAAATGGGCAGAGACTAATTATAAAGGTTTCTCAAGGCTGCCCAAAATAATTACCAAGGATCACATGAAGCCCCATGTTCATGACCTCATGGTTTAGTTACATTGGGTTAAAGGGTCTACAAATATTTTCCTCTTTGAAGATTGGATGTGCCACTACATAGAGATTATCCTTAAAGGAGAACAATTTCTAGATTGGGTAGAATTTATAGCTAGTTCATTAAGGAATCAAATCAAACATTCTAAGATATTGAAATAAGATTTCCATGTCTTCCTACTTGACCTATTGCAATGCATGTGTTAGCAATATTACTTCCCTTCCCCATGAAGCTTGGAGTGAAGACGTAACTATTTATCAATATTGCCCCCTACTCTAAAAAGACAAAGTGTTGGAAGAATTCAAGAAAACACATGATGTTCTGATAGAAAGTGTGCATTTGAACCTTAGAAAAACACTGATTCCAAGGATATCCTTTGAGGCTCGAAAGCTAATTCAAATTTATAGGAGCTATTTCATTCAGTTTCCTAAGTTTACATACCTATGAATAGGGGGATTTGAAGAATCGGTGGAGCTACCTCGGTATGCTTTAGATTGTTTTATTATAGCTGAGATGTGTAGGCTGTTGTTTTTTGCGATTAAGGATAATCTGCCTTAGGAGGAGTGGGAGTCTATTTTCCCTGTCAAGCTTGGTTATTTAACTTGTAGTAAGATGATTATTACCTCTATGATTGGAAGCAACTTGCTCAGTTTCAACTTTGGATCCTACTAGGGAAGGAGATTTTTGATAACAAAGGGTTCGCAACAAAGGTACTTGACTTGAAGGGTCAATCACCAACAGTTCTTCATTTAGAGGATCTATGGCAAGATTGAAATGATAAGAAAGAGGTGGTAAAAAGGGACCATTGAAGATCAATACTTCCACAAATTAATTCCCTGGAATTGAAGTTCAAATTGGAGGGGGTAATTTCAAAGATGGTTAAGACATTGTTGAACCACAATGGGAAGAGGCAAGTGAACAAAATCAATTAGAAGTAGACTGGAGCCAGGGTGAAGAAGATGATATAGACTTGAGAACCAGATCTATTCTAATTCATATAGATAATTGGTTAAGGAGAAGAAACATGAAAGCTATCAATGAAAAACAAACTACAAAATCCCCAAAGGTAGTTTCTTTCCCTGAAACATTAACTTCTGACATCCAAATTTCATCTCATGTTGTAGGTAGCATTTTAACTCCCAAGAAACAGAAAAGAGCAACATCTCCTAAACAAATCATGGCTCCTAGAACTAGGTCCAAGACCAAGTCTGAAACACTAATACAATAGAAGGTTTAGAAGGAAGAAATGATGACTCAAGGACAAAATCAAGGAGAAGAGCTCACCTATTCAGAGAATCAAGATGGTGATGTAGAGTTAATAGAGGCATCAAAGTTAGATCAACCTAACTTCATGACTCCTCCCAAAGAAAATCAAGGGATGACAACTACTTCCACCATTCCACCATGGTTATCAATTTTAGTCAACAAGAAACATAGACTTCAACTAGTGTCTATACCAATTAAGGATATTGTCACCAAATATGCAGCCCATGGCTCTAAGAGCAAAAAGATGAAAAGCGACGCACGGTTGATCAAAGACTCGGTGACTAGAAAGGTGATGGCAGAGGTGGCTACCTATAAACAAAAGGATGAATTTGGGGAGATTGATGTAGAAGGTTTCAAAGTCACTACTGTGGAATTAGGAGCCATAAGTAGAGATATCAGAAACCACTTCAAATTTTGTGCTAACCATATGTTGACTCAGTTTGAAAAGGATAGCAAAGAAAATAAAGAACTAAAGAGACTGGTAATCACTATGGCTAAGCACATTGATTCTGTGATGAATTTGGGCACCCTTCCATTAATTTAGACTCCGCAATATTTTGACCCTAATTTGTCAAATAGCCAATAATTGGTTAAGCAAATGCAATGGGGAAAATTCCTCTCAGATGCAGTGCAAGAGTGGGTGGAATCCATAATAAAAGAGGGTAGTAAATTCATTTTGGATTTCAATACCATGCACACTGAAGGAGAAGTGTTATTGGGTGAGGTCCAAACCCTTCTTCCGGTGTGGGAGGCTAATCAGACTCCATGCCAAGCCATTGTGTTTCAAGTCCACAAAGTTGAAAAGTATGGCGTGTTGAAGCTTCAGAAAAAGAATCCCATGAAAATTGTAGATTCATGCATGTTGTTCATCCTCAAAAAAAATACGGGTTGGAAGGATTCAATTTGCAAAGGAGCCATCAAAGAGATATGATCAATGGAACTCGAGATCACTGGAATGCATAAAGAGCTCTTGAGAGATATGCAGATTGTCAACCCTACAAGTATTCTATAGTTTGAGGATGGCAACATGGAATCCCAAGTTTTAACCAAAAACTTCAACGATGCCATGTCTGGAATAAAGGACAACGACACTCCCACTTCTAAAGATTTCACCACCCTAGCCAACATTGAATCAATGCTATATTTGAACAGGAACCTTATGCCAAGTCAAAGTCGCAAGATTAGGGAGCTTAAATGGCAGAATTATGCCTGCAGGTCAAAACTACTCAGCCTGAAAAATCCTTACTCTCATGCAATGCAGGAATTCGTGAGCACCTTCAAAAGCTGGAAACTAGTCAAGCATCGCATGATAGATGGAGAAAAGGCTGACGAGGATGTTTAGTTGCAAATGGTTATTTTTTGGCGTTTGAATTTTCAAACTATTTTTAAAAAATAAAAAATTGTTTCTTTTTCTTATAACTATTTTCAACTGAAAGGTTGGGCTTTAATGGAAGCCTTTTCAGGTTTATAAAAGACTATAAATATTGAAGCATTTGGCTAGAATAGAGTTAGACTTTAGTAGCCTAAAAATACATTGTTAAAGTTAGTACTATTTAAGTAGCTTGTGTGGAAATAGTAATAGGCAGATAGTAATATATATGAAGGTCCTCTCTTAATCATTTTGTGCTCAAGAAGTCTTTTTGAACATATATCTATCATGTTTTGTTGTGCTTTAAAACTTAATGTTTGAGCAGAATTAGTTATGGTTACTTTGTGAGCCGTGATGGTTAATATTGTATGACATCTACTATTATTTATCTTGTTGTTTGTATTTATTTCTCATTTGCCAAAATTGATTTAAGTTGTTGTAATATTTTAGTTCTTAGTTAAATCTTGATTACTTGTGGAAAGACTATGAGCTTTTCATTCGTTGATTTTTGAATATGTAAACCATTACCTCAGTACCCAAGAGTACACAAGTGTCCCTTGAGCACTTTCTGGCAAAAGTGTGCATTTAGTTCTTGTTGATCTTTTAAATTTATTGATAAATCATTTGTAAAGGGATCTATACATGTAAAAATTCAAAGGGAAACAATTAACAAAATGTTTACCCAACTGTTATGAACTCTATTGAATTTTCCAGCTTTGGGCATAGATTGAATTATTGATTTTGTACGAAAAGACAATATGTTCACTGACAAGAAAACTTCCAAAAGAGGGTAAAATCCAAGCACATCCATCCTATCTCTGAGAAGCTTCGAGGATGTGGTTTGGTCGAAGTCGTTGGTTTCCCGGTTCTAGTTCAAGCCCTAGAACTCATTTATGAATGCATCCACCATTGCAATCTGGAAACCAAGCATTGATTTCAATCGACAAACAAACGGTGGTGAATTTCCTTTGTGTGCCAAAATGGGAGGATTTTTTGGACCTAACTATCAGTGGGGTCGTTTTAGAATTCTTAGCAAAGAAGATGATTTGGAGGAAGGAGATCATGCGAACATGGTTCCATAAGCCATAGAGTAACAAGAGCAAAGTCCCCAAAAATTTGTTTAGAACCAACCTCAAATTGGAGATAATCAAAATTTTGTTTCTTCTGCATAGATTGAGAGGTGAAGTAGAAGTCCTAAATTTTGTTGAACAATACTTTGTTTTGGTTCAAATTATATGCTCAGATACACAATATATTGATTGGGCACAAGAGGTAAGTGAGATTCAGTCCAATGCCCTCCAAGCAGTTAAGTCTTACAATTCATTTTTTATGTCTTCATTCCTGATTTATATGCTAGCATCTTTGCAATTATGGACCGATCTTTCATGCCTAGACGACTTCCCTAATGATGTCAAGTCCTATAAATTTTATCCATGTCTCTAGCTGCATAATATTATGCAGATTATGTAAAAATAAATGACACATTTACTATGAGAATTTGCAAGGAATTACAAGGGTGCCTAGAAAGTAGATTCTCCCCTGAAGACGTGGCCACTATCAGTCAATTTGGTTGTTATTTTATTTAGTTTTCATCTTTTTCTTACCTACGCCTTATAGCTTTCAATGGATTTCCTTTGAAGCTACCAAGATATCTGAATGATATGATAGTATTGGTCAAGATCATCTGAAAAGCTCTGCAAGTGAATGTCCTAAGCAGGAGTTTGAAGAAGAAAGGGTATGAATTCCCTATGAAGGTTGGAGCATTTAGTTGTGACACTCGATCTAATGCTAAGAATATGATGAATGTTTTTGAGAAGAAGTAGAAGCTAGATATGTACGGTGTCTTGAGACCTATGTTTGACCCCAACAGATATGCTAAAGATGTCATGCAAACTAGGAGTGTAATAAAACATGTCAGCACATTGAAGACTACTGGGCTAATTGCAAAGATGAATTTGAAATCCGTGATCGAGTTTTTGCAAGATTGGTAGTAGATCAAGTTAAGCTATACAAATTAAATATAGATGTGGATGGAGTTGAGGATGACGGTCAGAATATGTACAAAATGACTAATTTGACCAAGTGAAAGAACATTCATATAAGCTTTGAACCATTCAGAGACATCATAGAAGACTTAGATGTGATGATGGCAAGAATCTACAAGAGGACCAAAAAATGGGTCGAGTGGACTACAACACGAAAGAAAAGAAGTAAAGTTGTGTTCACCTAGTCCACCCTAGACGTAGCTGTTACATCATCTTCTCCTATAGGCACTACAGGCACAATTCCATCACTCACCCAAGGCTTGGCTCAACCAACAGGTGGAGGCGATCAACCTCCTGACAAAAACATTCCTTTGGACTAAACTTGTAAGGATGGTTCAGTACCTGTGACCAGAATTGAGGTAGAAGTCAAAAAGAAGAGGAACTAAAGGATACTATAGTTACAGTGGCTCTGCAATCCCACAGTAGTCCAATCCCATCTATAAGCACAACATTATTATTACCAAGTAGTCCTTAGATCCAAGTAGTTGATCTCAGAGATGGTGGGAGCAGTGAAAGCAAATCCACAGAGACAAATGAAGTGGCGAAGAAAACATCCAAGGCAAAAAATATTCTTTTAGCTCCAAAATTCATTTCTCCATCTCCAGGAAATCCTTTATCTTCATCTTTGAAGGCCTTGACTCTAGCTAAGAGAAAGATGTTCAGTGTGGACACACTAGGGACCACATCCAAAGTAATCGGCATCGAGTCGTGGCTCAAAAATACTTTGGACCAAAAAAGGAAGAGGATACAAGATGGGGCTCTGAACAAAGAGACTTTGTCTTTGGCCATCTGCTCTGGGTCGACATTAGGCAAAGTGAAGAAGTCAAAGACTTTGCCTATCCTTGGCCAAGGTTCGAATATAGGACACCTAAATATGGAGATCACCAAGCCCACCAAAGAAGGTAGGATTGAGGACCTAACTACAACTAACTTCCAATTACAATCTCTGGATTTAGGAGAAGTTAGGCACGATACCAAAGTGGGCTTATAGAGAGCAACTAATGAAGTGATAGAAGAAGAACTTGAAGACCTCAAGCTTGCCAAGGTCATATTGAAGGTGGAGATCCAGGAACTCAACTACTTCGTCAGGCAATTAGTTGCCCCGTTAGCAAGCATATCGAGGATACCACCTACCAGTGATCTTATAACTACATACATTTACCTAGCCATCGTCTCTTAGCTACAAGAGGACAAGCATTTTGGGAAAATTGGTAGGAATCAGAGTGAAAAACTCAAGTCTAAAGGACTTGTAGTTATAGATCAACTTGGTAATGTAGTGTTGAGACTCGAGATAGAAAAGGATACTATCTTGGCTAATCGAGCAACTCTGTCAGCAGAAAAGGCAGAGTGTGAAGAGTGCATCTCTCTCCTACTTATGATCATCCAAATGAAGGCCAAAGAAGTAGTAGAAGTCAAGATTCTACAAAAAGGAGACAAGCCTTTGTTCGAGTGGCAACAGGGCTTGCAATTCAAAGGTGACATGATCTCTTCAGCAGAAGAAGGGCCATAGAAGATAGAGAGCAAAGTTGAGGAGGAACAAGATAAAGATTATGAGTTGATGAAAGGTCTACACACTGAATCCCAAACAAGTGGGCAAGGGAAATGAGTAGTAGGAGTCACTGCTATGTAAAAGGCATTCTCAAGCTATTTGGATAAATTAATAGAGAAATCTACTAGCCATCAAGAGAGAGTGTCAGACCTCCAACAACCTAGTGGATATGTACATGTAGTGACAAAGGAAATGCAAGAGTGGTTGAGCTCAATCAAGGACTTGGCTAGAGAACACTCCAAGTGGCTTATTGGATACACCAATGTCCACATCAATAGACACAAGGAGCTCATTCTGATCATCGTTGTTGTTAAGGCCCATAAGGCAAAATTAGAAAAGGGAAAGAAAATAAGATGATGTTTCTCCCACTCTTTTGTATTCTAATATGAAATTGTAACTGATAATTGGCTTCTTGCCATTTGTCATTTTTGAGAAGATGAACCAATTCAACTCCTTTTTGTAACGGTTCATCTCAAAATCCTATATGCACCCAATAGAAAGATTAATGAAAGGTCGGCTAAATTTTGGTGTGAAATGCTTCAGATTGTAGAGACAAATTGAATGTGATTTGTATCAATTATTTGTTGTTCCATTGCTTGTCTTAGTTAGAAATGTCTCTTTAAGTTGAATTGAGCTAATGAACAAATATAGCTTTGTTCTCTTGTTTTAATACAACAAACCGAAGATAATCATAGTATTGTTAGAGTTTAAAAGAGGTTATTTCCAATATTATGTCTTAAGCTATTTCCTTACATTTTTGAGTTAAAAGCATTCTGTTAAGTATCTAATTCATATAAATTGAATTCACTATTGCATCACCAGATTTTGCGAGTTCATAAGATGTGTGAATTCACAAGTTTGGTTAGTATAAAGACCCAAATTCCAACCTGAGTTAGTTCCTTTCTAGGCTTAACTTGGTTTTACTCTCCTATTCTCTGGTCAAGAACAAACCCCATCTTAGAATTAGAAACAAGCGAATTCATTGCAAATCAAAAACTCAAGGGAGCAACCTATAAATTCAGAGGGAAATCAATCACTTAGTTGCACTTCAACAACTGTTGTAATCAGTCATTGTTCATAAATATTGGGCATTCAAAGATTTAATTTTAAAAAGAACAATCTATTTACTAACAATGTGTATTGCATTTTAGGGTAAAATATGGTGTATGTGAATATGGTTAAGGAGCATATATTTTATTAACATGTGTTTTGGTAGAGAAATAATATTTGAGTATAACGAGAAGGATGAAAGCTATTATTGCTTTGAGTGATTTGTAAGTGGAAAAATAAACATGTGTAAAAGTTAGTTACCTTTAAACCATTTAGTAGGAAAATAACCAATAACATAAAATTAATTTAAAAAACTGATTTGGTAAAAGTGTTTCCAAGGACCTACATTGTTAAGATAGTATTGCCAATAACACTGTTAAGATTGTTTTCATAGTATTGCTTAAATATCTTTTAGGATAATTATATCTATCAAGGTCCTCAAGTGATAAATTGAGAACAATAGTACATTACAATAGTTGAGGATCCACACTACAAGCATGCAAGTAAAATAAAATGGGCTAGCATTTGAGGGTTGAAGTGTTAGTCAACATATTTAAAAACTAGATGTGATGGTTCTGAGCTAGTTAACCATTCATATTATTATTCTAAGTATGAATACAATTAAAATTTAAAATTTAATATTATAAGAGCTTGAGTGAGATTAAACACAAAGTCAAGAATCTATGAAAAAATAGTAATTGTAATTTCAAATTATAAGCGATAGTGTAGAGTGACAATTTCTGCAAACTTCTCATTCCAAGGTTGAGCATGTGGTTAAAATAAAATTAAGAATTGCATGTACTAGAGAATCATTAGAGTTGATAGTTCTGATTAGTTAACTACATTTTCAAACCATATAAAGGAGTAAGCTATTATGTCTCCAACTAACATTATTATTTTCATAAGCAAATTCAACAAGGAATAGTATTGAATTATCTCAAAACTAGATTTGAATGTTTTAAACTACTTTAAAATATTTTATTGCCCATATCATACTTTTTGTACATTAAGATTCATGGTTTTATTAGAGGGGAAGAAGAGTTGTAAATTGTCCTTTGGTAACCTGTATAAGACATAACGGAATAAACCTAAGAATAAAGAGGATAATCACTTAACCTAAAGCAACACGTTTATTGATGGCCTATTATATATAATGGGAAACACCTATTCATGTCATTATTCTCATGATATTTTTTCTTCACATCAATTTTAAATAGGTGTTTCCTATAATTTGAAGGACCTAATCTTGCTTCTATTCTTTGTGCTTTTTTGCTAACATCAATATTAATGCCATGTTGGAGCATGGGCAGTTTCTTGTCTCTCGTAGGGTTGTGTCCATGTTTTCCTTTGGGTCGTGGGATTGAACATTAGTACAAGAGTAAAGCAATGGAGGTGAAGTTTTGGTACTTCAAAGCATAGTCATACTTTTTATATAAACTATTGGATATATTTTTGTAGAGGTGATTATTTGCAAGTGTTTTATCCTACTTCATGTATCCATTTATATTATAATTTGTGTTATAGTGTATAAATATCAATTGAATTGAATAAGAACTCTTTATCCTTGATTATTTGTTATATAGCAGAAAAATGTAAAAAAAACTTTTAAGTAGTCACATTGGTTGAGTACAAATAAAGGTAAGTAGAGTTAGATGGTGACAGAAATTTTATCGCTTCTAGTAGCTAGGTTGTGTGGCTAATTGAAATGGGGACTCAAAACTCAAAAAAGAAGGCAAAAAAATGTATGACTAGATTGAAAGAGCTAAGCTATACATTATAGGATTTTTTATTTTAATTCAAATATAATGGGGCACAAACTAGTTAGTAAAGTTTCATTATTGTTTTAGTTAGGAAAAAGAGATTCAAATTACAAGTTAAATAAGTGTAAATATGAAAACCTCCACATTATAGGCTCTTATTATTCCAACAATATAATACAACATATATGGATGCCTTCCTACAAGCAACTTACAACCATAGACTCTTTCTAAAGCAACCTAAGTATAAGGAGCTTATGAGAGCAAGGAACAGATAGCTAGATTACATACAACGAAACTCACAAAGAGTGTCTACAAAACTAAATGCTATGGAGAGAAAATGCCTTTAGGATAATAGGTGGACAAATATTCAAAAACCTTAATTAGTATCGACATAGAAGTGTTTATTAAACTTGCAATCCTAGAATATATGTTTTAGCTATCCTTATGTGTTAGGATTCCAAACACATGTAGAATATTGAGAAATGGTCCTGAATTATAAAAAAATATAACAAAATTATGCTTTCTCATACAATCTATTCTTTGTAAAGTTGCATGTTCTCTGCACTAATGAATTTCACAATATTATGCTCCTACTGACAGGCTAGATGAAGACATGATAGTCTCTTTGTGTGTATATAATACTAAAGAAAAAAGTTTTGAGAGCAACAAAATCATTAGTGGTTGTTTGTTAATGTAGTGAAAATACACAAATACGTGATCTTAAAAAATGTTAAAATATCCATACTTTTGTTGTGTATAGGTGATGACTGGAGCACAAAAGTCTTAGAAAAGTTAGTTAAAATGACATTAAGTGATTTGAAATATAAGTCTTTAGGCTTCCAAATATTTGCATTGGTTTATCTTTAAACACAATAGAACAATTATGTGTTGTCTTAAGTTGAGGTTGCACAATTTCCTATCTTTTTTCTTTTCTTTTTGAATCTATAATATTATTTCAAATTATATTCAACATAGAGAGTTAAAAAAATGATAAGAAATTAATTTAATATAGAACTTATTTAAAATTCTTGAAGATAAGTGAATGAATTTTTGTTTACTTTATAAATTACAAACCCAAAGTGTTAGTTTTTTTTTTTTTTTTTTTTTGTGGTGCCGTATAGTTTCATAGCAGGTGCCAACGTGGTATTTTCAATCTTTGTTACCAATCTCTAGCAACTAAATTGTATCCTAACATGTCAACCACTGTTGTGTCAAGGATAAAATAGATGATTGTGGTTATGTCTTGACTTTACCCACAAGTTTGCTAAACTAGTCATAGCAACAAAGTAGACAACGAGAGAGAGGGAAGGACATAAATCACATTGGATATCGCAAAATCATTTTTTGGGTGTGTAGTTTTTTCTAAATTTTGAAGTGCTCATGAGAAATTCTAAGTTGGGGTGATGAATATGTGACAAAATTTTCTAGGGTTTTTGAGCAGTGAGTTTGAGAAATGTGGGACTGGAGAAGTGGTTTAGATAAATTTGCATGTGGTTTTAAGACAATTGAATGAAGGAAACGATGAATTAGTTGGAGCAATACTTGTTATTATAAATTTATAACCAAACAAGCTAAGCCAACAACCAACTTCAATCTCTTAGAGACTTCTTAAATTCAAATCGATTTGGACTCTGTTTTAACATGCAATACAATGCATAATGCCAACACATTTGCTCTAGCTTTTGCTAGGATATTCTAACCCAAGTCAAAAAATCTGACAAATTGTTAAAAGCTAGACTTTAGGAGCTATGCAATTCTTTGACACTTAGTCTAAATTTTTCTAAAGAGTTAATATTCAAAAAATAATATTGCCCACAAGTTATAAATTTCCATGAAATTACCTTTTTATATACTTGCTCAATAATTCCATTGTCTCATACAAGAGATCAAAAACAAAACTAGTCTACAAATGACCCTCACAAGATTTGGGTTTTTGAGAATCTCATTTTCATTTAGTCACATATTATTAAATTATAGCATTTGAACAATTCTAGCGAGCATTATCTGCCTTGGAGTATCGACTAGACACACCACTAGTAGAACTCACCTAAGCATACCAAAAAGAAGGCCTATCAAATCTAACAATTAAAAGATTATGTTAGAGTAAAGTATTAATTTAATTACATTAATTAAATTAATTATAATCCCATATTAATATTTCTCTTTCATGCACATGCATTAGTCACATTTATTAATTATATTAACGATTAAATACTTTTACTTCTTAGGGTTTCCCTTATAGGTTTTCGATCTCCTTCTATAAGGATTGATCCATCATATATTTTACTCATTCTTTTAGTCTGATAATACAATCTTGCATATTGTCAAAATTAAACCCTTGTCTTTTTTCTCTCTATTTATCTGTAAAAATTTCTTGCATGTAGGTGTTCTTTAGGGTTCTATAAATTTGTACTGCTCAAATTCTACATGGTGTCAGAGTTGGATCTGCTACAATTTATTCAATTTTGAAGGAATCAGAAAAATGAGTGCTTTAGTGGATCAAATCTGTGATGTTAAAGGCCTTTTTTTTTGCAATGGTGAGGTCACAAATTTTTGGTGCACTTTGAGTTTGTAGCACCCAAAAATTCTTATCTTGATATAAGGCAAGTCCCGTTTGGTTGATGTTGCTCTGGAACACAAATTTTTTTTACCCCAGGTTATGCATGCTTCCCAAGCTGGATATTATTAAATTTTTTAATGAAATAAAAAACAACAAATAAAGAAGAAGAAAAAGTGCTCACCTTTAAAAAAACTATGTAAAAGTTTATTTGAAAAAGGTGTTTCCTTTGTAAAGTGCATGTCTTGAAGGGCTCAAAACATGAGCCCCGTGCTTATATCAGTAGGTGTGCATGCACGTACGACCACATTGCAGGTCTACACATGTACACAGTTGTTGATGTCATCATTTTGGAGTCAAAATTTGACAACAATTAACCATCATGCATGTTATTTATTGTCATAAAAAGTAATTAATGATTTTTTTGTCATAATTTGGGCATACAACGTCGAAATTGGGCAAACAAGATACCATTAGAGAGCTAATTCTGAGAGTTATTCAATGTTGTAGGTTTGATTTTCTAGTTTCTTTTTTTTGTTTTGATCTTTATTTTTATAGTCAAAGTCAAAAGTTCCTTTTTGTACTGTAGGAGACATATCTTTTGCATCCAGACGCTGTTCTACACCAACAAAAAGGCATTGGAAAGGTCTTACAATGTTTTGTCCATATTTGTGGTTCTTTTCATAAGAATTTTTTGTCAGGTACACTTGATTTGTCTTGAACCATTTATTGCTCTTTTCTTGTATAAGGTTCTATCTAGCTTATGGGGTTTGGTCTTTTGCATTGTGAGGGGTGTTTTTCTTTCTTGTTTCTTTCATTTACATTAGTAAACCACAAATACATCAAAACAACCCCCTTCTATAAAAAATGGTTGATGCCTCTTCTTATGTAGAACTTTTGACCCCACACAATCATCACACATAGAAAACCCTGGTGACATAACTTCTCCATTCAAAATGGTTATGGTCTTGTTTAGATGATGTACAACCAATATTACAAAGACCTTTTGATGTCATGCAACACAAAAACAAGATGGATGAGGCCACAAGTTCGATTGCTTTACAAGTTTCAGATAGTTTAGATTTTCATCCTGATGGGTGAAATACCCTTCGAGAGATGTGGGCTAATTTTGAAAACTTATTTGGTACCAGCAATGAGTTTAGGGCACTTAAAATTGAGGAAGATCTTACCTCTTTTATACCTGATTCATTTCCCTTCATTCAGGACTTTTCAATGAAGTTCAAAAAAGATAGATCTTTGTTATAGGGTTATTGGAAGAACAAGATTGACACAAAGTGCATTTACCTGATTCTTTATAAGCTTTGTGCGAACTTTCATATTTTTTCTTCTACCTTTAATTCCACCAAGGATGCTTTGGGTCCTTGATTTACCATGCCATCCTTTGAGATTTTCTTTGATCATTTGACTTGACAGAAAGATAAGCTCTCTCAATTGGATTCTCTTATAGGATCAAAGAATCAAGCATTGGTACTTCGCACATCTTTAGTAAATAAGGAGAAGAATCAAAAGCCACAACTTACTTAGCCTCAGAAGGATTGTAGTACTTATCTCCCCTCATGCCCACCTTCTCTTAACAAAGAAAAATCAAAGACAAAAAGACTAAAATGTGCTTATTGTCAAAAGCCCAATCGTGATGAATCATGTTGCTATGAGAAGAAGATAGATGGATATGCAAAACAGGTTCCAGATTTGATTGCTCTTCTTCATAAGAGCAACATTGATATTCCTTCTTCTAATTCTCACAGGGTTTCTTCATCGCCGTTTTAGATATAAGGAAAAGCCACAAGAAAGGGTTATGCATTATGTGCAACTACTACAACACATTCTTCTAGATGGCTACTAGATTTAGGTGCTTCACACCATATGGCATCTTCTTGGGAATTATTCTCTTCTTTTGAGGATTCCCTTATTCCACACATTTTGATGGGGAACAACATTGTTATGAATATACGTGGGAAAGGTTCTATTGACATTAATGATGGTGCATTCCATGATGTACTATGTTCCATCTTTGTCCTCTAACCTTCTCTCTATTTATTAGATTACTCAAAGTGAGACAAGGAATATAGTTGAGTTCACACAAGATTCAATGCACATCAGAGATAGTGGGACAAGCAATATTGTTGCTACATGGGCTATTGATCATTCTTCTCTCTTCTGCTATTTCTCTCATTTTGGTCCACCATCTCCACTCTCAAAGAATCACTCTCTTTGTTTATGAGAGCCTATTAAGGTGAAGTCAAGTCACTGAACTTATGTGTTGTTCTTGAGACCATTGTTGTGACTTCTACACCTCCACCTCTTATTTAGATTTTATATGTTGCACAAAATGACTCTTTAACATTGCTTGACATTGCTACTCCATTCATCGAGCCACTTAGTGTGGTTGTTGATCATATATCAGAGGACATTCATCTCCTCTCAGATGATAGATTAATCACACTTGTTATCCCACCTCCATTGGAGATTCTACTACATGATTCTCATACATTCTCTTTTGAGCATTAGTTAAGACTTCCAACTTCACCTCACATACAAGGGGTTTCATCTTCTATGTCCATTGCCTTTGTTTCTTCTAGATTGGAACCACATTGGTCTGATCATCGACACATAAGCTCTACTATTATGGAGGGGCTATGGAGTCTCGAGCCTCTATCATGGGGGGTTTCATTGTACTTATGGTTTTCAGAGAGTCTCTTTAGACATATCATTTTTACTTTCTTTATGTCTCTTTTGGAGTAGGGTTTTTTCTATGTGGTTTTCTCTGTTTCTCTGTTTCATAGAGATTTTGTTGTGATTGGGTACCTCAATAGGCCAATTTTGTTGGGACTAAGTCTGCATTCAACATTATAGTTCCTTTGATTTCTTTCTTGCATTGTTTGTAGTTTCATTGTTACTCATCTTAAGAGGAGATGTTAGAGTAAAGTATTAATTTAATTACATTAATTAAATTAACTTTACTCCTGTCTTAAGATTTCACTTCCATGCACATGCATTAGTCACATTTAATAATCATATTAATTATTAAATGCCTTTACCTTTTAGTGTTTCCCTTTTAAGTTTTTGATCTCCTTCTATAAGGATTGATCCATTGTATATTGCACTCATTCTTTTAGTTTGATAATACAATCTTGCATATTGTTAGAGCCAAACCCTTATCTTTTTTCTCTCTATTTCTCCCTGACAAGTTTTGCATTCAGGTGTTCTTTAGTATTTTGTAAATTTGTATTTCTTAAATTCTATATATTAGAATTGACTAAGATTTTCACTTGGAATAACCACTAAGAAAAGTGAGAAAGTTTTAGTATGATGTATAAAAATTGGGCAAGACTAGATTGGTAAAAAGTTACAAAAATCCTAATTTTTGAGCTATAACTTTCTAGTTTGCCAGTCTCTGTAAGAAAAATAATTTATTGTAGTCTCACGTTCGCCCTTTGCAAATCTTAAGTCTGAAATTGCGCCTGCACAACAAAATTATTTTTGCTATTCTTGTACGAAATGCACTAGTTTTTTCTGAAACAAATGAGATGTGTGAAAATAAAAAATAAAATAAAAGGAATGACGAAGAAACTTCTAGCTAGAATTAAAAAAAATCTGCATGGAAAGAGTATTCACAGAGGATTAATAATCATTTAATGACATTTCAACATGCAAAATTTCACTAGTTGTCATATACACTTCTTGTCCACTTAGCAAATTGACACACTATATATTTTTATTGATTTATTTCAAAAGAAATATAAAATTTTCTGTCTTTTTCTTGACAACTAATAAACTTATCAATAAATAACATTGTTTGAATTTTACAAATATGTTGAAATCACCAAACTTAGATAAATATAAACAAATTTGAAAAATCTTGAAATCTCATTAATTAAGCCGATAGACTTATACGTGGGAGCTTTGCTCCCAGATTTTATAATTTTTCGCCAGTAAATTGTCAGCCCTTCTGGATTTTATATTTTCTCATAGTAAATCTTATCTTTTATTTCGATTTTCTAAATGTTTCTATATATCATTTATATTTCTAATTCAAATTATTCTATTCTCTAAATTTCCAATTCAAACTATAGTTTCTATTTTCTACCTCCATATTTATAGGATTTTGTTTACCCTTTGTTTATAAGAACAAACTCTTCTTACAAATTTTGTCATTAATGTTTTCATTTTCTGATAATGTTGTTTGTTATTCTTAATTTTCTAATATTATTCTCTACAAATTTATCTTTGAAATGTGGCCATTTTTCTCCTATTTGTATATGTTGACATTGTTGAGGTATACTGATTTCTAGTTTGGAATGAAGAAATTAGAGGTATTCATATCTTTTCGAATTCTATGTTAATGTTTTTTAAAATCCTAGACGTATATATATCCTATTTAATTATTATTTTGAATGATAAAAAAGGTTCTTCAAAGAAAATATAGGAAAATTGTACTATACCAATTGACATTATTAGCTATATTGAAATTAAAAAATTTCAATATATGTTTTGAAATTGAAAATGATTTTACTCAACTACTTATCAAAAACTTTGCTAATATATTTAAAAGAAAAATGGAAGTAAATGAAGAAAAACATAAAGCAAAGCTTAAAATGGAAAACATATTTTATAACAAAGTTGTAAATGTTGAATACAAGAAGATGGCTTTATTTTTCATAAATCAATATTTAATAAAAAAATTCTTTAATTATCTATTTTTCTATTTGTCAATTATAAATTTAAAAATTAATTTATTTGAAAACTAATTTATGTTCCATTTAAAAATTAAAAAAATACAACCTAACTTAATATAGAATTTGAAAAAAAATTGAATGATAGAATAGCAATATTTATTTAAAAAACTTGATAGGTAATGTTTCTTAAATATTATTAATAATATAGATAGATTTTATTGAAATCTAGATTTTAGTTTTAAAAATTATTTCAAAATCATTGATAACTTCTTTGAAAAAATAAAAAATAATTATAGTCTAAATATAGAAATATTCTATAATGGTCAAGATTTCAATTTTAAATTTATTAGAAAAATATTTTAAAGAAAATCCACATAGATTTCAATTAAAATAGAAAAAGATTTTGTTGAAATAAAAAATTAAGTTTTTAAAGTAATTATAAAAAGATTTCAATTTTAAATTTATTAGAAAAATATTTTAAAGAAAATCCACATAGATTTCAATTAAAATAGAAAAAGATTTTGTTGAAATAAAAAATTAAGTTTTTAAAGTAATTATAAAAAGGTGATGACTCATTTTAATTCTTTTTGAAAATAGAATCAAGTTTAATTTATAGAATATTTTTGACTTGATGTAAAAAAACATAGAACACTATTTATTTTTTAAATCTATATCAATTTTTATGTTTATTTTTTATAACTAAAATAGTGTCATATCTTACAAAGTAAAAATTTAACTTTAGTTACTAAATAATATTTTATTCAAATATGTATAATAGAAATTATAAGTTTTAAATTATGATTGTAGGGTTCTTAAATTAAAGCTAAAATTATAGTTGCTTTTGAAATTAAAAGCGACCAAAAGCAAGGGGGTCGGCCCTTAATAGTCAAAAGGCTGGTAACCAGCACATTACCAACCAGTAACAAAAATAGACAAAAAGAACAGGAGAACCAACAGTCAAAGACAAGAACCTAAAACCAGAGAGCTAGAACCAGAAAGGAACCCTAGCAACTAACCAAAGTCCAACGAGGCACCCAGGCCAAATAAAAACTTAATTACAGCTGATAACCAACAAAACTATAACTGTCATAACAGTATATAAAGTCTTTGGATCCATGGACCCCATAACTGAACAGAAAAAAGAAAAAGAAAAAGAGACTTATATTTCTTTTTTCCCTTTCCCTCTTGCATGAAGAAGAATTTGGGCCTAGTAGTCAACAAGGAACTTAAAGAGTAATTTATTGTCCTCCATGTCCAAGCCAACTTCCTCCTTCTCTTGTGCCAGCAATTGGAGGGTAGTTGCAGCAGCATGAGTAACTTTAAGTCCAAACTTGGAGAAGGTGAAAAACCCCTCCTCCAAAGCTTTGACTCTTTCCTCCAGGTTTCTGTAATGCTCCTCCACCATCACCGTCTCCTCTTTATGCTCCTCGACCTTCTTAGTAGCAACCTCCTTCATTTTTTGTCCCTTTGGTTTATCCTGCAGCACCCATGGGTTAGAAGAAATCTTTGAATTTTCCTTAATAGGGGAAGAAATGGTAATTGGGGAGTTATCCTTTTTGCTCGTCTCATCACAAAAAGTAAAGGGTTTAAGTGAGAAGCTAGTTGAAACATGGGTTGTCTCAGTATTCCTTCCTTTGTTGTTTGACACTTGAGTTTGAGTGTCATCCATCAAAATGTTCCCAGAATTGAAACTTTTTCCCCCCTCCTCATTACCATCATCCTTTTTAGAGTTGGAAATGCTTTCCTCCTCCCTTCTGTCACTATTATTGTCTGAGCTATCTTCTTCAACTTCCTCAACAGGGTATCAAATTGACTTCTGCTTACCCCTAGCTTGGGACTGAGCTAGCCTACTAGGCCTTCTTCTTGCTTTTCCCCCAATATCTTCACCATAATCCTCTCCAACAACCTCTACCACCTTATCAACTTTTAATTTCTTGTTTCCCTTTTGTTCTATGGCTATGTCAAGTTTTTTCTTTTTCTTAGTATCCTTACTAGGAGATGGCCTAGGAGTATGGATTTTCGTCCCCGTATTGGAGCTCAGGGGGGAAATCCTACTATGGCGGGGGTTTTCCACAACAACCTCTCTGGGGGGACATAAAGTGAAGTGGAACTGATACAGATGAAAAATTAGCCCCTGATGAATAATGGTGAAGTTTAGGCCTTTACTTTTTTTTTCCTTAACATCCTTAATCATATCCTCAAGTGAATTTAGAAGAAAAAACGTAATGGAAATGAAATCCCTATTTCTAAAATGATTCAACAAGGGAAAATGATAGTAATAGCACACTCCAAACCTGCCTTCCAGGGTGAGATACTTCATCAGGACTAGACACAGATCATCCTAGGGCTCAAGTAGCTTATCCCTTTTAAACCCTCCTCTGTAGCGAATCGGCTCCTCATTCTTCGCAAAGAAGTTTTTCATGCTATTCTAATCCGAGACTTTGGTGACTTTCTTCCACTTTTTTCCCTTCATTGTGAGTCTTGTTGCCATGGCAATAACCTCCTCCGTGACTTGAAAAGTAATGTTGTTGATTGTGACCTTCCTATCATCCCAATTATTCACAAATTGTAACGCACAATTTTCATCATGCCCAACCATGGACAACATATATGGCAAAAAACCCCCTTCCTTTAGGAGATACCAAGTCGCCATCCTGTCCTTAATGTTCTCAAGTCTCGTTGGTTCCAACCGATTCAGATCACCTCCCATTTCAATTTCACCACTATCCTGCCTCTCTTCCTCAGAAATACGCATCAAAACTTTATCGCTTTCCAATTCTCTATGGCTACTCTCTTGCTTTAATCCTTTGGGGGAATAGGGATCAGAATTACAGACTCGCATATGATGAGCACCAGAATCCCATAACATCTTATTATGAGATTCGTGGGTATTAAAAAACCTAATTTTCTCTCCTTGTCGATTTCTAACATCCCAATCCATAATATTTATCGTACTTCCATTTGGGAAGTGATTCAAAACTTGCCCCGAGTTACCATAATTGCGAAAAGATAATTTCCTTAATTCGTAATTACTCCACTTATCATTTGTACAACCACGTCTGTCTCTTATTTCCAAAACGCTAAAGTTAAATTTAGCGACAAAGTTCTCCATCTCGCCAAAATTGGCCTTACTTTTAAATTTAGTGATCATCATTTTGAATTATGCCGCCTTTTTCCTTGAATATCAACATCCTTAGATTTTCGTTGATATCAACTAAATTTTCCCAGCATGTGATTGCCCTAACGTTAAAGCCCATGGCAACCGCAGCGTCTACCACTTGATTACCCTCTCGGTAGATATGCTGCAGGTGGACCATTCTCATTTCCTCCAATATATTTTTAATATCCAGGATGATATTTCTAATCTTCCATCCCAATTTTGCCTCCCCCTTTACCCAATCGATCAACAATTTGGAGTCCCCTTCTATAGTTAACTCTAAAATGTTTCTTTCCCTAGAGAGTTGTAGACCCCATAATAATGCCATAGCTTTTGCCACATTATTGCTACCAATCCCCACCTGGCATGCATAAACCAATAGAACATCACCATTCCTGTCTCTCAGCACACCACCAGCTGCTCCCTGTCCTCCTTTCGTAGCTTCGTCAAAATTTAGTTTATATTGTGTGATGTTGGGTGGTCTCCATATTGTCTGTCATCTCCTCCTCCTAGCAGAGTTATCAAAAAGGAAGAAGTCCTCTTGACAACCCCAATTCTCAGCCACAATGCCTTCAATTCTTTTGGTTCTTCCTTTGGCATCTTGTATTTAGCTACTCTTATATTTTCCTTCAACAGTTTGTTCATCACTCCAAAAACCACTTCAACCATCCTATTTTCTCCCCTGAATATCCTGTTATTCCTTTCTTTCCATATGTGCTAGCATACATATGGTGGGATAAACTTCCATAAGAGGATTAGTCTTGGATGATGGAATGGGCAATCCCAATTATCCACAAACTGTCCCAAGTTATCTTTCATGACCCATACCACCACCAATCTTTCCCAAACCTTAGTCCAGATGTCAACTGCAAACTGACATTCAATGAAAAGGTGGTAAATACTTTCTTCCTTATGTTCACAAAGGCAGCAACGGTTTGTTATGTAGAATCCCCTTTTTTTCAAATTATCGATTGTTAGGATTTTTCCATGTTGAACCGTCCACCAAAAGAAATTAATCTTAGGTATAAGGTTACTGATCCATACCTTACTCCACGTAGTTGGGCATAGTTCCTTACTGAACATTAGGGTATAAGCAGATTTGACAGTGAAGTTCCTAGTCGAAGTTAAATCCCAAGCTAAAACATCTTCCTGTGGCAGCATTGGGATCCTTTGTTCCTTTATTAGTTCTTCAAGTTCCTCTATGAGAATACCTATCCCCGCGGATACTCCTCCTTCAACAACTTCTTCCATCTCCTCCCCTGATCAATGTAGTCTCCCACTCTAACCCCTATATCCTCCTTAAGGAGTTCCTTTAAACCACGATATTTACTTAAAGCCAGTGATTTTCCCTCCATCCACCTGTCTTCCCAAAACCTTATATTGAAGCCATTGCCCATAATCCACCTCAATCCTTCTCTTAGTAGTCCTCTATTTCTAATAATGTTTTGCCAGATCTTTGAACCACTCGGGAGGTCATTATTATACAGGTTCCACCGAAAGGAGGTATTAGACAAATATTTAGCTTTCATAATATTTTCCCACCCCGTGTTTCCTTCTGCTAGTCTCCATCCAATTTTTGTAAGGAGAGCTTTATTAAGGTCTTTCATTCTTCTAATCCCAAGCCCCCCCTTAGCTTTTGGTTTACACAACTCCTCCCAGTTGACCAAATTCAATTTATTTTTCTCTTTAGTACCTGACCACAAGAAATTCTTTTGAATTCTCTCAATTTTCTCGGCCATATTAAGATTAATCTTAAATATGGATAAGAAATAAATAGGGATTCCCTGAAGGGTAGCAGCAATCAGTTGAAGTTTTTCGGCATTGCTTAATATCTTCCCTTTCCACCCTGCAAGCTTCTTGAATTCTCTCCACTATCGAATTCCAAAGTTCATTAGACACCTCCTTTGTAGTGAGGGGGAGGCCTAAATAAGTGTCTGGGAGGCAAGCAAATTGGCAATCCAAAATTTTCCTAATCCTTCTTTGAAGTGAAGGATCAGTGTTAAAGAAATAAATCTTGCTTTTATGGTAGTTCACCCGTTACCCTGAGCTTTCTTCATAATTATGTAAAATCATTTTCCAGGCTTCAACCTCCATGATTGAAGATTATCCAAATAGGAAGGTGTCATCCACAAATTGTTGGATAACCTTAGCTTCAACATTAGTGGCTGGTTTCACACCTTTAATGCAGCCCGAATCAACTAATTTACAAAATGAGCTTCCCAAGACTTCAACAACCATGATAAATAGGTAAGGTGAGAGGGGGTCACCCTATCTTAAACCTTTTCCTACCATTATGTTACCCCATGGGGACCCATCTAGTAGGACGGAGTACTGCATTGAGCTCACCATCAACATGATCAAGTTTATAATCCTATTGTTAAATCCAATTCTTTCTAGAACATCCTGAAGGAAGTCCCACTTGACCTTATCATAAGCTTTGGAAATGTCTAACTTGAATGCCATTCCAGGTTGCCTGCTCTTTTCCATTGAATGGATAACCTCATGGGTTGAAATAGCCGCATCAAGGATTTGCCTCCCTCGCACAAACCCCTTCTGAGGACTACCAATAATTTTTTCCAAGAAAGGCTTTAATCTGTTCACTAAAACCTTGGCAAAGACCTTGTAAATAGTATTACATAGACTTATAGGTCTAAAATTATTCAAATTCAGAGGATTGGAATTTTTAGGAACTAGTGCAATAAAGGTCTTATTTATGCTCCGTAGTATTTTGCCAGTTCTGAAAAAATCCCTAGTCGCCCAAATAACTTCTGATTTGATCACTTCCCAGAAATGCTGAAAGAAAGCAGGTGGGAAGCCATCAGGGCCCGGGGCCTTAAAAGCTTTCATTAAGAACACTGCCTTTTTCACTTCCTCTTCCGAGATCTTACCAAGGATCTAATCATTTTCCTCTTCTCTTATACTCCTTGGGATTGAATTAATCAGACTTCTCCTAATCACCTAGTTCCCACCAAAGTTATCTTCCTTAAGCGCCTTACTGAAGTGATCAACCACAAGTTTCCCCATTTCCTCCTGCTCTTTCAATACCCTTCCTCCTTCTTCACTTAGTTTTGAGATAATGTTTCTTCTTTTGTGGTTAGAAGCAGATCTGTGAAAGAAGGTGGTATTTTTATCCCCTTCCTCCAGCCATTGGATTCTAGATCTTTGTTTCCAGAAAATTTCCTCCTTTTGCAGGATCTCTTTCCACCTCCTTCTAAGTTTTTCCTCTTCCTGAATATTCTCCTCCGAGTTATTCCCTTCTGCAATAGCCCCTTGGAGTTTTTTTAGCTTTTCCTCTACTTCTCCTTTACCTTTAAATAGATCCCCAAATGAACTTTTAGCCCAAGCTCTGACATTTCTTCAGATATTATCTAGTTTCCGGGTAAGCCTGTACATTGCAGTACCCTCTATTCTTACATTCCACCACTCTTGAATCTTATCTTTGAATTTCGGATGTGATTCCCACATTATTTCATATCTGAAAGGTTTCTTTCCCCCTTTATAGCCATCCTCCCAACAGAATAAAATGGGTGAGTGGTCAGAGACCGTTCTGTTGAGATTTTCCAAGTAGGAGTTGCCCATGCTATTCCAATTCCCTGACAGTAATAATCTGTCCAGCCTAACCTGAATGAGATCTTCGCCTTTCCTATTATTAGTCCAGGTGTATGGGTTACCCCTCAACTCCACATCCATGAAGTCCAGCTTCCCCGTAAATTCACTTAGATCTTGAAAGCTCTCCTGACATTCTCTGTTGCCTCCCCTCTTCTCCGAATGGTAAAGAGGGGTATTGAAATCACCCATACACATCCATTTCTCCTCCAACATAGTTTCAGATATCCTTATCAACTTGTCATACATTTCCTTCCTCCCTAATCTGCTATTAGGTGCATAGATATTAATCAGTTTCCAACTGTGACTATTCGATTGGAAATGAGTAATTATAAAATTATAGTTGTTGTTATTATTAATCCTAAATGATAAAGCATGGTTTTAAAAATTATAATCCTAACAATTTATCCTTATCCTAAGAGCTAACCCTAATACAAACTCTAACCTTAAACATAATTCTAACAACGATGTAAACCCATATCATAACACTATTCCTACACATATTGCTAAATACTAGATGTTAAATCTTAACCCCCAACTCTTAATGGTAATCCTTATTCTTAATTGCTAAACTATAACCTTAAATTACCCTAATACAAACCTTTTTATCCTTAACCATCATACCAAGAATTGTGTAAACTCATAGTCTAACCTTAATTCTATACATAAACCTAAACTCGTGACTAGCTATTTGTGAAAAGTACATTTGGCACAACTACCTATTGAATTTATACTTGATTTGATATCAAATTTTCAAGTCTAAGTTTAGTTTTTGGATTTGTTCTTTATATCTATATTTGAACCTACTCAATATAGAGTTTCCCTTGATTATTTTCTTGACTTATATTCACATTATTAGCTCTTTTTTAATATTTGAAGGAAAAAATTATTTACAATTGTATTGAAAGCTTAATACTAATTAAAGTGATTTAATATAAAATTATGTGAATAAAATATAGAGGATAAGATCTTTGGATGATAAAACTTAACCAAATGTCATAAATACTAACACATATCATCACATTTTTAAAAATGTCTACTTAATCAACACAAGGAAAAAACATAATAGAATTGAGTTCTAATTTTTAAATTTAAATATTGCCAAGATGGTGGTCAAGTCTACATCTATATGGTTGAGTTCAAGGCAACAAAAATAGTCTTAGGAGGACAAACTACTTGATTTAGGTTGATATGAACTATACTAGGGTTGATGTATGAATATTTATGTGATTAATTGAAAAGTTTCTGACTATTTACAATACTTATGTCAATAAATTGGGGCTAAATATGTCAAATTCATGTGTGTAGGGAGAGGTAAAGGCTAAAGGAATGAGCCAAACTCAACATCATTTGCATTGCATATGATATATAGATCATCTTCTAAAATGAGATTAGGCGTACCTGAGAATTTGCATGTATATGCGAATTCTAGCTTACCAATAATATGTTATTTTTCAATAATAAGTTTCTCTCAAATTTTCATAACAGTTTTTGTAGTTAATTTAAAATAAAATTGTTAGAATTGTCTTTAGAAATAATATCCACACGTGATCTAAACATGTTGCTCAATTAATATTCCTTGCTCTTCCATACTATTAATTTAAGATTTCACATTTAGTCATGTATTCTCAAAGTTCTATTCTTGTTTATTTTGATTCTCTAAAATTAAAACTATTATATTTTATGTCATGTTGAAGTCTATTCTTTTGTTCAAAACCTCATTATTAATAATAATTATGTCATTTTTCATCCCATTAAATATATCACTCCTATAATTATGCTTACAAAAACGTACAACTGCTAGTATATTCTTAAAAAAATTGAATCTAATGAAAACAACAATAGGCAGGGACTAATAATACTTTTCTCCTCCTCCAGATAAGTTTTTATAACTCGGGCTTTCGTATCAATAGAGCCCGACTTCTAAAAACCGACACCAACCAAACATATATTACTTAGCCCGACTTCTAAACACCGACACCAACCAAACATATATTACTGTACTGGTTTGTGTAAAGCTCTGTTATTTTCTGGTTAACAAACTCTACCATAGCTTATAAATCAAATAAAAATAATTCGTAGAAACCCTAAGGGCAGAAACCCGTCAGCGTTTAAACTTCCAGCGCGTTGGCATACCCAGGGTTTCTTCTTCTTCTTTTCCCCCTTTCCCTCGATTCGCATTGTTATTATCATTCTTTCATCGGTTTCTTCAGGTTGCAGAAGTCGCGCGTTTGATTCTCGCTTTGTTATTTCCGGTAAGCGATCTGGTCAAGTTTCGCCTTTAGGGTTTTGAAATGATAAATATTCTTTTTTCTCACTATTGTACTCATTTATGCTAGTTCTCTCATGCTTATTAAGGGCACTTTGATGATGATTCGTTAACGTATGAATGATCTTGCAGAGTTTTTGCAAAGAAATTTTACGAATTTAAAATCTATCGTTTGCAAAGCTCGATAGACTTTATAAAGTCTTTAGTTTTGGATTCGAAGAGTTCTTACACCTGTATGAATAATATTGCAGAGTTTTTGCAAAGAAATTTTACGAATTTAAAGTCTATTGTTTACGAAGCTCTACAGTTTTTATGAAGTCTTTAGTTTTTGGACTCGGAAGGGTTTGTGCATGTGTATGAATGATCTTGCAGAGTCGTTGCAAAAATTTTTTACGATTTTTAAATCTATTGTTTCCGAAGCTCTGCAGTTTTTATATAGTCTTTGTTTTTTGGATTTAAAGGGTTCACGCACCTGTTTCATGTCTCATACTACGAGGTTTTTCTAATTATATTTAACTCTGCCCTCGTATTTTTTAAATTATTTTTTAAGTTCAGGGTTTAAAACTGTAAACGGAGATTGCTTGAGGTAAATGCAAGGGTTAATGTTCCTTTCACGGCAGTGGTAGGTCTATGACGCAGACAATTTTCTTCTTAAGAAATATCTACGTGTTTCTTTGTTGGATGGAGCCCTATAAGGTCTTTATATAGCAAAGGGAAAATCGTTGTTTGAAATTTTGGTTGGATTCAAGACCACATGTAGTAATTTTTTGGGTTTGAAGGAGCCCTAAAGTTTTTGTTTTTCCTTCTTTTTTAGAGGGAAATAATTATCTTTTATCTGGATCGAAGTCTGCAGACAGGTTTTCTTGTTTGTTTTGGATTGAATTTGGAAGTCTTTATGGGCGAGATGCATTTTGGTTGGGCTGTATTGAACAGGGTTTGTGTTTGTTATATGATTGCTTTTTTTTGTGGCTGTATTTTTAGGATTTAGCATATTTATTTGGAAGCTGGGTAGCTAGCACGATATATATGAGTATGTAATCAAATACCTTTTGGGACCCGTCAAACAAATTTGTAAACCACTATAACTCTACCCCCATAAGCTAGCCTCCTCCGTTCCTGCACGGATGAATCTGGTGGAATTGATCCTGTGATCATCATCCTTGTTTTGAGTTTTCGGATGGTGTAACTCTCTCTGCTCTGGCACTAAGGTGCAGTGTGAAATATGAGCACCCTGTTCTTGGTAAATTGTTTTGATTCTGTTCTTGTTTAATAAATTTAAAGCAGACTTATTTTAAATTATAGGATCAAGTCGGTGATAACTCTCGTTCAATCCATGTTTTTTTGGCTCAAACCCCATGAGTTTTTTGCAATTTATATGAGTGGTTTTTGAAGCTTTGAGTGCTAACGGATTATGCAGGCTTCATTTGCTGTGTTTTACTTTAATGTGATCATTGCATTTGTATTATTAAAGAAAATCTTGGGTTTGTTATTGATTGTTAAGAAGTTCTTTTATTTGAATGCAAGTATTAGTTTTTAATCGTTTGCATTGCAACAGTTTTTATGCTTTTGAGGAAATGACCTTGGGATAATTTAATCTTTCATTATAAATCTCTGAATGAACTTCCTTAGAGCAATGCTATCGATGAAAAGTAGGTGTGATTGAATTTATTTATCACAAGTTATATTATATTTTTAGTTATTTGTTGAGAGTTAAATTGTGATAAAAAGGTGAAACTGACTCTTTTGTGTAATGCAGTAAAATTTAAAAGCTAAATCACCTTGGTGTTTAATTTTTATTTCAGGAATGCAATAATTATTGCTGTGTATTATTTGGAATTTGTACGATTTGTTTTTGAAGCTCTGGACAAGACACTGTGTGATATGGGTTTTATATTACCTGAATGCAAACACCACACTTGAAGCTTAGGTCTTATATAATCTCTTTATTTTAATGTTTCATAAAGAAGACTCGGGGCTTTTTCATCTTTTTCCAGAAGTCTTCTTAATTGGAATGTGTGTTAGTAGGTCTTACATAATCTTTTTTTTTTTAAAGAAGATTCAGGGCTTTTTCATCTTTTTCCAGTAGTCTTTTTAGTTGGAATAAGTGTTAGTTTTTTTAATTGGTGTATTGGCAACACCGTTTTTAAATTTTTTTGGATTGAACTTGGGAAAATTTGATATTTAATTAAAATTCCCTAGAAATGAGTTTCTCTAAAGCAATGCTATCAGCAAAAAGTAGTTCAAAATATAGGCATCTTAGTTTCCTTTAAAATTTTGTTGTTGCTGTCTGTTAGATTATTATGAAAAAAATGTAAAGGTGAGAACTTCTTCTTTTGTGCGCCATGTTACAACTTAAGTATTTAATTGGTAGAGGATTTGAAATTGATTTGAAGTTTCTGGATTGATTGGCTAAACCTTTCTATCAATGTTTAGCATTGCACTTTGATCCATCACCAGGATATATAGCAATAAAAAAAAATGGAATATGATGTGAAATGTTAATTGATAAAGGTTTTGGCAGTTAAAATCCAGCATTCGTGCTATTATAATGGACTCAAAATTTTATGGCGTTGAAGGTTTGAAAATTTGAATTGAGGAGTTTTTTTTCCGCTTCTTTTATACGAACAATGTATCTTTTGCCCTTCATAGTGTTTATTTGTCTGGAGACTGAGGCTCCTCCCCTAATTTGTGTACATTTTTCGAACTGTTTCTTTTGTTAGACTATATGTGCCAGGTATATTGTTGTTTTAGTTAAATGGTATCTTAAGTAAATTACTAATTACTTTTTAATCTTATAATTTTCTGACGTATTGGGTCCTTTTAGATCATTTGTCAAAGAATAATTTAGTGGATTCGATGTTTATATTCGTCAAAGTTAAATGTTATTGAACCAGTATGTGATTATGTCTTTAGGAAACTTTGGTGCTTTAAAACCTGTGAGTCGTTTGAAGGTTGAGAAATGTATTTTTATCTGTAACTATCGGGTTGCTCTTAAAGTAGATTTGTCTTTGAGTGACTTGTTGCTTGGGTTTCCTGTTTGTGAGCTCTCCTATGGGACTTACGAGTCTGCCATGGTCGTTTAACAACATGATGAATATTGTCCCAAGCATGTTTGCTTGAATGGTTTGAACTTGTTTCTCTTATCACAGTTGTTTTGATATTTCAATTACCACAACTTTTGTTGATTGGACTGAATAAAATTATTTACAATTGTTAGTAGATGAGGAGTTGTTTAATTATTAATTTTATCTTTTTGTCAAAAGTATTTTTGTATTGAAGTTTAGAATTTTGTTTAATAGATGATATTTTTGTTTAACTATTAGATTTTGTCTTCTTGTCGGAAGTATTTTTGTATTGAAGTTTAGAATTTTGTTTGATGTTTAATTTTGTGTTTAACATGTTAATAAGTGACATAGCAGGTAATGGAAGTTTTTTGGGTATGATGAATTTGCTGCTTTTGTGTTTTAAATTGTTTGTGAATGGCTTCTTTTACTTTTTTTTGCACTGCAATTTGATTGTTGCTACTATTATATTTGTTGTTCTCTTTATATTCTGTACATTGAGTTGTGGCCAGAATTAAGGGTGGTTGTTTGATAGGTTGATTGGCTGTCCTATTGGGGCTACTGTGGAAGATAAAGTAACAATTGGCTCACCCCAGATGAGCATAAACCATGTCAAATTAAAAACTAATGTTTAACATGGCATTCAGCTGCATTTTAATTTAGGGCTCATGCATAAGAGAAAGTAACCAATTGGTCCATACAAATGAGCATAAACTATGTCAATTAAACACAACAGTTCAACATCCCAATCATCTACATTTTAATTTAGTTGAAAGGATTGTGCAAGATAGTTCTCCAATCACCTTTACCAGGGGAGAGGCCCCTCAAAATAATCTCATCCCCCTTACCACAGGACAGTACCTCATCAGCAGAATCTAAAGGCATAGTTGGCATAATTGGCGAGTTTATTTACTCATGTGAGTTTTTGGCAGATTTAATTGCAGAGTAAAAACTTGCCATTTTTTGCATTTAATCACCGAGTAATCGGACTTGGTGGGTTTCTGAAAGTCACTCACCTGCGTTAGAAGACAACATGATAAAAGGAAAAAATGATTCATTTTGTTTGCCAGTTAATACTCTGCGTTGGGAGGCATATATATATATATATATATATATATAAACTCTTCTTGTTCCTTTTGTGTTCTCTTTCATTAACTCATTAAATGCATCTTTTCATTGAATTTTGCAAAAAAATGTATTTCTAATTAAATTCTAGCGGATTTTTAAGGTTCCTGAGTTTTTTTAATAAAAATTGGTCTATTTTTTCCCAATTAAACTTTTAGGGGCTTCGCGAGTTTTTGTCGAGTGAGAGTTTTCCAACTATGTCTAAAAGCATAGCCATAGCACTTTGCTAATATTGAACAGGGGGCTCCTCTCTTAAAATATCAGATGTTTTATTGAAAACCTGGAAGAGTGGGAGGGGCTTGGTAGGGGGAGTTGCAATCATCAGCCCCACAAGAGGCAACCATATCGTTCTTGAAGGGTTCCGTTTTGAGCTTGAGAAGATTCCTGTAACAATAAAACTCCAGTTGCTGAAGAAGATTCAGGCTCTGAAGGAGCTCTCTTAGAAGACTTTGAAAACACCTTGTCCTGCTTCTCCTCAACAATTAAGTGTTGTGGGGCTTTGTATCGATAAACCAAGTTGTGGATCATGTTTTTTTTTTGTTTCTGGCTTGAACAATCTGAAGCTACATGGCTTGTTGCATAATGCCTGTGACAATGAAGGACTTGATATTCGTAATCATATTGCTTAATTGAAATGGAGGCCTATACTGAGTCTGTCTTTTGCTTGGAATAATTTTGAGATATCCAGTTCTATCTAAATTTGAGCAAAAGTGGTATCATCAAAATCCCAGGTGTCAGGGACAGTAGACATTGATTTGGGGGATTCACAAAAATAGAGATTGATCTTTTATATAAGTTGAAACTTTTTGGCTCTACTAATGTGTTGGAGGAATAAATCAACCAGTAAAACTATTGAAATCTGGACATCAACTTTTGTCGGAACATGGGCACTTTTGACTAAGTTGCTAATAGGCACACACGCTGTAGGCAAAATCTTTTATCGGTTTATCCGCAACAAAATTTGGTCTTCTGCTAAGGTGTTATGTTTATTCTACCTTCTAGAATCTTTAGTTTTGAATAGGCTGCGTAGAAGTTTGACTCTTTCACTTATTTTGCTAGAGTAAAAGTTAAAAGCAAAAGTATGGAAATTTAAACAGCAACTTCGCATATTGATCAAATATTAGTATTCAAGATTTTTTTTCTTAAATGAGTTGCTTTGGTGGATTGCACCTTCAGACTGTATACATATAAAATTTAGATTGTAGTCTATCACTAATAAATGTATATCTTTCAAATATGGGTTTGGCGTCCTAAGCAGATCGGATTTTATTATTCTTTTGTCGATTTGATTTTTCTTAATGCTTTATTCTGCTATGTACTTTGCAGAATTTAAGGCAGAATGGGCGAAATGAAGGAGAGTGATACATACCAGGAGGAGCTTCTTGATTATGAGGAAGAAGATGTGGCTCAGGAATCAATCGCTGTAAGGGGTACTGGTGAAACTGTAAAGAAGTAAGTGTCATGTATAATTTCAATAGTTTTGGAAAATTCATTTTTGTATCATTTAGTGCAAATAATTAGCATGTGCTGATATATTACTGTTCAAAAAATGACTTACTGATAAATAATGTCCTTTTGATTTTTTAGAGGCTATGTTGGCATCCATAGTTCAGGCTTTAGGGATTTCCTTTTGAAGCCAGAGTTACTCCGAGCAATTGTAGACTCTGGATTTGAACATCCCTCAGAAGGTATGTCTTTATAAGACGCTTAAATGTAGGTTCACATTTCATGCCTAAAGGTTATACAGTTTACTGTCATGGTGTTTGAATTTAAATTTGGTGGAACTTATTTTATGTTTATCCTGGCACTTCTTTAGATGTCAAAATTTAAAATACAATGTTTTGGTGAAGGAGCACTACGAGCCTGTGTTTTGTAAGTTGATGATATCTATAAACTAAACATAGTAGTTTGCTTTTATGTGCTCCTGCATCAAATGCTTCAAGAAATGAATTTGTTACTTAAAAAAGTCAGTCAGTATGTTTTTTAAAAATGAAAAAAAAAAAAACCAACCTGCTTCAACAGTCCAACTAGCAAAGGTCAAACTAACTAATCAGGGCTTGCTCAAAAGATGCAAATAATTTCTATTGTCTTCCATAACAAGCTCCTCTAATATCCGAGAGTGTCTTTGGGATTCCACAGAACTGAACCAACAAATGTCTGCCAAATTTTATTAGAGAGGGGACGTAGGAGGGAAATATGTCTAGAGCTTTTCTCATTGTCATTGCACGGAACACACATCCAAGGAGCTCCCTGCACAAAACACCTGCAAAGGGAAGAACTTGAATTGCTGATTAAAGTGTCACAGTCCCAGTAGAAGAAAAGTCTTAGGTCTAAAGAGGACTTGTTTTTATTAATCCTTTGAACAGAGATGATCTTCTTTGATTCACTGCCTTGTTATCTTTAGCTAATCTAATCAGAGTAACATCATCCATAAACTGTAAATGAGAGTGGGATGCCCTCTATCACTCCATTTTCAGCTCTGAATCTTGGTGAAGACCCCAAGAAGCTCCAAACATCTTTGAGTACTCACCATTAATGAGAACCGAGAACCAAGAGTGATAACTCGTGACTCACTTGATCCACATGTTGCCAATCCCAAAAGCTTTCAAATCCTTATGCAGAAAGTCCTGGAATGAATAGCGTCTCTTGCAACCACAACCCCACCCAAAATCTGTCTACCAGCAACAAAATCCACTTGCTCCTCCAAATTTAGAGAGGTATAAGCCATGACTTCCGTCTCTCCACAATCAATTTAGTAATGAATTTGTAGACTATATGTACAGGGCTGTGGGTATTAAGAGGTCCAATGAATCAGCTCTTTCTCCTTTTGGAATTAGATCAAGGAATGTAGCATTTATGGCTTTAAGCATGAAGATTCAATTTGTAAATATCTGAAATGCCTAGGTGATGTCTTTTCTTTTCTTTATCTGTTAATATCCTCTAGTTCAAGTAAAGTTGTCTGACTATCTCGGACCCAAAAATTGGACACATGGAACCTGTCTAACCTCTGAGAAATAGCATCAGCATCCCACCTGTTTTTCCAAGTGAACATTTCATTCTATGGCTTTATGTCAACAAAGTTTTAGAGATCTGTATTATCCTCTAAGAAGCTGGAAGAATGCTCAGGCTTGACAGCACCTCCCAGTCTTTACATCCACACTTACAGCATCGATATCCCCTGCTAGAATTTAAGGAAGATAAGGGTAGAGGTACCCAATTACCCTGCTATGAGATTATAACTCTATTTGAATTAACTTTTCTTGTTTATTGAATGACAATATATTTGATATGTTCTTGTTTGGAGCATTTCATTGCTAAAGTGTATTATAGAATATAAATATAACTCTAAAGAAGTCTCAATCACATATTTGTGATGTGATTATAGATTTGTAAACTTGGTTATAGAGACTCTTAAATTGCTTTATACATGGTTTACTATATATGCTAATTAATGGAAAATATGAACCAATTTTCTTTAATACTTGAAATTTGTGTTTCATAAGTTATGTACATATCTGACGTCTGAATTCAATCCCAAAATGACAGTGAGATATATCAAAATGCTATTTGTTGGACTGAAGATGATGTAATTATCATGGTGCTCATTGATTGACTACTGAGTACTTATAATTTTTGTTGAAATAGTCTCTTTAATAACTTCATGTAAATGTTCTGCAGGTAATTTACTTGCACTGTGCCTCTAAAGTTGGAGCATAATGATGGCTATCTTAAACTATTCCGAAATCAGCCCAATTGTGAATGTCCTAACTGAGATATCACTTTATTTTGTTTGATTCTATCAGTACAACATGAATGCATTCCCCAGGCCATCCTAGGGATGGATGTGATTTGCCAGGCTAAGTCTGGAATGGGAAAGACCGCAGTTTTTGTTCTTTCCACACTGCAACAGATTGAACCTGTTCCTGGGCAAGTTGCAGCTCTTGTCTTGTGTCATACTCGAGAGTTGGCATATCAGGTATTTTAATTTATGGACTGATACAGTGGAATTTTTTCTTTCATAACTGGGCTTTTGTGGTTACTTTATACTTAGTTATTGCCATTAATAAGGGTTCCTTACCAGTTCTGTTTTACATTGCAGATATGCCATGAATTTGAGAGATTTATCACTTATTTAACAGACTTGAAGGTGGCTGTATTCTATGGAGGGGTAAACATTAAAGTCCATAAAGCATTGCTAAAAAATGAGTGTCCACACATAGTGGTGGGTACTCCTGGAAGGATACTTGCTCTAGCAAGGGAAAAAGATTTGAGTCTCAAAAATGTCAGACATTTTATCCTTGATGAGTGTGATAGAATGCTGGAATCACTTGGTATGTCAGTAGATATCTTTTTAAATAGATTCTGATTACAGAGTCTGTTTACTATGGTATGGTTTTTGATTTTTTCAATGCTGTAGACATGCGGAGAGATGTCCAGGAGATTTTCAAGATGACCCCTCATGACAAGCAAGTTATGATGTTCTCTGCCACTCTGAGCAAGGAGATCCGCCCTGTCTGCAAGAGATTCATGCAAGATGTAATGTCTTCTGTATAAGTTGACCTGTTTAATCCTACATTATATATTACTTTAATGATTGGGAAACTAGTTAGTTCGTTTAAATTGGCTTTATTCAGATGGAATACTAGTTACGCTTATTTCTGTTGTATTGATCTTATGATGTTTATTTAACCCTTTCAAAGGTGATTCATGTTTTTGCATAAGTTGGTAGCACACATTTGCAAAGGCGATTCATGTTTCCCTGAAGTTCTGTATTTCTTAGTCAAGCCCTTGTTTGCCTCTGCTTTCTCATCTTCGGTCATCAATACTGGACTGCCATAGCTTTATTGTAATTCCAAAGTTGGGATTGCATGTTACCTAAATCCTTTTCTTTGCATTCGCAAGAATGGAGCTGCCTTAGAGGTAGTGCAGAGCTGCATTTTCTATGGTGGCCAACTTTCGTTCATTGTACATGGTGGAGACATGGGTTACATGTGGCCTCTGTTACTGGTTTTGTAACAACAATACAAATAATTAATTCAATGATATAGCGAAGTATTAAATTCAGAATTCAGGGACGGTATATTGGACCACGAAGCTGCTAGTTGAACCTTTTCAGTACTTTTCATTCAACATGTGCTCCTTGGATCAATGAGGGGATTGTTGTGGCACTGTTGGCTCTTGATGGCGATCACACCACCTAATGTTACACACATTTGTTTCCGTTTACAGCCTATGGAGATATACGTTGACGATGAGGCAAAATTGACACTTCATGGTTTAGTTCAGGTATTGAATTTATTTGAGTTAAATAATGTCCGCTAAAATAGTAAACCATTCTCTCTTTTGTTGCATCTGGTATTTATGTCTTGAGATTCTTGCAGCACTACATCAAACTGAGTGAGCTGGAGAAGAACCGGAAGCTGAATGATCTGCTTGATGCACTGGATTTCAATCAAGTTGTGATATTCGTCAAGAGTGTTAACAGAGCTGCAGAGCTGAACAAACTTCTTGTGGAGTGCAACTTTCCATCTATCTGTATTCATTCTGGAATGCCACAAGAAGAAAGGTATGTTTGGTGCTGTTTTTCTTTTTGAATCTACCATGGCACTTAATGTAACAATTCCCTTTGCTCTTTAATCTGGGATATGCAATTGAATTGAATTTGTATAATTCTGCCTTCTCATATTGCTAGCTGCTTCATTCATAAATAAAGCTTTTTGCAGTTGTTGTATACACATTATTTATGAGAATATTTGGGATAAAAAGATTGTGCTTTTTTTAATTCCTGATGGTTCATGAAAATTTCTCTTAAGCATTTGATTTAGTTATGTTTAACAAATACTAATGTGTTTCTTGTGATAGTTTTAGAAATAAAATTTTAATATGTGATTTTTCATGCAGATTAACTCGGTACAAAGGTTTCAAGGAAGGTCATAAGAGGATCCTTGTTGCGACTGACTTGGTTGGCAGAGGAATAGATATTGAACGTGTTAATATTGTCATCAACTATGATATGCCGGATTCTGCTGATACTTATTTGCACAGGGTAACTAATAATTTTTATTCTTTAATGTTACCTTTTCCTTTCTATATTAGATTCAAAGAAATTGAAAGATACATGTTTCCTGTAGGTTGGAAGAGCTGGCAGATTTGGTACAAAGGGTCTTGCAATCACTTTTGTTTCTTCTGCAGCAGACTCGGATGTGCTCAATCAGGTATGCACGGTATTGCAGTCTCTTAAAGAGTTGAGTCTGGCACAATATCTTTGTTAATTTTTGTCCCTGTATCTCTCTTCAGGTCCAGGAGCGTTTTGAAGTTGACATTAAGGAACTTCCTGAACAGATAGACACATCAACTTACAGTAAGTTTTTTGTATAGTTCTATCCATTTCGATCTTTTGTTGTATCACAGTCTTCTTTATTGGGTACTATCCTGTTTAAGTATGTTTAAATATATCTGTTTGATTGCAGTGCCATCTTAAGAATGGAGAAGCATGCTGCAATTCAACTTTTTGAAAGATGATGTTGGGGATTTTGTTTTAACTCATACATGGAGAAACTGCTTATTTTGCTAAAGCAGGATGTAGTACTCTGCTATTCTTATATACATCCCACTTCATCTGTACGCTGACATTATCTGGGAAATTCTGCAGTGGGTTTGAGTTGACCATGTTTCTATTTTGATGCTGTAGTTCCATTGAATGCTTAATTTATTCCGATTGTAACATACATGTAATATTCAAACCTTTAAACAGCCTTAAGCTGAGATTGAGGATGTGAGAACTGCACTAAAGTCTGATCAGTTCACTAAAATGAAAACATTAAACATAAGCTTGATTGGGTTGGGTCAGATTAGTTTTCTGTTGACTCTTTAAGTGTGTTTTTTCCAGAATGAAGGGCTAGTAGCGAATGCAAGATTGATTCAACCGGCTTGTACGATCTGCAGGAGTATACACCATGGAGATAGCACTGCTTTTTTTTTAATAGCATTTGCATGTTCGATATTTGTTAGTAGTTGGAGTATTGATGTCTCTAATCTAATTAGTGTATGAACTGCTCCAATGGTACTTTTTGGAAGCATGATGCATAGATGCGAAGGCTAATTGTACTTGTTTCAAATTGTTAGGGTTTGTTAGGTTTAATGGTTTTATTGTATCAATATTTGTATAAGAGATTGTGGTAGAGCTGTAATGTTTTTATGACACTACAGCTACTTTTTAGAAATAAACAATGATCACGCAACAGCTAGTTTTTATGAATAAACAATGATCCTGTGTAACAATTTGAAGTTGCTAGGGTTATGGTTTTATGATTTTACAAGTTGCTGGTCTAGTATAAGGAACAAAAATGACTGACCACTAAAGTTAGTCTTTGAGAATAAACAATGATCCTGTGTAAGCATGTGAAATTGTTAGGATTATGGTTTTATGATTTTGCAAATTACTGGTTTAGTACTAGCAATAATTAAAAGACCACGTTATGGTTTTATGATTATACAAGTTACTGGTCCATTTCTGGAAATAATCAATCAGAACATTACAGCTTATTCTTCTAGGAATAAACAAATGCTTAAGTATTTTAAGTTGCTTTGAGGTTGTTAGGGGTATGGTTTTATGATTTAATAATCTACTGAACTAGTTTTTAAGAATGAACATTGATCCTGTGCCAAGGATTGGATTTACTAGGGTGACGGTTAACCACATGTTTTTGGTCTAGTGAAATAAATCTCTTAACGTGCAGATGAATATAATTTTTCTCTATTTAACTGCTGATATTTCAAGTGGGAATTTAAGATCGTTTTTGTTTGAGCTAGGAATTTGTGGCTACTGGCAAAAATTTTAGTTGTTAATAGTAAAATTACTAGTTGTTAATAGTAGTTTGCGTTAATACAAGCCTTCATTTAATATAGTTCCAGGAGTTCTCTAACCGAGGGATGCGGGCTGACTGTATTTAACTTGAACCATTTGCAAAGGAGGGTGCCTCTTGGTAAGCAATTATATCTATACTAAACTAATTTGTTTCTGTTTTTCATTATAGGTAAACATCACTTGTGGCTTTTTTCGTTTAGTTCATCTACATTGTTTTTATTAGGAGACCAGTCTGAAACCAACACCCAAAAATAAATATAACAGGAGGATTTTTACGAGACCAGTCCAAAGTTTTGCTCATCGATTATGTGCAACAATCTGTTCTGCACGATAACAGTATAGTGCGTTCTGACAATGCAACATACATCGAGCCTTTTTAATAGTCCTAGTTCTACTTTTCACCAATATACTATGTTGTAGAGAGTGTGCTGTGTATTTTCACATTTTTTTTGAACGTTCATCTACATTTAGTGAATTGTTTTTGATCATGAATCTAAGTGGACCTGTTATTTCCACGCGAACAAAATCTAATAGATCTAAAAAATCTTTTGCCAAGGTAAATGTGCATTTGTTCACAAGTTAGTCAGGTGCTTGAAGCCCTGTGGGATATTATGCAAGCCTTCTTCTGATGAAATAAATGTTTTAACTCATTCTATTCATTGGGCTCTGCTTTAGCAACGTTAGCTTGTTTTCTGCGTTGATTATTGGGAGGGTTATGCCACCGTATGTTTTTTTGTAAGTCAGGCTTAATACTATCTAGCTTCCTTCTGTAGAGAAGTAATGCAGGCAATTTGTCAACGTAAATGGTTTGTTCGTTACCAACTACATAAAATAACTCTCCATTCTTATACGAGTGCGGAAAAAAAGTCTTGGCAAACTATGTTGTAGTGCTATGTTAACAATGTGTTAGTCATCTATTTGTTTGTTGTTTTATAGTGTGCTTGCATCATTTGATAAACTAAGATTGAAGACAATAAATGAGATAAATAGAATTAAGATAGAAGATAATAAATGAGATAAATAGAAGCTAGTTTGTACATGTTTACGTTGATCATAGTATTCATGGCATATAAAATCTATAGAATATTGAGTTCAAACATACATTAAAACTCTAGTTGCATGTCTTTGTACATGTGTTTGATAAATTTTATTTTCTTAACATATGATCTTTTGGGAACAAATTAGATTATTAATAATTCTCAATTTAAATAACTTAATATTAACTTAAATTATTTAAATAGATTAATAAATATTGTGAACTTAAATTTAATTAAAAATAAATAAGATAAATACAGAAAAAAAATATAAAATAAAATAAAATATAAAAACTAAAAAGAAATACTTTAAAAAAAGAAATATTTTAAATAGATTAATAAATATTATTTATTTAAATTTAATTTATTAAATATAAAAAATCATTTATAAATTTTTTATTAAATAATTTATTATGAAAAATTAATAAGAGATACAAAAATATAATGTGTGGAGTAATTTAAAAATAAATAAATTTAAAAGTTGAGATAAAAAATATCAAAAAGAGTTGAAAGGAGTGAACACAAAAAGCCTATCAGCTAAATAAAAGTCGAGTTTATATTGACAAACTTGTAACCTTCCTTTATGTCTAAGATAGGTTTTGGAGGATTTGGAGATGCGATACAAGATCATTCAACCTCGTCATTATCTCGTGCTTATTTTGAATTTCCCTCGAATGTGTTTACCTTCAACTACATATATGAAGCAAGTTCTTACCAATTTTTTAAAAAAAACTTTTTTATCAATGCAAAATAGTAATGGGAATTAGATTGATAGGAAATTTGAATTTTAAATTATGGCTTGAAAGAGTCTTTTTTTCTGAATTCTCACACTGCTAAAAATAATGTCTTGGAAAAATCTTCTTCTGAATTCTCACATGTTTCTATCATACGAATGACCTCATTACGTTCCTCATCATCGGTCTTGGAATCTAGGTGAAATTGGAACATTAGATTAAACTTATGGATTCTCACATATTGTTAAAAATAATGCCTTGGAAAAGTCCTTTTGAATTTTCACACATTTTTATCATACGAATGACCTCATCAATCTTGGATTCTAGGTGAAATTGGAACGTTAGATTAAACTATTAGACAATTGTATGTGAAACCTTCATCATTGATCAATGAGCTCCTATATCCACATATCCTATGTCCATGTCCTCATAGTGTATTTTTAGGCTTCTCCATCAATTCGTAGGAGAATAATCGAGCTTTACTTTTAGGATAAATAATGAAAATAGACAAGTGTGCCTAAAAATATGGAAAAATGAAAATGACAAGGTAGGGTGCTCTAGACATTTGTATTTAGGATCAATACATATATGGGGTCTAAAATAAGGTGGGGTGCTCTATAAGGATTTGATGTGCAACAACATAATTTGTTGCATTGTGTCTTTTTGTACCATGTTTTCTCACCAAATTTCCTCACATTTCCTCCAAGAATTCAGATAGATAAATTTTTTAGTTTAGTACTATCAAATTAAAAGATATTATCACTAAACTAATATTAATTGTTGAATATACTTTACAAGGTATTCAGTGTAATTTCTACAATTGAGTTGGGAAATTTTAGCTCTTCATCATTAGGGGCTTTGAACCTCATAGTACAACCAAAGACCTAAACAAATTAAATAAATATAATAAGTATATTATTAAGCTTTAATATTGTGTTGCATGAACCAAAAATCTCTAATTGCTATTTTTTGCAGCTTCATCATTATCCGTAGGAGGATTAATATTTGCAAGGTCTCTCCACCAACATTTTTTTTATTTCTCTCATATGTTTATGTTTTATTGTTTTTCTATCCAAATTCCTCTAAATAGACTTGCATTTCACAAATATTAACATTCTAGGGTGCTACTTTGTATGCTTTGACATGATGCCTTGATAATACTAATGTATAACTTTTCTTCTTTTTTATTTGAGAATGACATGTTTCCAAGCCTTGTCCCTTTGGCATCTAATAAGGTTTGTGTTTGGGTTATACACATGCTTTTGTATGCACGATGATAAGTTGATAGAGTTTTGATTTTCTTGAGAAAGTGATATGTTTTGTAAAATTTAAATAGTAGATCATCAATGGCATGTTTCTTTGCAAATCTTAAAACAAAAAAATATTCAATGGTGTGAAGGAAAGAATATAAAATCAATCCAAACTTTTTCTTTATATATTTTTTTGTTATTTGTTACAATAAACAAATTTTTTTTAATGAAATTTGATTGAAATATCTAAATCTTCAGATTATCCACCTTAGATATTATCTATAAAAACAATGGATATAATATTTATATAAATTATTCTAACAAGTGATTGAAGTTTGAAGAAGATTGAGAAAGCATAAAGTTATTGATTGACGTATTCATCATATAAGTAAACCATGCACATTTATTAATAAATAACACCATCATATGTATACTACTAGGTGCTCCCTCAATGGTTGGAATACGAGTCATTTCCTTTAACATAGTATGGAATATATTGGAAAAGAATTGTTACTTGAACTATAAGCACAACTTTATATGTATGCAATATGCTTGTGTAAACAAGGATGAATGATAACTCACATTGTTTGTGATCCTTGCGTTGTTGGTCTATCAAAACAGAAAATGGAAAAAAATGTGATGCTAAGAATGATAGTTAGATGTTTTAATGTATTCCATTGACACCTTCATATAACTTGTGCGTAATTGCATGATAAATTGATACACATGTAGGAAAGAAACAAGGAATATGGTGCTTTGTCATTACTTTGAACACATCACGTTGAGGAAGTAATTTCTTTTATAATTATTGTTTAATTTATGTTGTGTCTTTTGCAAACCATTTTCTATATTGATTCTAGATGAACAATGCAATCCCAGATTTTATAATGTCTATTAACTGTGGCTTCAATTGAAATAATGCTAGTGCATTGGATTGTATGTTAGAGAAATATAGACGTAACTGTTCTTAATTTTAGTACCACGAGAAAAAATAGTTAAAATTGAATGACAATGAATGACAAATTCAATAGTTATAGATAAGAACAAGAGAAAAGCAAGGTAAGCAATTGTTTTTTCCCACACCAAGCTACCAACTTAAATTTTAAATATAACTATTTAATAATATAATAAATGTTATCAAATATAATTAAGTTTTAACAATTTTTAAAAAATTAAATCTAAAATAGAATGAAAAAATAGAATTAAAATAATAAAAAAATTAAACGAAAAAATATACTATTTAAATTAAAATCTAAATCTAAAATAAATTTAAAAAAATTAAATTTCAAATTTAAACAAAATCAAGAAAATATTTCTGTAATTTTTTTTTTTTTTTTGTGTGATAGATAATGGGCCAAAGGTTAGATTAGTTATTAATTGAGTAGACTCAAACCCAAGACCTCCTTAGAGTAATACTCTGATATTTTTATTTATGTTTTTAAATAGAAATAAATATGTAATTTAATCAATAATTCTGAAGCAAAGAATAGATCTTTCTAATTTGTATTCACAAAATCGAAAACATAATATCTTATAAAAGACCCTTCTATGTGAGAAAAAATTCTTTTGAGAAAAATGACCATAAAGGAGGCAAAGAACTATTATTTTAATGACAAATGAGTAAAGTGTCATATTAATTTTTGATGCATACGATACAATTTCATGAATAATTGTTAAAATTAATTTAAAATAAAATCTAATTAATTTTATTAAAACTCTAAAATAAAACCATGAATAAAACTTGTGGATAATTTCATATTACTATGATATGTCAGTAAGTGTTTAACAAAAAAATGTAATTGAATCTAATTAGATTTTAAGAGGAGATTTTTTTTTCAAAATTTAAATAAATTTTGAAAAAAAAGAAATTCTAAATCTAAATGTGAAAAATTAAACAAAAACATACAATATAAACTGAAGTCTAAATCTTGAAGGAAAAAGAAATTTATACAATATAAAATGAAAGAGTTTAATTTCAATTATACATAAAAAAACAAGTCAACAATTATAAACCTAAAAAATAGCTAATACTAATAAAATATTTATTCAAAATTTAAATAAATCTTGAAAAAAAAGAAAAATTCTAAATCTAAATGTTAAAAATAAATACAATTTAAACAAAAACATATAATAACATTCACAATTGTATCACACTTCTAATCCTTAGTTTATTTTTGCAGCTACTAGAAAATTTGTTGCTTATTATTAAGCAACCTCTTAAATATTATTTTTAAAATAAATTTTGAATATACTTATTATAAAATTACTTGGAAATAAAACGGCAAGTGATTTAAAAAAGAGATGAAAAATTTATGATGACGACATATGTCTCCATGCGAGAAAAAAGAGTTTTTATTTAAACATTCTATTTTAGATGTCTCTAAGAAATAAGCGGCAACCATTAGTAACCATGGGGCCACCAACTCCAATAATAGTTGCTTCACTAAAGTAGGAGAAGATTCTAATTTATCATTTTTTCAATATAATTGTGCTTAAGCAGCCACATTGGAACATGAGGAAATACCATCATTTTGAAAATTTTAATTTGAGAGCTATAATTTTTTTCTCCTTGATTTACATTTTGAATATAGATATGATTTAAGATTTTTCTTTAGTTTAAATATTTGATCAAATTTTTATCTTTTATAACAAAATTGTGTTGATCTTAATAAGAGCAACTTGGCCATTCGAAATGTAATACATGAACTATTACAACTTGACTTTTTTCAAGTAGACATTATTGAAGAGGTTAGAGTATTTGATCAAATATTCTAAGTTTTTCAAGAAATCTTAAAAGGTATATCCTAGCATTCATCCAAATAAACAAACATTCAAATAATAGATTGACTTCAAATTATCACATGCGTTCCCTTCGATGTCTCTTTCACAAGAGCTATCACAATAAATGTCTAAGACTATCTAGTAATAAATATTCTCTATTGCAAACATCTCTACTATTGAACAAAATCGTTGAACATATATATAAAAGGAAAAAAAAAGCCAAAAAAAAAAGAGAACCTATTTCCCATTTTTGTTTCGTAAAATTATTCAAAGCATTTGCAATTTTAAGTGCTATAATTTGTTCTAATTTTGATAAGGCGAAGAAAAAATAGGGATGAGAATGAGGGAAAAACAAAGTAAGTTGTTATTTCTTTATTTAAAAAAAATGATTTTTTTTCATAGTTGAAAATGACAAACAGAAAGAGGATTGACAAATTTTTTGTAAAACAAAGTCAAGGATAGAAGCTCTAGATAAACTACTCCCAAACTCATACATTATGCTATTGCTACAATATATTATAAACTAGCTTATAATAGGAAAAACATTTACTTTTTATTTATATTTTGATAAGGTTATTATAAAATTATTAATTATTTTTTAATTAGAGTTGTATAAAGTTACTATAAAATTATGCTTCAAAATATTTTAAAATTTTTTAATATATGGAGTTTAATTTAGATTTAGAAAAATCAATTTTATTTTTGGGATATTGTAATGTAAAATGTTATAGTCAAACATAGATATGGTTAGGGACAAAGTTACCATTACAGTTAAAGTTAACCCTATGGATAGAATTAGGGTTAGGGTTAGCATTAGGGTTAGGGTTGGAGTTAGGGTTAGGGATTGAGTTATGGCTAAGGTTAGGGTTAGAGTTATGGCTATGGTTATTGTTAGAGTTATGGTTAAGGTTCAGATTAGAGTTATGTTTATGGTTAAGGTTAGGGTTAGAGTTATGGTCACGATCATGGTTAAGGTTAGGTTAGAGTTAGGGTTAGGGTTAGAGTCCAACCATGGTAGAGTTAGATTTAGGGTTAGAGTTAGAGGTAGAGTTATGTTTATGGCTAGAGTTATGCTCATGGTTAAGTTTAGGGTTAGAGTTATGGTTATAGTTAGGGTTATTGTAGGGCTAAGGTTAGGGTTAGGGTTAGGATTTGAGTTAAGGTTAAGGTTAGAGTTAGGAATAAGGTTAGGGTTTGAGTCGGGATTAAAGTTAGGGTTAGGGTTAGTCCAATTATGGTAGAGTTAGATTTAGGGTTAGAGTTATGTTTATGGTTAAGGTTAGGGTTAGAGTTATGCTCATGGTTAAGTTTAGGGTTAGAGTTTTGGTTAGGGTTAGGGTTATAGTAGGGCTGGGGCTAGTGTTAGGGTTAGGGTTTGAGTTGAGATTTAAGTTAGGGTTAGGGTTAGAGTTAGAGTTAAGGTCAAGATTAAGGTTATAATTAGGGTTAGGGTTAGTGTTAAGGTTAGGGTTAGGGTTAGGGTTACAATTAGAGCTAGAGTTAGGGTCAAGGTTAGAGTTACAGTTGGGGTTAGGGTTAGGGTTAGGGTTAGGGTTAGGGTTAGGTTTAGAATTAGAGTTAGAGTTAGAGTTAGGATTAGGGTTAGGGTTAGAATTAGGGTTACAAATATAGTTAGGAATAGAGTTAGAGTTAAGGTTAGGGTAAGGGTAAGAATTAGGGTGAGGGTTAGAATTAGGGTTACAAATACAAATAGAGTTAGGGTTAGGGTTAGAGTTAGAGTTAGAGTTAGAGTTAGAATTAGATTTAGAATAAGGGTTACAGTTAGAGTTAGAGTTAGGGTTAGATTTAGGGTTAGTGTTAGGGTAACGGTTAAGGTTAGGATTAGCATCAAGGTTAGGGTTATAATTAGAGTTAGAGTTAAAATTAGAAGTAGTGTTAGTGTTAGTATAAGAGTTAGAGTTATAGTTATAGTTAGAGTTAGAGTTAGGGTTCAAGTTAAAGTTAGAGATAGAGTTGGGGTAAGGGTTAGATTTAGGGTTAGGGTTAGAGTTAGGGTTAGGATTAGGATTAGAATACGGGTTAGGGTTAGAGTTAGAGTTATATATAGTGTTAGGGTTAGGATTAGGGGTAGGTTTAGAGTTAGAGTTAGGGTTAGGGTTAATATTAGGGCTAGGGTCACAATTAGAGTTAGAGTTAGGGTTAGAATTAGGGGTAGGGTTAGAATTAGAGATAAAGTTAGTGTTAGTGTTAGAGTTAGAGTTAGAGTTAGAGTAAGAGTTAGAGTTAGAGTTAGATTTAGGGTTAGAATTAGGTCAAGGATTAGAATTAGCATTAGAGTTAGAATTAGCATTAGAGTTAGAGTTAGGGTTAGAATTAGAGTTAGGGTTAGGGTGAGGATTAGAGTTATAGTTATAGTTAGGATTAAAGTTATAATTAGGGTTAGAACTAGGTTAGGGTTAGGGCTAGAATTGGGATTAGGGTTAGAATTAGGATTAGAGTTAGGATTATATAGGTTAAGGTTAGGGTTAGGGGTAGAATTAGAGTTAGAGTTAGGATTAGGGTTAGGGTTATAATTAGGGTTACAAAAATAATTAGGGTTAGTGACACAAGGAAGGATAGGGAAAACTAGGGCCAATGGCACACCTAGCTCTTCGAACCACCCTACAAGAGTTAACACAATGGAAGCAAACACAAAGACCAAAAACCAAAGGAGAAAGAAGAGTGAAATATTTTTATTGATTCTTCAAATATTCAACATACATGCCCAACTCTAAGGCCTTTTGGGTTACAACTAGATACAAATACATTCATACACAAAGATTAGCAACAAATTCACACTTTCTAGTTCTGCTATGCAATCCTCTTCAAAATTGCCTAAAAACTCTTCCCTACCTAGCTCCTAGCCTAAACACTCTATTTATAATAGCCAAAATGGCTTACAGATCATTCTAGAACATGGAGAAGCCACAAGTAAGCTCTCAGTAAATATTCAATGAAAATAAACCTAACATTAAATGAACAAGTCAGCTTGCATCAACAATTAACTGTCATGAAATTGATGTCCAAAAAAATCACGATATCTCCTAGCTTCGATTGAGTTAGAACTCTCTCTTCAAACTATGGGTAGATATCTAGGTCCTCTACAATTTCTTAAGTGCACAAAGTCTGATTCATCAAGGAAAAGTGCACATCCATTCCGAAAGTTGAGCACAAAAAGCTATCACGTAGAACTGCCAAAAATTGATGTTCTGGGAGAATTTCCATAACTCCCAATCTATAAGGAGTTAAATTTGTGCTCTAGAATATAGATAGTACTCTAGGCCCTCTTCAATCCTTGAAGTGTGCAACCCTTCATTAATTATGGAAAATTAGTTACACGGTCTGTAACAAGCACTCAAAAACTAGAAAATGCAGTTTTAGCAGCAAGATAAAAACTAAAGGCATGTAGGATAGTAGTGCAACCCAGGATGCTCCTACATTAGAAAACTAGGGTTGGAAGAAATGATTCTCTTAAATCATTGAGATTTCATAAGCTAAGATGAATCCAACTCAGATTGAGAAATCCATGAAGCATCTTCCATAGGTCTGTTCTTCCATTTCACCAAATATTCATAATAATCTTTTCCCCTTGTGCTCTTACCGATTCTCTGATCCAATATATGTTTAACTTCTTCAATTTTCTTCTTAGGATAGTCCTTTGGTACAACAACTTCATCATCTGACTCATGATACTTATACAAATCATAAATATTGAATATAGGAGATATATCCATGTCATCAGGTAACTCAACTTCACAAGCATTTCCACTGTCAAATTTCTTCAACTTACAAGGTCCAAACTTCTTCATCTTCAACTTACTGTATGTTCCAACTGAATATCTTCCTTTCTTCAAATGAACCATCACCTCATCACCAACTTGAAAATCACGATGTCTTCTAGACTGATCAACATTCTCCTTATACTTTTGATTACTTTGTTCTATCCTCAACTTCACTTCCTTATGTAAAGACTCCATAAAATCAACAAATTCTTCTCCTGTAACACTTCTCTTTTCTTCACTAGAAATATCTCTCAAATCTGATACTCCTCTAGGCTTCATTCTAGTAACAATCTCAAAAGGTGTCTTTCCTGTACTCCTATTCACAAAATTATTATATGAAAATTCAGCTTATGCCAATACCATCTCCCAATTACTTGGCTTATTCCCAACTAATCATCTCAGTAAATTATCCAAGCTTCTATTTACAACCTCTGTCTGTCCATCTATTTGTGGATGGAATGTAGAACTAAAGTTCAACTTAGTAGCCATCTTCTTCCACAAAGTCTTCCAAAAATAACCAACAAACTTACTGTCTCTGTCAAAAATAATACTACTTGGTAATCCATGCAATCTCACAATCTCTTCAAAGAAAAGTTCAGCAACATGCTCAGCATATGATGCCTTCTTACATGGTATGAAATGAGCCATCTTAGAAAATCTATCCACTACAAAAAATATGGAATCGTACCCCTTCACTGTCTTAGGCAATCCAAGAACAAAATTCATATTGATGTCAGTCCAAGGTTTCTCAGGAACAGTAATAAGTGTATACAGACCAGTATTTTGACTCACTCCTTTTGCAACTTGACAAACTCCACAACTCTTTACAAATTTCTGAACATCCTTATACATTTGTGGCCAATAATACTTCTCTTTCAGCAAACTCAATGTATTATCAATTCTAAAATGTCCAGCCAATCCACCACTATGCTTTTCCTTAATCAGATTCAACCTCATAGAACTTCTAGGGATACACAACTAAATACCTTTGAACAACATAACTTCTTGAATAAAATACTCATCGGACTTACTTACACAATTTGTTAGATTTGGTGCTCTGCACTCTCTCCACGCCTCAAAAAAATCAAGATCAACAGCATACATCTTTTTCATTTCATCAAAACCAAGAACTTCAACCTTCATTTCAGTCAACAAAGAACGTCTTCTACTCAATGCATCAGTAACTCTGTTAGTAACTCCACTCTTGTGCTTAATCACAAATGTAAAATTCTGCAAATACTCAACCCACTTCATATGTCTTTGATTCAGTTTATGTTGACTTCCCAAGTATCGTAAAGCTTTATGATCAGTATACAACACAAATTCCTTAGGAATCAAATAATGTCTCCACTTCTTCAAAGCTTGGACAATAGCATAAAATTCTTGATTATACACAGAATAATTCCTTTTAGCATTATTCAATTTCTCACTAAAAAAAGCAACAAGCTTACCTTCTTGACTTAATACAACTCCTATTGCATTACCACTTGCATCACATTCAATTTGAAATACTTTGTTAAAATTAGGCAAAGCCAATACAGGTAATTCAACAACCTTTTGTTTCAAAGTCTCAAAACTCTTATCAACTCCATGTGTCCAGTTGAATTTCTTTTTATCTCCTCTCATTGTCTCAATCATAGCATTACAAACAAAACTAAAATTCTTTGTAAACTTTTTGTAAAAACCAGCCAAACCATGAAATGATCTTACCTCACCCACATTCTTAGGTGTAGGCCACTCCAAAATTTCTTTAACCTTCTCAGGATCCATCTTCAATCCATCTGTTGAAATAAAAAATCCCAAATACATAATCTCCTCTTGCATAAAAGAACACTTTTTTAGATTAATTAACAACTTTTCCTCTTTCAACCTCTGCAATACTTGTCTAATATGATCAAGATGTTCTTCTTAGTCTTACTGAATATCAACATGTCATCTAAATAAACAATCACAAACTTTTCCAAGAATCTTTTCAGAACTTCATTCATTAACCTCATGAAAGTACTAGGTGCATTAGTAAAACTAAAAGGCATAACCAACCATTCATACAAACCATGTTTTGTCTTGAAAGCAATCTTCCATTCATTACCTTCTCTAATTCTAATTTCATGATAGCCACTCTTCAAATCTATCTTGGTAAAATACTTTGCTCCTCTCAAACAATCCATTATGTCATCCATCCTTGGCATATGAAACCTATATTTCACTGTGATCTTATTAATAGCTCTAGAATTAGTACACATTCTCCATTCCCCATTCCTTTTAGGGGCTAATATAGTAGGTACAACACACAGACTCAAACTTTCTCTGATCAAACCTTTCTACAAAAACTCATGCACTTGTTTGTTAAGTTCTTCATTCTTTGTAGGTGTCAATCTATATGGTTCTTCGTTCAGAAAACTAGCTCCAAGAATTAGATCCATACAATGAATTATACTTCTCATTGGAGGCAAACCATCAGGAATATCATCAACAACAATATCTTTATACTCATTCAACAATTCTACAATTTTTGCTATCATACCAACTTTTGCTGCTTGGTCCTTACTACCAACACTCGGTCCTCTAGGAACTATAGCAAAACAAACTTGATTCTTCTTTACGTCCTTTTCAAATTGCTTTCCATTAACCATGCAAAATTTTATTGTAGTACAACTAACCTCATCTGGACTTTCAATCAAAGGCAACAATGTTTGTTTCTTCCCATTCACCCAAAAAGTATATTGATTCAATCTTCCATGATGTACAACATATCCATCATATTGCCAAGGTCTACCCAAAAAAATATGACGACCATCCATAGGCATAATATCACACAAGATTTCATCAAAGTAATGTCCAATTTTGAACTTCACAACACATTGTTCACTTACCAACATCTTATGCTCATCTTTGATCCATGAAACATGATAAGGTTTGGGATGTTTTAGCCTCTGCAACTGCAACTTTGTAACCAAATCTTCTGATGCCAAATTTGTAGAACTTCCACTATCAATGATCACCTTGCAGCATTTTCCATTCATCTTACATCTAGTCTTGAAAAAACTCCTTCAAAGGACAGGTTCCTCTTCGTTTCCCTTATTACATAAGGTTCTTCTCACCATCAAATTTTCTCTAGCCTCAGGTCCACTTCGTGAACTATCAATGTATTCTTGAATCACAACATTTCTATTATTCCACACACTTTCAAAAGATCTACATTCAAAGGATCTATGCCCTTCTTTCCCACATCTGAAATAATTACCACAAAAACCACCTCTAGGATAAGAATTACCTCTTCCTTGGTAAGATCCAGTACCTCCTTGGTATGAGCTACCAGCTTTCCACTCAGTCTTGTCTTTATCATCATTCTTCCATTCAGATTTTCCTTTCTCCTGCACAAAACTTTCAGATCTTCCACCTTCACCATAAGATCTACCTCTGCCTCTCTGGAATCTACCACCTCTACCTCTTTGTCTTTGTTCATGCTTCTTTGTCAAGATCTTCTCAGCTTTCAAGGCATATTGATATGCTTCTTCCACACTTTCCAACTTCACAAAACTTATTTCATCTTGAATTCCAGATCTCAATCCATTTATGTACTTTACAATTTTCTCAACATCATCATCCACATGTCCAGATTTGATGTCCAATCTATAGAATTCTTCCGTATACTCTTTCATAGTCATGTCCATTTGTTTCAAATTTTGCATCTTTCTCAACAAGCTAACTTGGTAATCAGCAGGAAGGAATTTTTTCTTTACCTTGTTCACCATCTTTGGCCAAGTTATGATATTCTCCTTTCCTCTCCTTTGTCTATCAGTTTGCAAGTGCTCCCACCATAGTGATGCATGACCTTTCAACCTAGTGACTGTAATCTTCACCTTTCTATTATCAAGAGTGTTTTCATACTCAAAGAACTTCTCCATATCTGAAATCCAATTCAACACAACATTGGTATCCAATTTTCCATCATAAGGAACAACTTCTACAATAGGCTTTGAATTTTCCCTAGACAACACTTGCAACAATCTTTGCTCATCTTGATCTTCTTCAAGTTATGGATTCCAGTTTGGTGTTGCTGCTTCATTATCACTTACATCATCAAGATGTGCTCCTCTCCTCTGGGTTGTCTCCACAACATCTAATCTGGCTACAATTTTTCTCAATTGATCCAATACAACATTATCAACATTTCCTCTACCATGAACCATCTTTACAAATCAAGTTCCTACAAGATCGTAACCCTCTTCAAGTTATACATCAAATCCCCAGATCTGCCACCCTACAACTAAATCTAAATCAAGGTTCTACACAATCCAATATCCACAAGGATGAACCTCAAGCTCTGATACCACCTGATGCAAGGAAGGATAGGGAAAACTAGGGCCAATGGCACACCCAACTCTCTGAACCACCCTGCAAGAGTTAACACAACAGAAGCAAACATAAAGAACAACAACCAAAAGAGAAAGAAGAGTGAAATACTTTAATTGATTCTTCAAATATTCAACATACTTTCCCAACTGTAAGGCCTTCTGGGTTACAGTCAGATACAAATACATTCATACACAAAGATTAGCAGCAAATTCGCACTTTCCAGATTTGCTCTGCAATCCTCTTCAAAACTGCCTAAACATTCTTCCCTACTTAGCTCCTAGCCTAAACACTCTATTTATACTAGTCAAAATAGCTTACAAATGATTATAAAACATGGAGAAGCTGCAAGTCATCTCTCAGCAAATATTAAATGAAAATAAACCTAACATTAAATGCACAAGTTGACCTGCATCATCAATTAACTGTCCTGAAATTGATGTTTAAGAAAAATCACAATATCTCCTAGCTTCGATTGAGTTAGAACTCGTGCTTTAAACTGTGGGTATATATCTAGGTTCTCTACAACCCCTTAAGTGTGAAAAGTTTGATTCATCAATGAAAAATGCATATCCATTCCGAAAGTTGAGCACAGAAAGCTGTCGCGCAGAACTACCAGAAATTGTTCCAGGAGAATCGCCATAACTCCCAATCTATAAGGAGTTAGAATTTGTGCTATGGAATATAGATAGTAATCTATGCCCTCTTCAATCCTTGAAGTGTAAAAATCTTCATTCATTATTGAAAATTAGTTGTACAGTTTGCAACAAGCACCTAGAAACCAAAAAATGTAGTTTCAGCAGAACCCAGTTTCAACAGCTTGATAAAAACTGAAAACATGCAGGATAGCAGTGCAACCTAGGATGCTCCTACATCAATTAGAGATTGAGTTAGAGTTAGGGTTAGGGTAAGGGTAAGTATTAGTGTTAGGGCTAGAATTAGGGTTAGAATTAGGGTTAGATTTAGAGTTAGGCTTTGAGCTAGAGTTAGAATTAGAGTTAGAACAAGGGTTAGAGTTAGAGTTAGGGTTAGGGTTAGCACAAGGGTTACATTTAGAGTTAGGATTAGCATTAGCATTAGGGTTACAGTTATAATTAGTGTTAGTGTTAGAGTTATAGTGAAGGTTAGAGTTAGGATAAGAATTGGGGCTAGAATTGAGGCTAGGGTTAGGGTAGGGTTAGGGTTAGGGTTAGAGTTAGGGATCAAGTTAGAGTTAGAGTTAAAGCTGGAGATAGAGTTGGGGTTAGGGTTAGATTTAGGGTTAGGGTTGGAATTAGGGTTAGATTTAGTGTTAGAGTTAGAGTTAGGGTTGGGGTTAGGATTAGAATTAGGGTTAGGGTTAGGATTAGCATTATATATAGTGTTAGGATTAGGGTTAGGGTTATGGTTAGAGCTAGGTTTAGGGTTAGGGTTAGTGTTAGGGATAGGGTTACATTTTACTTTTTGTGTTGCTATGTCGCCCGAGTCTTGAGCTTGATGAGTCATTCAAGCATAGCCAAATTGTTAATGATTTTTAGATTCATTCATATTAGTCCAATCGATGAAAGCTAATATATATGTAATCTATTGATCTTGAGAAATTGATATCTATCATTATTCTATATTATGATAATAAATTTTTCGTTATGAAAATTATTTTTTATTTTAATCGGTAATGGGTATTTTATTAATTAAAAAAAAGCTTACAAAGCCACTTCAAATGGGGAGATTTAACACTCTACCCCCACAACCACTAGAATCAAACCAAATATCTAGAATATAGGCCAAAACCCAATCCAACAGAGCCTAAATTACATGAGAAATAACATAGAGCACATACAACGACACAACCCATAACATATCAACCCATACTAGAAAAGTTAGGTATTCTAAAGAGCTGAACTTCACTACAAAAAATTAGAGGAACCACCCAACCACCTCCTCCCTAGAGAATTTTAGAAAGTCTGGGCCATCTGCTCAAACCTAATTGTAATGGCCCGCCAAGGAAACCAAAAAAAATTAACCTAAAGTTTCGCTAAGTTTACCAAACATATTTTTAAAGATAATAACATCAATAGATAACATAGCGGAAGTAATAACTCACATACATACAACCATCCAAAACAAAATACATCTCTTAAGGGTTCCATGATATTGAATCACATGTAAGTTTATTAATATTAAATCTAACACATTACCAAAATCCACATCATGGAATAATCACAAGTACAAATATAATTAAATAATATACAATTACAAAGGATACCACTTGGCATAGCCAGAATGCATAATCATCCACTGTACAAGTCACAGGGTATGAAAAACTCAAAGAATATACATCATCTATAAGATCTCTAATAAATAAAGCACATATGAATATAATATAATCATTCAATAGAAATACAAGATAAAAAAGAAAGGAACAATGACATAGGTACATCCAGCAATGACGTCCAACTATCAGATCTCAATGGTATAATAAAAATGCACTACCACCTGACCTTGTGGAACCTAAATGGATCACTCCCACCATGCTAAGGAGATAGTCTCAAGTCCCATACAAATATCAATCCACAAGTCATAACCAACATCTATGTCAAGGAAATCTTGATAGAAAACTATCTCAAAGGTACCAAGACACAAGTATCATCTAACGAAGAGACAACAAAGACACGTAGGAAATATACTATGAAAGTGGGCAAGTGCCATCACATGAGCCAATGCTAAGGTTACTCTAGACTCCAGTGCCCTAGTGTCTCTGTGCAACATCAGTATCCTTTTGTACAGACAATGCATAGTAATGAAGCAAGGTCACAACTAAGCATCAACTCTACTCCCATCCTATCCTGTACTAGCACTAAAGGCACGGGTGAGGAAAATTATTGAATCTTATTAATTCATTTTACTCTTATTTAACGAAATGTTATCACTTATTAAAATGACTTACAATGGGTTTCCCAGGCAGCCTCTTTAGGGTTCCATTGCAAGCCACTTCCTAATGTACAAATAGATTACCTACCCTAAACTCATGAAAAGTACAACTCATAAAATCACAATCTTCACCTTAGTCCTTTACAAGTAATTGGAAAAAAACCTATAGATAAAACACATTATTTACCTCAGTCCTTTACAAGTAGCTGAAAAACACCTAAAGATAAAACATAGTATTCACCTCAGTCCTTTATAAGCAACTTGAAAGCACTTAAAGACTAGTCACAATAATCACCTCAGTCCTAAACAAGCAACTGAAAAGAACCAAAAGATAACTGATCGAAAACTCAAAGGTTACAACAAGAAAGTCACAATAATCACCTTAGTTCTATACAAGCAACTGGAAAGAACTAGCAGTTCCATCGATCAAAACTCATCATAGAAAACACGTGACACATCATCACGGTCATGTATAAAAGATCGTGACCAAATCATAACTATAACATCATCATAGAACAAAAATCCCCAAGCCTCTAGTAAACATCTTGACTGGTCAATGTACTAAGTCAAACCCAAACCCCAACATGAAGTACATCATTTATCTCGTCAAATTTTTAACAATTATTTTCATAGTTCATTTGGTCTTCAAAACACAAAGGCTCAATAAACAAACATGGTTTCAATTTTCATTCCCAAAATATCTTAAAATTTTCAAATAACCAAAACTAATAGAATTTCCTAGTATTAAGAACCACTTCCTTATAACTGAATCCATTTTCCTTTTAAACCAAACTCACACAACTTACTGCTAACTTATAAAACTAATACTTTTATTAAACATTATTAAAATTAAATAATAATTATTAAATTATTTAAAGTAATAATTAATAATTTTTATTTAAAGTAATAATTATCAAATTATTAATAAAATAATACTAATTTATTAATAAACATAATTATTAATTAATAATACAATAAAAATTATTAATAACATTTAATATTAATTAAATTAATTTATAATAATTACAAACTATATTAAAAAAATTTAAATAATAAAAAACTATATTAAAATTTTAAATAATTAAAAAACTATATTTAAAATTTTAAATAATAAAAATATGTTAAAAACACATGCCTCACTATTAGGAAAGGCATGTAGGCTGTTGTTTTAGCAGCCTTGGCTACGAAGGCAGCCTCGATTGTTGTAGTAGCTTTGACTACTCACGATAGCTTTGGCTGCCTTTGCAGCCAAGCTGCTATCGTAGCTTGGGGATGGGGAAGTGATGACCTCGATCCCCATTTAATATATATTTTTAATATATTTTATTAAAAATAAAACATAACCCCCTAGTATAAAATCACAAAAAATACATTTTCTCTGGTATTGTAAAGTGTTATTTTAATATTTATCAAATTATTAAGGTAAATTTATTTACTATGGTAATTTCATATGATATATATATATATTTAAAAAAATCCAACATAGATCTGATAGGAAAGATAAATACAATCGGTCAAGTTTGTAAATAAAAATCTTGATTATCTTTTTCCAAAACCCTACCCTAGATTATAATTTTTCTAAAATGATTCAATTACAAATACAAGAATTCTCAATCAAGGGTTTCAACTTGACAATTTTTGAAACAAATCCAGACAAATATGGAGAATACAATGATTTCAATAGAAGAATTACTACAAAAAACTTCAACGAGATCCTACCCCAAATTTGATGCTAAATGATCGGATGTACAGAGCTTGCAAGAAAATTTCCTTTCTTTTGAAAACTAGCCTAAAAGAGTTCGACAACATAACATGAAAAGTAAACTAGGGGTACGAATTACATCCACTCCCTAGACTGAGGCTTACTCCTGGAAGCCTACAAGAAAGATAATACTCAAGAACTCACTGTGCAGGTCCCATTGGACCCTTTCCCCCTATAGGAGGATAAGACTCCCCTGAAAACACCCTTTGAGATCTACCCATATCTCCAACAGTGGGTTCTAAAGCTATAGGTTTTCAATTTGAGAAGTGTGGTTTCCATTGAGGACAATGAGACAAATTATGCCCACATTGTCTACATGAAAAACATTCTCCATCAAAACTCCTCTGCACTCTAGGTGCACTAGACTACTAAAAACAACCCCCACTAGCAAAAGAATGAGTTATTTGTACTGGTTGGTCATAGCGATTGCGCTTATTGCACTAAGACTACTGAGAATCCCTAGAGTGTGAACCACTGCCACCACTTCATGTTGGAGGATAAAATCCTCCCTGCTGCTGCTACTGATTGCCTCTAGAAGAAGGAGACTTCCTACTACTACCTGCTCCCTGATTACCTTTGGACCTTGATGTTGTAGGTGCTCCCACAAAACCACCATGTCCCAAGGTAACATTTTTCTCTACAAGGATAGTTTGATATACCACATCCTTGAGGGTTCTAGGTTGGAAAACCTTTACACTTCCAATGAGATGGTTGTTCAGACCCCGAATAAAGTGTTGAACCATCAGTGGTGAATTGTCACTAGTCCCTGCATAAGGCATGAGCTCATAGAATTTTTTCCTGTACTCTGCCATGGTCATAGTAAACTTCCTCAAATCATGGAACTCATCTGCCCTTTGCTAGTGCCATTCCTTTGGTAGGAAGCATTCACAAAAGTTCTCTAGGAATAAATCCCATGTAACGGTGTTCATGTTTACACCTAGTTTCTTCTACTCAATGTTCCACCATGTAGCCCCAAAGAGCTCTAGGGGGTGATGGCATACCTTGCTTTGACATTAATGTCTTGCATCATAAAACATCTATGTAAAGTAATTAACCACTTCTCTGCCATATGCCCTATACCAACCCTATTGAAGGGTTTGATCTTGGACCTCTACAGGTCCCTCATCTGAGCAGCCTTATCCAACCTCTATCTATCACCATGGAGGTATCTCCAAGGAATCCTAGACCTCTGCCTCTCCTCATTCCCAACATAATGTGATCCCTCTTGATCAACACCCCTGGGAGGAGGTAGGTGCTCTAAGATCATCCTTATCATCTATCTCAAATTAGTCTCTTTTGAGTCAGCATGCTCTTCTCTATGGCTCTCATCCCTATTTTCCTCTTGAACATGACTCTCTATGAGTTGAAAGAGGACTATCATGTCTACCTCTCCCATGACCTCTTCCTCGGCTTGAACTATGACCTCTAACATCTTGTCTAGTCTCAGACACCATCCTCCTACACCACCCAAGCAAGAACAAAAATGCTCACAAAGTCAATCAAAGGCATACCACCTTAAAGCACAATCATAAGAAAATATGTCTGAAATTCAACTTGAGGGTTATACAAGTTTTTCCTTTTTCTATGTTTGAAGTATTCGAGTTTGAAGTTTTCTAGTGTTCAAGTTGTAATAGATACATAAAATTGTTCAAATTTCATTTTAGTTTAACTAGTTGTCATCTAGTGGCATTCCAATATACTCAGGCTCTAATACCATATGTAACATCCTGCCAGGGAACCTCAAAGAAATTAACTTAAAGTTTCACAAAGTTTGCAAAACATAATTTTTAAAGATAATAACATCACAAATAACATAGCGAAAGTAATAACTCACATACATACAACCATCCAAAATAGAATACATCTCTTAAGGGTTCCATGGCGTTGAATCACATGTAAGTTTATTAATATTAAATCTAACACATAACCAAAATCCACATCATGGAATAATCACAATTACAAATCCAATTAAATAATATACAATTACAAAGGATGCCACTTGGCATAACCAGAATGCATAATCATCCACCATACAAGTCACAGGGAATGAAAAGCTCAAAGAATATACATCATCAATAAAATACTTCATCTCACAAGATCTCTAATAAATCAAGTACAAATCAACATAATATAATTGTCCAATAGAAATACAAGATCAGAAAGAAAGGAATAACTGCATAAGTACTTCCAGCAATGACATCTGATTGTCGGATCACAATGGTATAAGAAAAATGCACTACCACCCGACCTTGTGGAACCTAAATGGCCCACTCGCACTGCATTAAGGAGATAGTCTCAAGTTCCATACAAATATCAATCCACAAGTCATAACCAACATCTAGGTCAAGGAAATCTTGATAGCAAACTATCTGAAAGGTACCAAGACACAAGTACCATCTAATCCCAGAGGCAAAAAAGACACGTAGGAAATCTACTATGCAAGTGGGCAAGTGTCATTGCATGAGCCATCTCTAAGGTTACACTAGCAGCCTTTCTGGACTTTGCCCCTCTAGTGTCTTTATGTGGCATCAATATCCTTTTGTACATACAAGACATACTAACAAACCAAAATTAATGGAATTTCTTAGTATTAGGAACCATTTCCTTATAACTGAATTCATTTTCCTTTTAAATCAAACAAGCACAACTTACTGCTAACTTATAGAACTCATGCTTTTATTAAATATTATTAAAATTAAATAATAATGATTAAATTATTTAAAGTAATAATCATCAAATTATTAATAAAATAATACTAATTTATAAATAACCATAATTACTAATTAATAATATAATTAAAATCATTTTAAAATTAATATTTAATATTAATTAAATTAATTTATAATAATTACAAACTATATTAAAAAAATCAAATAAAAAAACTGTATAAAATTTTAAATAATTAAAAAAAATATATAAAATTTTAAATTATAAAAATATTTAAATGAGGCTTTGATACAAGATGGCATCACAACATGACAGTAGGTAACGACAGACAGGGAGGTTTGCAGAGAAATTCCAGTTTTCTAAGCAGTCAGGCAGGGTGGATCAATTTCAACATGCTGAAGGCAAACGACTCAAATCTTGGGATGAATTTTTCTTTAAAAGGGCAATCGTGCAGCCGACAAAACCCTTTTTCTTAAACCCTAGATTTCATATCAGTAATAATGTAAAAGCCAAGCAGTAGCAGTAAGTGCCCTTCGACATTTGTGAAAAAGAGACGCCATTCAATGGTCCTCTGCAGGAACCGGTTGACGAGCAAAGGGTTATGGATGGTGATATCCCCATTCAACAAGGCAATGGGCGTCCTTCTGCTACAGATATAGAATTGGGGTTATTGAAAGAATGAGATGCTGATGTTAATTCCAACCAGCAATTATATGGGTGTTCTTCCTAGGTAGGAAAGGGCTTATGGGAGAAGGGTGAGAGTTCGTTACAAGGAATGCAAAGCCAAATGATTTCCATAGACTCTAGGAGAGCTCCCTCCAAACCCAAATTTTTGAAGGCTAATGGAAATGCTGGTAGGCCAAAGAGGATTTGGAGGAATAAGCAATCATAGAATATTGTTCATGCAGACATAGGGTTTAAAGATCGGGCAGTAATGGAAATCACTATTCCAGAAAGGTTGATTTCCCCACATGTTGAATTTTTGAGAAAGATAGTGCTTAGGGTGTAGATTCAAATCCATAATTTAAGCAAAAAGGACATACAAGCATGGGTCTTCAGTAACTGGCCAGGTACAAAAGAGGTATTATTTGATGATCAAGTTTTAAACTATTTTATTTTTTTGTTTACTTCAGCTAAGACTAGGGATTGGATGCATAAATTCAAAGGGTGGTTTTGTAAAGGTTTTGGTATATCCACTTGTCCATTTTCCCCAAAATTTTCCCCTAAGTTGAGTGATTTTATCTTTTTTCCCCACTGGATTGAATTACTAGATTTGCCCCTTGAATACAGAGACACAAACAATGTTGAATTGATAGCAAACAAGGTGGGTATCTTTATTAGGCATGATCTTATCCCTTTCGAACAAGTCTTTTGCCTAGTTAGGGTTTGCTTACTTTTGAGCAATCAAAAACCGATTCCACAATATATAATTTGCCACTCCAAATGGGGGGATTGGAAGCAAATTGTTCATATTCAAGAACCAGAGGTTATTGATCAACATTGTTTGATTTTGGGCCATTTTAATATTGATTGCCAAGGTATTATTTCTGAACAAATTATGGTATGTGAGGATCATTCATCAATGCCTGAGAAGTGTAAGTTTAGGCAAGTTGCTGATGTAAATAGTACAGATACCCATTAATTTTTTGGTAATAATGATGTTACTCTACCTATTTATCATTCAGACTTGGATGTACCAAACGAACCTTCACAAGATCAAAGCCCCGCATCAAATTTGGAAATTGAGGGTACTATTCATTTAGATCATTCTTCCTTCTCTTTTTTAGGCCACTACTCTTGTGTAAATCCTACAATGGAGGTCTGTAAAGATAACCAATTTAGTCATGGGCTGGAAGTACATATTTCCAATACTTCAAAGAATTGTCATAAGATTATGGATAGAAGGGGTTTAGTCAAATGCCATTTTGCGAAATAGTTTTCGATATATTTGCTAGGATTAAGTTTTAAAAATCAATTTGTTTTGATGGCACATGCTCAAAAATTTCACAACATTTCATATCATCAAACAATTTGTAGGCAGTTGAATTTTCGTGATTTTATTTTGCCTTATTGGAACAAACAAAGTTGGTCTACAACATATTTAGTCACACATCATGTTATGTTTAATCAATCCCCTCTGGAGATGTTTATCCTGACATGTAAATAGGCCATGCAAGGGCTCAGGTTGGGCAGTAATGTGGAATCTGAGTTACACCAATTAGCTAATGAGATTTCAACATTTGTGGTATCAGAACAATTTCAATTAATTGTAGAAGAAGTTATGCAAGAAGATATGTCTTAGATATTAGTAGAAAATTTTGAGAAAGGTCAAAGACAAGTAGGAGATTTCCAACTTGAAGAATTGATCAATGGCAGCATTGGCTGTGGGTCTACTTTTGATTTCTCACAAACCCTTTCAATTATGAAGTCACCTAGAGATTCCACTATGGTATCCTCTACACCAAAGACTCGGGGCAGAAAGAGTAAAAGTACAAAAGCTAAAGAAGAAATTGTAGCAGGCATTCAATCCACTTTGGAAGAGAAATTTAAATAAGTTAAAAGAGTCACCAAAAGGACTAAATGTCCTCTAGTGGAAGGATGAAGATCATAACATGGAATGTAAGGGGCATCAATGCCCCTGACAAAAAAAACAGGATTAAAAAATTTCTTGATGAGTCGAGAGGTGACATTTTATTACTTCAGGAAACAAAGTTATCAAATGAAAAGTATGAGGAGTCAATTGCTAAATGGAAACAATGGAAATCTGTCCATTGTCCTAGTGCTAGCGCATCGGGAGGTTTAACCACTTTGTGGAACTTGAAAGTAGTTACTAGAAGCTTAATAGATCAAGATTTGGGTTGGCAATGTTTCAAGTTTCCATATTTTGGAATTTTGATGGTTATCTTTAACATTTATGGTCCCTCAAGTATTTCAGATAAGGCTAAACTATGGAATGTCATTTTAGAAAAAATCAAATCTTTACCCCAACAAAATTGTATCATAGGTGGTAACTTCAATGCAATTCGAAATAACAAGGAGAAGCTGGGAAGAATTTTTCCATCTCTAAAAATTATGGAGTAATTTGATAACTTTATCACTACCAATGAATTATTTGAAATTGAAATGTCCAATGGATGCTTCACTTGGCATAATAGAAGAGATGGTTTCCTACAAATTACTGAGAAAATTGATAGATTTTTAGCTTCACAAGCATGGAAAGTAACATCTATCCTGTTCTCAGCAAAAATTCTCTCTTTTATGGGTTCAGATCACTTTCCTATTTCATTATCCTTAGATAATAAAGTGGACCAGTCAACATCACGTTATAAATCTTCATTTAAATTTGAAAGAATGTGGTTTAGACATCCAATGTTTCTTCCTTTAATTAGACAATGGTGGGTCAGTGCTCCACAAGAAAAAGGTACTAGTATGTTTCAGTTCTATAAGAAACTCCAATATCTTAAAGAAAAAATCAAAGTCTGGAACAAACAAGTTTTTAAAAACATTTTTGAGGAGAAAAACAAGGTGTAGAAGGAACTTCAAGAAATTAATGAAGAAATCATCAGTTTTGGCCTGAATTCAAATTCATATTCTCGTCAGAAATAGAAGCAATTTCAATGGATGGAGTTGTGTCACAGGGAAGAATAATATTGGTGGCAAAAATCTAGAGAATTATGGTTAAGTGATGGTGACTGTAGTACAAAATCCTTTCATGCTTCAACAAGTCAAAAAAAGGCAAGTAAATCCATTTTTTCAATCACAGAATAACTTATGGGTAAGAAATTATTAGATGAGGCAAGTATCAAAAGGGAAGGGGTTAGATTCTTTAAAGAACTTCTTGATCCATTAGTGAAAATGGATGTAAATAATCATCAACTTGACTCTTTCTTAGAGGCAGTTGCAAGAATTATATCAGATCAAGATAATAATGCTCTAATGAAACCCTTCACTTTGGAGGAAATTCAGAGAATAGTTCAATCTCCGCCTCCAGATAAAGCACCTAGTCCTAATGGTTTTACAGCTCTCTTCTTTCAAAAATGTTGGGATGTTCTGGGTTGGGATTTACTTATGGCTCTAGAATCCTCCCGACGCAAGGATTATATGTGTGGGAATTTTAATTCTACTATTTTTTCCCTTATTCCTAAGTCTGGCGACCCCCAAACTTTTGTTGATTTCAAACCAATTTCATTGTGCAACACTACATATAAAATTTTCACAAAGGCAATTTACTCTAGACTTCAAGTTTTGTTGCCCAATATTATTTCTCCAGAACAGGGTGGTTTTGTGCCAGGTAAAGAGACGTCAGAAGGGGCAATTGTTGCTCATGAAACCCTTCATCATATTAAAGAAAACCAAATCCCTTCCTTTGTTATTAAACTTGACATGATGAAGGCGTATGATAGAGTTAATTGGTCCTTTCTTATTAAAGTATTGGAGAAATTTGGATTTAGTAAAGCTTGGTGCAAATGAATTAAAGCTTGTATTTTGGGGGATACTTTTTTGATTCTTATTAATGGGTCTTTAGAGGGATAATTCAAATCTTCTCAAGGTATCGGATAGGGTGATCCTCTTTCACCTGCCTTATTTATTCTGGTGGCAGAAGCTTTTAGTAGGGCCATAATTCAATCTCAACAGCTGGAGCTTTGGAAAGGCATCTAGTTTGGAGGCTAGTAGTCACTCACTCTCTCTTTGTAGATGACACTTTATTGTTTGGATCAGAAAAAAATAATGAAGCCAAGCATATTAAGTACTTACTGGACCAATATGCACTATTCTTAGGTCAGATGATCAACAGGGTTGAATCTAAAATTTTCTTCTTCAACACAACTCCACCTATTGTACAAAGGATTATAAAGATTCTTACTTTTGAGGAGGAAAAATTACCATCTACATATTTGGGTGTTCCCTTTTTCATGGGCAGTAATAAAGCTTCTTATTGGAAAAATATAGTATATAGAATTAAAGCCAGAACAATGGCTTGGAAGGTAAGATGGCTCTCACTATCCGAAAAAATTCTTTTAGTTAAGTCTATCTTCTCAGCTATCCCAAACTATTACTTCTCTATATTATCAGCTCCCAGGTTTATTATTAAGTAGATTGAAGGCATTATTTAGAGTTTTTTATGGATAGAAAATATATCAGGTAATAGCAAAATCCCTCTCATCTCATTAAAGGAAATGTCTTTAGAGAAGTACAGAGGTGGGGTTAATCTTCCTAATCTGGCTTTAAGAAATATTGCTTTTGGAAGAAAATTACTTTGGTCTATGTATGTGAAAGCAAAGGCTAAATGGTGTAGGATCTTTTAGAGAAAGTATTTAGATTCTTTTGACCCCTCTAGAGTTTTCACTAAGGATCATTTGCCTAAAGGGTCAACTATTTGGAACTTCTTGGTAGAATCTCAATATTTAATGGCTAGATATTTGACTTGGAAAATTAACAATGGTTTTAAGTCACTTTTTTGGCAGGATTCATGGAATGGCCTTCCTCTACTTTGTAATTCTCCATCCTTTGACAACAAGATTATAGGTTTTTGTGTTGAATGGGGCCCCTATATAGCTGATTATTTTCAATGTGTTGATCCAATGTCAAGTAGAGTTACTTGGAAAAACCTAGACAAGTTACCAATTCCTGATCAGATCAAAAAAGAATTTGTTAGTATATGTAAATCAAGGATTGTTTTAGTGTCTAATCTCCTAGATACACTAATTTGGGCCCCACACCAAGAGGGCATATACTCAGTAAAATTGGGTTACTTTGCTGCCAAGAATCTAGAAATTGGGTACAAGTCATTTTGGGCATTCAAATTTTGTTGGAACCCAGTAATCTTACCAAAGGCAGGTAATTCTGCTTAGCTAGCTTTATAAAAGAGAATCTTGATAGGAGAAAAGCTATCAAAATTGAACATTGTTCATAATATGAAATGTGTTTTATGCTGGATCTTTGTTCTTCAAAAATTAAATTTTTGTATGCCCCTTCCAAACACCTTATGGGATATATTCCAAGATTGGCCAACTTTAATTAATCATTCTTATTACTTGTGTATTTGGAAGTGTATCCCAACAATACTTATTTGGGCAATCTGGTGGGAAAGGAATAAAAGGATTTTTAGAAATCAATCTTCAACATTAGAATCTGTCTTGTCAACTTTAGAAGTTGCAGTGGGGGAAGTTTTGGTTGCCTATATCAAAAGAACTTCTGGACATCTTATTGTCATAGGTTGGGATATTGTTTTGGCTAATAGATAGGCTTCTTTACCCTCTCCATCTTACCAACTCATTACATCTGCTGGTCCTTGTGAGAAATTTAACAAAAAGTTGGTTAAATGGATTCCTCTTGCTAGGGGAGTTTGTAAGTTAAACTTTGATGGCTGCTCAAGAGGTACTCCTGGTGAATTGGGAGCTGGAGTGTGTATAAGAGATCACAATGGGTGGGTGTTGGGTATGTTGGCTCAAAAATTGCCGGTGGTACAAATAACAAAGCTAAAGCCATGGCACTCTTACTTGGTTTAGAATTGGCATTTCAACTAAACATAGTTAATATTCACATTAAGAGGGATTCTTCAGTGGTTATTAATTCACGTGTAAAGAAAAAATCAGAGAATTGGAAGTTTGGTTATATTCTAGAAAAATCTTGGGGAATGATTGATAAATTTAAAGTGGTGTCCTTCTCTCATACTCTTAGGGAGGGAAACTAGGTTGCAGATAATTTATCCAATATTGGTTGCAACTTGAAGACTACTGAGGCAAATATTATAGAGTTTATACCTACCAACTTTCCCACATTATATTCCTTAATCCAGTAAGAGAAAACCTTTTAATACCAATTTGATCCATTTATCATTTTATGATGGTTGCACATAAAGTATAATGATCAACAAGCAGATTTGCAAAATTCAAGGGTGTACAAATTCTGTTGGAACTCAGTAGTTTGCAAAAAAAGCTAGATGTTAGAAAGAGAGTTTTGTTAGGGGAGAGGTTGCAGAAGTCAAAAATTGGCCACAACTTTTAATGTGTGATGTGCTTTAGTTTCTATCGAGTGACTGTGATGTGCTTTAGTGTCTGTTGAGTGACTTGGTTTAGAGTTGTTGGAGATGCTCAGGTGTAGCTTTTGCCAACTGACCCGATTCAGTGATTATTGAGTGTCTCACTACAGAGCTGGCCAATTGACCCAAGGTAGAGTTGACCGACTTTGGTTAGGTTCATTCATTACCGAGAGACTCGGTACAGAGCTGACCAAATGACCATATGAAGAGTACACCAAGTTAGGTCAGGTTCTTTGATTACCGAGTGACTCGGTACAAACCTGATGTAAAGTTTCCTAAGTGTGAATGGAAACAATGATTGTCGAGTTAATTATGTCTAGTATTTACTGAGTGAGTCAGTTAACATTGGTTGAATTGCTCAGGTCTAGTTATAACCAGGTACAAAATATTAATTGGTTGTTCATGCCAATGTTTAATATGGTTAGTAAAAATTTGATGTGTTTATGTCAACTTGTAATTTAAGTTTGAAACAAGTTAATTGAAGATTTCTGAGTGGATTTGGAGATTTATGAATTGCAAGTTGACAGAAATGGTACATTATGTGGATGAATATGGGAGTTTGAAATCATTTCCTAACATTCAAAAGGTGGCTTTTAGTATGTGTTTTTGTTAATTTCTTGCATGATGGAGCTTGTTAAATATGCAATTTTTCCTTCAGTTTCCCTGTTGTTTTCTGAATTTGGGATCATGGTTATTCAGGAAAGTAAGCACAGATATTTTAGAGTGTTCATCCTGGGGAGAGAACATGAACTCCCATGGTTTGGTAGTGTGCCAGTAAATGAGTTAAAGGAAGTTTTGCATATAAATTGTGATGTTTGCATGCATTGTTTTAGAGAAATTATGGGTTCAACACCTTTCTGTTCAATGCGGCCACAAGTCTTTTTCCCATCTCATATCTTATCTTATTTCTTTACTTATGTTACCAACCTCCTTCAAGATTTGAGTCTGGTGGAGGGTGTTGCAAATAAGCTTGGTTTTCATACTCTTCTTGGAATGGAAAGTCTTAGGAGTGCTCTTCATGAGTATGTCTTAGCAGTGGGTGCGTTACCTTATACAGGGTTGAGTGGGTTTTTGCAAGATAAGGGTAATTCAGACTTCTTAGATTTTGTGGCATCCTTTTCCAAAGTTTTGGGTGGTGGTAATTTAGGACAAGTGGAGCATTTAATTTGGTGCTATAGAGGTTATTTATCCCAACAGGCTTGTGAAGAGTTAAAAGGCAAGGCTAGAGCAGTTGATGAACTTATAATGCATGATCACGAGGTATTGGCACAAATTGAAATGGTGGAGTCTTCAGCTAGGCAACCTATTAGTATTATGCAGATTGATAACCCATTGGGTAGGTTGGACCTCTCAACAGATTTGGCACCTTCTGAGATGGAGTGGGAACCGTATTAAGGAGTATTGACAGACTACATACTTGTACAATTGGTTTTTTAGTGAGACTAGCAATGGATAAAACATGCCTTCTACTAGTTTGTGGTTTTATAGTATCATGCTAGTATAGTTGGGGAGATTCTTTTTGCTTTTTATTTGGATATGTAATACATTTTTCGTATACCAATTCGAGGCCAAGGCTGTTGGGGTGTATAGTTGTCAATGTCACAATTTTGTTCTTAGTACAAATTCAGTGCTTCTTGTAAATGTGTGAATTTTTATCATTCACAAATGTAACTTTCTGCGAAGGAATCAGTATTGTATAAATGTATAGTTATACTCTAGGCAAGTCTTGTAATTAGGGTAAAGACTAAAGGGTTTCTTGTTGAGTTCTTTCCTTCACGAGCCATTGAACCAGTTTTATTAATATAATTATATTTCCGGTGGCTTGCCACCTTTCACCAAAAAATAAATAAATTTAAATAATAAAAATATTTTAAAAATGCATGCCTCATTATTTAGAAAGGCCTATAGGCCGCTGCTTTAGCAGCCTTGACTATCGTAGCAGCTTGGACTATTCACGATAGCTTTGGCTGCTTTTGTAGCCAAGTTATCATAGCCCAGGTATAGGGAAGTGATGACCCTGATCCCCATTTAATATTGTTTTAATATGTTTTATTAAAATTAAAACATAACCCCCCGTATAAAATCACAAAAAATCCATTTTCCTAGTATTGTAAATTGCCATTTTAACATATATAATTTTTTTTATCATAGTAAATTTATTTACTATGGTAATTTCATATAATATATATATTTTTTAAAATGAAAATTGAGCATAGATATGATAGGAAAGATAGATACAACTGATCGAGTTTGTAAATAAAAACCCTGATTATATTTTTCCAAAACACTACCCCAGATTATAATTTTTCTAAATTGATCCAATTATGAATACAAGAATTCTCAATTAAGGGTTTCAACCCGACAATTTCTTAAATAAATCCACACAAACATAGAGAAGACAATGATTTCAAAAGAAGAATTACTACACAAAACTTCAATGAGATCCTACCCTAGATCTGATGCTAAATGATCAGATGCACAAAGCTTGCAAGCAAATTTCCTTTCTTTTGAAAACCCTCTTTCTAGAAATTGGCTCCTCCAAACCTATGTGTGAAGAAATGAGATCTGATTTCTTAATAAAGAGCTTTCTCCTTTTAGGGTTTTAGTTTTGTAAACATGTGAAACCTTTTCTTTTATTATTTTATTTTAATTTTATGTGCAAAATTTTTGTAATTTAATTAAAATAATCTTTATTAAATTTATTCTTTCTCTCTTTTATTAAATCATAAAAGGTCTTTAATAAAATATTTATTAATTTAACTAATAATAACATTTAGAATTTATTATAAAAATGAAACTCTTAAATAAATTATTATTAAATTAAAAAAATATAATTATGCCAAAATAAAAACTTAATTAAATATTTTAAATTTAATTATTTTATTTAATTAATTTATTAATTAATTAAATATTGATTTTTCTTTATAGAATTTTTATTAAATTAAATCATTTAATAATATTTTATTCGATTTAATTATAACTAAAAATCACAACAGACCCACAAATCCAAATAAGAAAGCCCATCTGAAAGACAAAGTACTAAATCAAACTCAAGGGTCAAAATCACAAATTCACATCACTTGATGGATTCAAAAGGGTAAATAACTCAGATACTTGTCCTATTTTCTAGGACGATTGGCTTAGGGTTTGGATTTGGACTTAAGAATTATCTCCCCTCTTTTACCATTGAGATACTTCAATAAGGCACACTCATCCTGGCAATTCAGGGAAGTCAATGTCTGGTACCTGCAATCTGCATAAAATTTGAGTATGTACATACACATATAAATCTAAACTAAATAGGCAATGGAAATGAATAGTGCATCGTGTAGATCCCGACTAGCAGGTGACTATGACTCACTCCCTCAACCATATCAGAAACGTCAATCATAAAATAAAACATACAATTACACCATACACATGCAAGTGTGGTGTAAGTAACCATAGAACTAGTTATAAATCATCTATCTTGTAACGCCCCGCCAAGGGATCCAAAAGAAATAAACTACAATTTAACTAAGTTTGGTAGCATTTTTTTTTTTAAAACATGAAAGATAAACTATTCACATTAAACACATAGTAGCGGAAGCAATAACACACATTCAACTAAAAGCATACATAACAAGTTACATTCTTTAACAATCCCATGACATTGAACCACATTTAAATCTAATATAAAACTAAGTCCATCAAATACCACATCCATATGAAAGAATAATGAAAAGTCCAATGTCCATTTAATATACATTTGTTTCAAATGCCTCTTGGCAAATTAATTCAGAATGCTCATTCATCCACTGTACATGTCACAGGGTATGAAAGGCTTAAAAGAATATACATATGTAAAAATAGAAATACATCATCCTCTTCGAATCCATGATACAAACAATAAAATAAATGAAATCATCCACCATACATAATACATCCATACATCAAAAGATATAACATCCATCATAAAATGATACAACATCCATCATAAAATATAACCATCCATCATAATGATCCATGAACAGAATGAAGGTAAATGCCAACAAGGAATGCTCTAGCCACGGTGACTACAAACGGATCTCAATGGTAAGAGTGAAAAAACACTACCACCTGACCACGTGGAACCTAAATGGCCCACTCCCACCGCGTTGAAGAGATAGTCTCAAGTCCCAAACAAGATATCAAATCACATAACACATATACTCTCTAAGTCTAGGAACCCTAAAAGTATACTAACTCAAAGGTTCCAACACATAGATCGACATCTAGACCTAGAGGCACACAAGACACATAGGAAACCTACTATGTAAGTGGGAAAGTGTCATCACATGAATCATGTTGGAAGTTACCTGAGCAATCCCCTAGGAATCTCGGGTCCCCAGTGATCCTTGCAGCCACTAGTATCCTCTTGTACTGATGAAGCATACTATGGAATGCAAGGTTGTAACCAAGCATTCTCTCTACTCCCATCGTAGTCTGTACTAGCACTTGAGGCATGGGTGAGAACATAAAATTATCTTGTTAGGTTCATTTAAGTCAGTATTTAGGTGAGATGTTTTCACTTATTAAACAACTTACAATGGGTTTACTCTAGCAACCTCTTACGGCCCCGACCCCCATTGCAAGCCACTTTCTGACACTACATATAGATAACCTACCCTAGGCTCATGAAATCAAAAATCAAAGAATCATAATAAAATCACCTCAACCCTATACGAGTGAGTGAAAAGCATCAAAAGATAATCCACAATATCCATCGGTTCCCAACGAGCAATTAGAAAGCATCCAAAATAATACTAATCAAAGACTCCACAATGGTCAAGTCAAGCATGTCACAAGATGACATCATCAAGAACAAATCACTCAAAACACCTCAGTCTTCTCAAGCGACTGGAGAGCAAATCAAATTTACTGATCGATGGCTCAAAATGGTTAAGTCAGGTATCTCATAAACATACACCTCAGCTTCACACAAGAAAACTAGAAAACAATAACGATCAGTAATCCACACACATCATAGAGCATATCATCACATCACCATGGTTGGGTTTAGAAAGATCGAGAACAAATCATCACAACATCACAATCGCATAACCCCCAAGCCTCTGGTAGACATCCTATAACTGGTCAACAATCTAGTCTACCCCAAATCACAGATAGCATAAAGAAAACAAGATACAAATAAATGTTTTGGTTTGCTTTTACATTCACATGGTTGAGCCAAATATGAGGTTTCAGTTTCGTTTCAGAGTTGTTATCAAGTAAGATATATCCTCCATTTGTCTTATAATAAACTCGAGTATTAGTTAAAGTAGAACAAAGATTTACCCCCACAATTCGAAGATTGATTTTCTAAATTTACTAAGGGTAAATATCCTATTTGTTTTAAATTTGCTAAGGTAAGATTCCAGTTGAATCATAGTTCTACTGAAGTTGAATTAATCATCTTAAAATATTTCCTATTTTGCTAATTAATACTCATATTAATTAAATCAAATTATATTTTAAATAAACTAATGCCTATTTAAAAATATTTAATTAATATTTATTAAATTTATTTTAAATAAATTAACAACTATATTAAATATTATTTATTAATTTTAAAAATTTAAAACTATTAATAACTTTATTATAAATTAGAATCTTTAATAAATTTTAATTAATAAAATTAATATTAACAATTTATAATAATTAATATTTAAAACTATTAAAAAGTTTAATTTTGAATAACTTTAAAACTTTTTAAAAATATATATAAAATTGTCGTTTATTTTATAAGCTTGCCGGCTTAATAAAGGCCTACGGCCTCTGACCGCAGTACCCTGCTATCGTAGGGCCTGTGACAGTAGGTACAGAGTACCTGCCGTGGCAGTACCTGTGATGCAAGTACACAGTCAAAGCCGCGGCAGGGGCTGGGGTACGAGGTAATTCCCTCCCCCCCCATAAATATATAAAAAACATTTTTTGTTTTGTTTTAAATTTTAATTATTATAATAAAATGTTTTAAACAAAACAAATTCCATAATATAAATTTTAATTATTAAATATTTTTTTAACAAAATCTCCAACCCTAGTCTAATAGGGAAAGATAAACGTCTTATCAAATAAACATTTTTTCCTATGAAATGAATTTAATCCCCATTTGTAAATAAAAAATTTCAAAACACAAATTTATTTTAATATGTATGTATCTATGTATCTATGTATCTATGTATCTATGTATGTATGTATCTATATATATATTTTAAATCCTAGAATTAATCTGACAGTGTACCCATTTATTAAATTATTCCTCTAAGCAGATTTTTCTATTTAAATTCAAACCCTACCGATAAATTTCTCATTACTATAATCTACTGAAGAGGATTAAACAGATCCTTTGATTTCTTAATAACCAAATGATCAATTATCCATATTAATAATGCTTATTACTGGAAACATTCATCACAAGAATTCTATAGAAAACACTCAACAAGCACAATGAAGACAGGAAGGAAAAGAGCGTTTTAAGATATGGAAATTTCACAAGCATCTACCTGAACATTGATGCTAATCGCAATGCCCCAGAAACTATAGAGAAGAATCCCTCCTTTCAGAACCTCCTCTTTTCCGAAAATCCCTTCCTTCTCCAAAAATTCATGGTCCCTTGAAAATGAACCCCCAAATTGTGATAAAGAGTTCTCTCCCTAAAATTAGGGCACTAATTGTGCATTCACCCCAGAGAACTCTTTGCTCACAACCATTAAACTCTTTATTAACTTTTATTTGTCTTTCTTTTTTCTTTTCCATGCACATACAATAATTAATTTTTACTTGACCCCCTTTAAGTTAATTTATTTAATTTAGTCTCATGCACGTATCATGCATTCATGAAACTCTTAATAACTTAATTCCTTTTCCCACTTCTAAATTTATCCTCAATTTTAATTTTTTTTATTTAATTAATTTCTCAATTAATTAAATAAAATATCAACATATCATATAAATTTTCCATTAAATTAAATCATTGATTAAATCTTTTAATTAGACTTAATTAATAGAAAATTCACCAAAAACTCATAAAGTAAAACACGAAACTCATCATAGTAAAACACATTCAAAATCAAACTAAGGGGTTAAAATCATGAATTAATGCCATCTGACGCATTCAGAAGGTACACAACTCAGATACTTGTCCTAATTGTCAATTAGGATGAATGGCTCAAAGGTTCAAGATTTGGACTTAAGAATTTATCTCCCCTCTCTTACCATTGAGATAATGCAATAGGGTACGCTCATTCTGGCAATTCAGGGAAGTCGATACTCGATACTTGCAACCTGCATAAAATTCACGCATGTCCATGCACGATATATACTAAGCTAAACAGGTAATGGCAGGAAGTGGTGCATTGTGTAGATCCCGACTAGCAGGTGACTACGACTCCGTTCCTTAACCACATCATAAATGCCATACATAAAGAAAACAAACACGCACACCATACGCATGTAGTATGGGGTAAGTATCTATAAGAAAACACCTATGATAATCCATCTAACTGAACATCATCAATAATTTAATAGCAATGTAATAATCATCATGCACACATGAAGTATAGAGTACCAAGTAATCTCATCATATATCAACTGAGTCTAAAACAATATCTAATAATCTCAAGATAATGCTACTAATCATCAAACATAAAACTAGCCTAAAAGAGTTTGGCACTGATAGCAAAAATGTAAACTAGGAAAAATGTAGACTAGGGGTAGACACTACATATCTAACTTGTTAGATACAATTGTTCAATTGTGTGTTGTATTTGATGTTACACAAATGTCATATCAGTTATCAGACAGAGTCTATCGAGCTTAGTTGGTCAGCGAAGAAAAAGATAGAGTCTACCAAGCTCAGATGGTCAACAAAGCAATTTACAGAGTCTATTGAGTGTTTTTGGAAGTTACACTATGAAGACAGCTTCTATCGGGCACTGAAGGATTTTATGGCAGAAGACAGTTTCTACCGAGCTCACAAGGTCAACGAAGGAAAATCAGTTCTTACCTAGTTCACTTGGTCTCCAAAGGATTTTGTAGAGTTTGCAATGTTTACCAAGCTTCACTTGGTTAACACTGGAAATTATTTCTAGAAGTAGTGTTTACCGAGCAAGGTCGACCAATGAAGGATTTCATTGTTTTAGGAAATAATGTTTAATTGTTTCATGTAATGACTGTAGCCGACTGATGTATTGTTTATTGGTAAATGTAACTTGTAAATGAGCCGACTTGACAATTTGTAAGGTATAAATAAAAGGTCAAGTTGTGAATTCTAAAGTATAAATGAATGGATGTATGAATGAGTGAGCATGCAATTGAGTCAATTGTGTAAAGAGGAAGTGTGAGCGATTTTTATAGAAGGATTAGATATCCTTGAGGAGCAGCAAAGGTGTATTCGATCAGTAAGGATCTAGTGACGCAAAATAGAACTCTGTAACAACAAAGATTAGTTGCATCTCATTCAGGTCACTCATTGTTACTTTCTCACAATTGTAGCAGTGAATTTTAAATCTCTTAACAGAGTTGGTTTAGCAACCATTTTTGTAAATCCTCTAACAAGGTGGACAATTCTACTGAATTGTTCTAAAGTCCTCTAGCAAGGCCACTCCTAGCAGGGTGATTAAATCCTCTAACAAGGTCACACCTAACAGTATGTTTTGTAACCTTTAATAGGGTTGGCTCCTAATAGGGCTCACTTCAGAAGAGTGAAAATTAGTAGCTAGTTACTTGGTGGTTTTTCCCATATTGGGTTTTCACGTTAAATCTGGTGTCTCTTGTGTTCATGTTATTTCCTTTTGCATGCATGTTAATAATTGTGAATGCTTAAATATTAGTAATAAGTTAATACACAATTCATCTATCGAGTTACAACATTTTTTTGTGTGGCCACCAAGTGACAACAGTAACTAGTTATTTAAGACATCTAAGGGATCTGTGGATTTGCTTTTGTGGTAACTAATTCACCCCCCCTCTCAGTTACTCCATCTATATTTCCAACATAACTATCATCATTAAATAACTAAAATCACTATATCATCATCAAGATAATCATGAAGACATAAAATAACTAACTCATCACATATATAAACTGAATCTGAAAAACATCTAAATCAAATTGGGTAACCAAGTACCACAATCGTAAAATATAATCATAAAACTAGCCTAAAAGAGCTTGACAACATAACATGAAAAGTAAACTAGGGGTAGACATTACACTAACAATGCCCTCTCCGCCACCCAACTACCACCATCCTAAACACCACCACTATGAGCTACCCTTTTGGGAGAAATATGACATCAAGGAATAGGAATGCCCTCACTCCCCAGAGGTGCCATCGATTTCACCATAGTATGCTTCACCTTTATCCTCCTTTGTACTACCAACTCATGCCTCTCTAATACTATTTTTTGTAGAGAACCGAGAAGATCCCACCACCTCTTCCAAATATTCATCATTTTCCCTACCATTGGTCTAGAATAAGTCTAAATGAAAAAGAGATGCATGCTCCCATCTCCACCACCAATAAGTCTCTAAAGGCCATGATTCATGTGTAGACCTGCACCTACCTTCATACTAACTACAATCTCTATTATCCCAGCAACACACTTGGGCTCCAAAGACATGCAAAAAAACCTCAACACCTAGTATTTTGATGAGCCATCCATCAAAGCCAAAGCCAAGATCAATGATGAAATGTCCAAGTTGGTCCTGGGTCACAAATAAATAGTAAGAAACTTGACCTCAAACATCAAACATACAATTAGTCAAAACTCCACATGATCAAATTTGAATACTTTCCTCATCCACTACACCAAAATCACTCCATGAAACTAGACAACTAGTTTGGTGACTCCAAATAGATTTTTTCCGCCATGAGAATCCACACATAAATAAAAATAACCCCAAATACAAGAAAATGTTTTGGAAAATACACATCACTACACTACCCCACAATATTGCCTTTAAAGGAAATCAAAGCCGCTAGAAAAATTCCCCATCTCTAAGCATAATGTTGAAACATCATATTACTTTGCATTATAATAGATTTTGAGCAACGTAAATCCCACCCTTGACAATTTGCATGTCACCACCTCATCCTTGGGTGTACTCATCACCAAAGAGGGCCAACTCAAAAGTACTTTCTAAACCTCTAGATTCATAAATCCCTTGTCATCACAATAATGTGACATTAGGAGAGTTGTTTTAAAAATCATTTTCGGCCATAACAATAATGCCATTCCCTCGAAACCCAAAATTCTCAAAAATTTCAAAGTTGTCCAACAACCCATTTACTCCTACATTAGATAGTTTGTTTACAATTGTGTTGGCCTCCCAAAGGACATGGGATACCCAAAAATCAATAAAATCTTCTAGTAGGTCCTAGATCCTCTAAATATGTTTGTTGAGGTACCATGTATCCATCTCCCCTTTCACTATGTCATTCACAACAAGTTGTGAATCACCTTCATGAAGCCTCTACACTTGCAAGTTTTTGGCCATCAAAATTGCCCTTACTACTACCAAGCATTTTTATTGTTTGTACCATCTACCAAAATTTTTTATGCCTAGAACAAGGATAATCCCACTCCCATCATGAGCTAGAAAATCACAACCCAAAGGGCCAGGATTGCATTTGGAAGCATTGTCAATATTATTCTTAGTCCACCCCTTCTTTGGTCAAGACCACTGTATTCTATTCACCCCTTCCTTCTAAGGTTTAACCCTCAAAGGCTCATTAAAATTCCTAAACTTCATCAAGGGATAGTTTCATTGCATCATGGAGTCAAACTAATTGAAAGGAAGCTTTTTAGCATTAATATGTGATGTTACATTCATCATGAACTCTGACATTGCCATTTCCAATCTCACCAAAAATCAATTTATAGTTTAACCATTATCTTGAAAGATACTTTTATTGTATTCCTTCCAAATTTTCCATAAAGAAAATATGAGAAAATATTCCAAATCAATGAGAAGGTAGATGACTCCCTATATGAATACTAGGATTCCAACCAACTCTTCAAGGTACTCAGAAGAGGACAACTCCAATTCAACTTCCTCAATTCCTCAGAAGAGGATTACTTTCAAATCCAAGAAAATTTATAGGTCTTGAAAAGATGTTCCAAGGTCTCCTTTTCCTAGTTACACAAGAAACCCCAAATCCATGAGGCTTTCCCTTGTTAGAATTCTGCTATTCCTTGCAAAATTCTAACAAGAGATAACAAGTCTCTTAGATTGAAGCTTAGTTTTCCCCTTCATGTTACCAACATCCTCTAAATTTTATTGAATTAATTTCCTTCCTTGAGACCTCTAACTTCCCAGGTTGGCCTTGGCTGACTTGGCTTTGGATTCCCTAATAGTTATTCTTTCTAAAATACCCACCTTGTTAGACAACCCCTAATAGATCATCATTTGAGTCAAATTAAAATATGTCCCTACCTCCAAAGATTCATGTCCATCTATTTTACTGGGGACATAAGGATGTCCTTAAAAGGTTCATCACACCCTTTCTAATTTTGAGTTCCCCCCTCTATTATCCAATTACCACACCAACTTGATCCTGACACTTTTATAAGGAAGGTGAGGGGATCAACACTAAACCCTCCAAACACTCCTACCCCCTGTTGGTGGTACATGATCTATAGGAATTATGATCTAATCTAGGGCACAATCAACTTCCTCAACAAGTACTTCCTTTCTTTAGATCACACAATCTTGAGTTGCCTTCTCACCTTCCCCCACTTGAGCCATAAAATTACTTCCTTTCTTCAGATCAAACAATCTCGCATTGTCTTTTCACCTTCCCTTCTCACTCTAGCATTACTTTTGAATCCAATTTTGTCTCCTGGATATAAATGACATCCGATCTCACTTGATCAAAGCCTCTTTGATCAAGTATCTCTTTTTAGGGGAATTTCAACCCCTGGCATTCCATGTAAGGATCTTCTTGGCTTCCAAGGAGATAAAAAGTCTCTTTTATTGAAGCTTAGATTTCCCCTTCATGTTACCAATATCCTCTAAAATTTATTGAATTAATTTCCTACCCCTAGACCTCTAACCACCTAGGTTGGCCTTGGCTGATTTGGCTTTGGATTCCTTAATAGTTATTATTTTTGAAATACCCACCTCGTTAGACAACCCCAATAGATCATCATTTGATTAAGATTAAAGTATGTCCCCACCTCCAAAGATTTATCTCCATCTAGCCTGACTTGGGACATGTGGATATCCTTAAAAGGTTCATCACATCCTTCCCAATAATGAGTTCCCCCTCTATTATCCAATTGCCACACCAACTTGATCCTGATACTTTTATAAGGAAGGTGAGGGGATCAACACTAAACCCTCCAAACACTCCGAACCACTATTGGTGTTATATGATCTATAGGAATTATGATATGATCTAGGGCACAATCAACTTCCTCAACAAGCACTTCCTTTCTTCATATCAAACAATCTTGCTTTGCCTTCTCACCTTCCCCCACTTGAGCCATAAGAGAAATGGAACCTTTAACTGACATTGCCAAGGAAGAGTCTACTAAAAGTTTTGCATCTCTAGCTTCAGATGTACATTCCCCACCACCATTTTTGGCCAAAGGCACCTCAGTTCCCACTAATGAGGCTATTATCTCTTAGGTAGTCAATCTAGGGTATAATGAAAAAGGCACTGAAGGCTCAAATCCACACAAGATTGATTAGGAATTAGATTCATTCCTTTTCTCTAACACAACCCTATCAACATCCTGAGATTTAACACTTTAGCTAGTTTCTCTTCCATAGATTTCCCCTCCTTACCCTTTCCTTTATGTGAAGAAAAATATTCCTTCTCAGAGTGTCCCCATTCCTTGTAATTTTAATATTTCACCATAATTTATTCTACCTCCAACTCTTCCCACCAGTAGCCCTCTGAAGTTGAATCTCAATTACTTTAGGTAGATATGACTCAATTTCCATATTATGCAAATTTGTACATGCATACTAAAATCCTCCTCTACGATTGCTTCATCTAACTTGATCAATTTACCTACTTTATCACCTAGGGCTTTGAAATTCTCTTTATTACATTACTCATGTGGAAGGTTATAAAGCCTTTCCCAAATGGGTATCTCTACAATTGAAGCTTGCTTAGGATTAAAATTAGGGACCCAATCTTTGATGAAAAAACCTATTCCTCCCATAAAAAAGGAACTAGTGTACATGATGGCAAGGTTTTGGACCAAAAATATAATCATAAATAAAATGACTAACCTTCAATCAGCCATAGATACACTAGAAAGTATTCTAGGACCTTTTCTGAATAACTATTTAGTCTTAGATGATTCCACACTAGTGGGATGGAGATAAAAATCCTTCAAGTATTTTAATGTCCCCTCAAGGGAGTTGGCATAGCTAGAAAACATTATGAAGGATAGTTGTTTCAACCTATCCCAACAAGAAGATAGACTAATTTGGGTGGGATATAAGAATGAGGAATATAATCCCAAGGATGGCTATAGTTATCTTGTTAGTTTGAGAAATCATCCTAGTATAAAGATCCCACAATCTCTATATTGGAACCCCCTCTGCCTACTTAAATCTAAGGTATTTTCCTGGTTGGCATTATAAAATTAGATTCTTATAGTGGATAAATTCATATTGATAGGTTACGAAGGTCCAACTCGGTGCCCTCTGTGTGGAAATGCAGAAGAAGATATCATATTTTACCTAATTGTGAATATGCAAATGCATGTTGGAATTGGTTCTTTAGTAAAATGAATATTAGAATGGGCCTCTAACTCTCCATCAGGGATCTTTTGTTTTCATGGCCAGGATTGACCTAGATAACATTTTTAAAGGTATCTGGTTTATTGCTCCTTCCATTATGATTTGGGAGATCTAGAAAGAAAGAAATACTACAATTTTAAAAATAAAAGCATGGACTTTGCTTAGATCACTCTAAAGATTGAAACTTATGTTATTGAAGTTATAAATAGTAAACTAAATATTAAAAATGGAACCTCTCAACCTATGTCTCATTGGGATGGTTTTATAAGAAACAAATTGATAGGTTTGAAGGTCCCACCTTTTGTCAAGAAAGGTGGAGTCACTAGAAAAAAGCTCAGAGAAGATTGTTGCTGGAAAGCCTGAGGGTCGATGGGATGGGTTAAATTGAATTTTGATGGTGCTTCCTAGGGTCACCCTAGGACAATAGGGATTGGATGTTGTATTAGAGACCACCATGGTGAAACCTTAGTTATATGTTATAAATCAATTGGCATAGCTTCCAATAATGAAGTTGAACTAAGAGCCCTTATAGAAGGGCTATGATTATGTTCTAAATTAAATTTAAACCAAGTCAAAGGGGATTTTTCTATAATTAGTAATGCAATGAGAAAGAAATTCATACCTGATAGGAAATTAGGATCTTTATTAATAAGGACCCTAGAATTATCTAAGTCTTTTCAAGAAATCACTTTTAATCACATTTATTAGGAAGACAATAACCTTGCCAATATATTAGCTAATGAAGGGGTGAAAAGAATTAATTTGACCATTTTCTCTACTATTTTTCACCCTCCTTAGATATATTTTCTCTAAATAATGGGAATGAAGGTGGTCATTATGATTTCTATTTTATCGTGTACTTCCATTCTCTCTCATTATTTGTGTTCATTTAATTTTCTAACAATATATCCTTCCCACACTTGGGATCAAGAATGTTTTTATAGCGCGTTTTTCCAATTCTTGGTATTTAGTGAAGCAACTTTTAGTAGCTGCCTCTACTGCTTCTAGTTTCTTATTTATAGACCCAAATGGTTCTTCATGCTTCACTATTTACAATGGACACTCTCATTAAGCTCACTTTCCCTAAAAGGTTCATGATATTTGATGCTCCTATCACCAAAGATAGGATTAGGAAATTTATCCCAGTTAGAAATAAAATCATTTGGAGGGTAGTCATGTAGGTTATTAGTGTTCAATACATCAATTTCCCAAATATATTCAAGTCCAATGCTGACATAGTGACTATGTTCATAGTCATAGCTTGGCATATTTATATGGATGGTAATCTTATTGCTACACTGTGTAGAAATCTCTTTTAGGAAGAATTCCTAGGTGGTCTAAACACTATTATGCTAAACATTAGGAATATTATCATTCCCCTTGATGTTAATTAAAATTTTCTCTACAATAGGGGGAATCAGTCCCCATTTACCCTATTATCTTCATCGAGGACCCAACTGGTTTAGCGAAACCTCCACTTCCTCCTCTACTTCTATGCTATCCTGGACCCATTAGAGGATGATTAGCTAGAGGACTATCTTGAGGAGGAAGTGGTGTTGCATGAAAGGCATTTGCATGCAGCTATAGAAGATCTTTGTGATGCATTTTTAGAATAGGGAGGCCCTATTCTATTTTTTTTGTTATGGCTATTTTTTGTGGTTTTAAGGAAACATATAAAATCAACATAGGGGCAACTATAATTTTTGTTATTTATAGTTTCTCTAAAGTTCTATTAATCTTAGGAGAAAACAATCACTCTAACAAGTTATTTGATTTTAAAGACTCGATAGACAATATGGTTAATAGTATTTATAAATAGGATTAACTCTACTATTAATTCACATAATCTTCTTTTAAGGTTCAATTGATACTGTAGATAGGCTTTAAAAATTCAAGTTATCGAGTTTCTTGTCCATTGTCTTATTTTGTGGTAAAGTGGAAGTTCCTTTACAAGTAGGCTATTCCTCTTGTTCCTTATGAGGTATTTTTATTCATCTTTTTTTGGCAGCAATTTTAGATTTCGTTGAGATAAAACTAGAAGTCCTCTTAATTAGTGGATGCTACTGTAAAAGTTTCCCCTTTTTGGTAGGAGGATTCTTCCATATATATATATATATATATATATATATATATATATATATATATATATATATATATATATATATATATATATATATATATATATATATATATATATATATATATAAATAAATAAATAAATAAATATATATATATATATTCTCTAATGGGCTTGTTTAGATTTTATTTGTCTAACCTCGAGGTTTACTAAGAATTAAACAGTTATTCCTCTTTCACAATCTTTAAGGTTCTGACTACTATCAACATTGTTTAGAGAAAGAGGTTCCTTATGTAGCCTCATCGTTTCATGGATGATTAATAAATTCTAGGCCAAGAAGTGGAGATTCTTAATTAATATACTAGTTTTAAATTAATAAAAAAAATTGCAGAATGTTATTTTTCTAAAGCCTATGGTAAAAACTATAAGTTGTTTTGAGTTGTTTATGGAAAGCAATGTATGTCTAATTTATCTACAAGGATCTTGGATGGAGCTTTTTTAAGATGATTGTTTTCTTGGAACATTGTGGCAATTACAATGCCTATACTTGAGTAGTTGGTCTATTTTGGTAGCTAGTATTTTTAGACATGTACTATTTGTTGGGTTTCTAGTGTGCTTTCTCTTGTAGGTCCAATTAGATAGGTATGGCAAGTAGTTTTTTTCTTACAACTATTCGGGCCATCTTTACCGACTTCTTAAACTTTCATTTGATCTCTTAACCTCTTTCTAAAGTCTCTTTGTCTCTATGATGGTTAAGAAACAATAATTAAAATAATGATTTAATTAATGGAGGTTCTCATCTTGCCAACAAATAGAGGTTCTCTTACACTATTTGAGCCCAAAGCTTATCAACTTGGCATTTGTAGCTACTTCTGATAAAGTAGTGTATGTTTCTCTTATCTTAATTTTGAGCACTAACCTTCTAATAAGATACAAATGTTGGTCAATTTTGGGTGTTTTTGTTAGAGTAATTATTGTTTTGCACTTATTAATTAAATCACTTTGATTTAATTAATTAAGTTGCCTATTACTCTAGTTTGCTTAAGCTATCTTGTAGGTGCATATAATTAATATTTTATTAATTATATTGTGCAACCTAGCTTTTTTAGGCTTTAGGTTACCCCTTATGGGTTTCAATCTCCTTTATAAGGATTGATCTCTTTGTATTTTTCATTATGAAGATCCGTTGAATAATATTTTCTTCATCTGAGCTTTTCAGATCAAACCCTTGCCTCTTCTTGTCTTTTTCTTCTCCGTGACAGGGTTTCTGCATGCAGGTTTTCTTGGGCTTCATGGATTTGTTTTGCACTTTTACTCAAATCCTACAACACAGAAAGAGCTTTCCAGCGATATAAAGAAGTCCAAAATCGGAGATCGGATGCTCAAGATATGCCTCCTGGAGTGGAAAATAGAACATCTAGCTTTGACTACCAAAATAGGCAATCAAACTGCATCAAAACCCAAAAACACCTGTACCATCATCTTCATCTCAAAACTAGCTTTCTGACGCATTTTTTGGATCGAAAAAATATGCTCGTATGCTCAAGTTACGGAAGAAAAACCAACAGGGCCTCTGAAAATGCATGAAAATTTATTATTATTATTATTATTTTTTATCATTGTTGATTTTCATTGTAAGCATCTTTATGCAATGCACTGAGATAAAGTGCCACTCTTGCATTTTGGGATCCTTTTCATCATTGTGATTCGTTGTACTCACACTATTTTATAAAGTGCCATGGGGGGATAGTTGTTTTCCGCTTATAGGCCCTCTTTCTCTTTTGCCTCATGCAGTGTCGATGACACGTGCCTTTATTGGTGTCTGTACCTCACTCTCGATGTGTTTGGTTCCTGTGTTGTAGAAGATTTTTGGCCCATCTTTTTAGTTTCCTGTCACCTCACCCTGTCTGCATTAAGGGGGGGTTATATTGTTGTTCTATGCTTCCTTTGTTTGATGGTTCATTGGTGTGAGCTATGTATTTAGTACCTGATCCTACATACTAAGCGATTGCAGTGGCTGGCTACCTAGGCATTTTGGTGAGATGGATCATCTACCATATAGACATGCTTGGTTCGTGCCTTCTATTTCCATGGAGGTTCTACAGATCAGCTTTTTGACAGAGTTTTGCGGTTCTTCATGCTTCAGTGATTCTCTTTCGATCTCTTTTTGTTCCTTCTTCTGGAACATTCTTTGCTATCTCTTTTTGGAGTAGGATTTTTCCCATGTGGTTTTCTTTATTTCTCCTCTTTATAGAGATTTTTTTGTGATTGAGTACTTGATCAAGCCTTGTTGCTAGGACCCAATTTTCCTGCTTTCATAGCTGTGATAGGTTAGCTTACCTCCTGAGCTTCACTTAAGGGGGGTGTTAGAGTAATTATTTGTTTGCACTTATTAATTAAATCACTTTGATTTAATTAATTAAGTTGCCTATTACTCTAGTTTGCTTAAGCTATCTTGTAGGTGCATATAATTAATATTTTATTAATTATATTGTGCAACCTAGCTTTTTTAGGCTTTAGGTTACCCTTTTTGCATTTTGATCTACTTTATAAGGATTGATCTCTTTGTATTTTTCATTATGAAGATCTGTTGAATAATATTTTCTTCGTCTAAGTTTTTCAGATCAAACCCTTGCCTCTTCTTGTCTTTTTCTTCTCCGTGACAGGTTTTCTGCATGCAGGTTTTCTTGGGCTTCGTGGATTTGTTATGCACTTTTGCTCAAATCCTACAGTTTTGTCTATCTGTGGCAGTGTATTTATAGTCTCTTTGAAGCCAGTTCTCTCATAGTCCCAGTGGCTTCATCTTTTTTCAAGGGACTGATTTGGAATAGTACTCTTATTCAAAAGATAAAGTAATACTTTCATAATATTTTTGGCTTATAAAATTAGGGCTCAATTATGTAATTCCAAATCAAAAAAGCTCAGTTGTAAATGTTGATGCTTTATGTTATGAATTTTCAAAAGAAGGTATGCCTTCTTCAAGTCCCTTTTTGGGCATGTCCATGTATACAAGACTTCGACCCCATGCGACAACATAGGTTTTCTTACCCCTGATCTTTTTCCCCTGGTGCTTGCAAGTGAATGTGGATTTTATAAATATTTAATATATTAATAAAATATGAACATTTGCCTTTTAGTGATTAAAAAAAAGAAAACACAAGCTACAAAATAGATTAAAAAATAAATAAATAGAAATCACCTTGGTAGAAATTACAGTTTCTAGATCTGTACATTTTCCATCCTTTTGGAATGGTCCCATTGTATGAACAAACTATGTTACCATTAATGATATACAAAAAAAATAATGGAAAGGACAATACGATGAATTGGAAGCACTCCAATATATATATATATATATATATATATATATATATATATATATATATATATATATATATATATATATATATATATATATATATATATATATATATATATATATATATATATATATATATATATATATATATATATATATATATATATATATATATATATATATATATATATATATATATATATAACCATAAATGATATATAGAAAATAGAATGGCAAGGACAACAAAATGAATTCAAAGCACTCCTATATATGTGTGTGTGTGTGTGTGTATATATATGTAAGTATATATGTATATATGTATGTATGTATACATGTATATATTTATGCATATATATATATATATGTATATATATGCATATATGTATGTATATTTATATGTATGTATATATATATACATACATATAGATAAATATATATACATATATATACATATATGTATGTATACATATGTGTGTACACACACACACACACACACACACACACACACACACACACACACACACACACACACACACACACACACACACACACACACACACACACAAACACACACACACACACACACACACACAATCTTAAATTAGAAGCACTCCAATTTAATGAGATTTTAGCACGTATTTAATGTGAGATTGACAATCTCCTTGCATCTTTCCATATTTCTTCACTTTCTTGTCCTTTCACCTAGATGGAGTTGTGGTAATACCTAATAGATCCTCTTTAAATCTCATATTTTCATGGCGTTAGGCTTAACGTAGGATCTATCATCCTAGGTCTTTCCTTCCATTCATTTAACCACTTGTAATATGCTCTCTGCACCGAAATGGCTATATCTCGAACCTATTTTGGGAACCCAAAGGTTTGGAGCCCTAGTTTTTAGGGGCATAGTACATCCCTGATAAATCAAAGATGTAGTAAAGCCCTAATGGGCCAATCAAGTCCATAGTTCACCCTTGATTGGGACCTATTTTGGATCCTCTATTTGAGTCTCATGTCTGGATACCTTTAGGGTGTTAATTCCTAGGTAGGTTGACCTATGGGAGTTAGTCAATTATGAGATCTATACAAGCCCTTCTATTTTCTCCATTTCACATCACAATCCATTATCCAATTATTCTATGATCAAGCAATCTACAAGCTCAAGCACTCAAGAATTCAAGCTTTCAAGCATTTAAGAATGGATAGGAGCCACCTTCAATATCTCCTTCATTCTATTCAAGATCCTTTGTTTCATCTCTTACATCTATTCATCTTCATCTTCCTGGTACAAATCAATTGGTGAAGTAAGAACATTGCATGTGATTTGAGAGATCCTACTATTGTAAGGTGAATTTGTATTTTTACTTTACATTCATCCTACTTAAATTATTTCAATTCAAAGTAAATTCCTAAGTTGGGGTTTGACTAGGGAAAACCCCCTATCAATAACAAAAACCCTTTTTTTAAAGGTTGTGGATCTTAGATTTGTGAACATGTTGCAAATCTGAATACCCTTCCATCTTTCTTTAGAACTATGAAATCAAAATCAACATTGCACTCTTTTTATCAAGGCCAATTAGGTCTCCCTTGATGCATCAACAATGACTAGGTCACTTGATCATCTACTTTGGCCCTGATAGATCATCTAATGATATCTCGAATTTGTCTGTTGCACAATTTCAGGCCCAGATCTGACGATTCTCATCCATTTTGATCATTACAACAAGGATAAAACAAGATTCTAAAGGTGTTTCCTCTACCTTCTTTATCTTTATAGCATATTTAATTATATCTAACTTTACTTATCATATCATCTAGGGTTTTCAAGGATTTAATTATCTTTTCCCCTCTTCTTCCAAGACCTAGTTAGCATTAGTGTTCCTCTCTTATTTGGTTAGCACTAATCTTTCTGGATCTAGTATCTTAGAATTGGGATTGAAAGGACCTATCTCCTTGACTTCCCTCCTTTTGTTATGTAATATGTTTTTGGACTAATTGCCAACATTCCCCTTTGAGATTCATGACATGGCTTAACTACCTCTTGTGTTCTATAAGTATAGTGGTTGTATAAGGCATTATCAGGTTGATCTTTTGGTATAACAACCCTAGCTTGTAACAAGTGGTATTAGAGCTTGCTGATAGGTTTGAATCTCCTTGGTTAATGCTGAGGGGGGATTGTTGGACTAACTGCCAATATTCCCCTTTGAGATTCATGACATGGCTTAACTGTCTCCTGTGTTCTATAAGTCTAGTGGTTGTATCAGCCATTAACAAGTTGATATTTTGGTGCAACAAAAACCCTAGCTTGTAAAATGTGTATGGTTATGTGATGAACTTAGGTTTCATATCCTTGATTCAAATTTTCCAGCATTACATCAATTAGTGAACCCAACTTATGACATTTCCACTTTTGATTTGGTATTAGATTTCTTAATAATAGTTAGATCCTTGCATTATCTTGTATTATCTTGTGGTCTCTCTTTCCATGCTTTATATCTTCTTTATATTACATTGTGTTTTGCTTCATATCATAAGGTTTGATTTCTTTTGTGTCTTTTTTCCTTGTTTAATGTATGGGCTTTACTACCCTTAGTCTTACTTATAGAATTCATGTTAGGAAAAGTTGTAGACTCGTGGTCTTTTTTGATCTGGATTTTTCTTCTCCTCATCTTAGAAACCTTAGTGACCCTATGGTTTCTCATGATCCTAATCCTTCTATGGAGCATGACTCTTCCCACTCATTTCATGATGAGGATGAGTCTCTTAGGGTTCCTCCTAAACAAGTTGATAGACTTGCTACTAAGATTGATAAAATGCATGATTGGCTTCTTCAAGATAATCACAATATTGATAACATTGTTTCTTTTGATTCTCTTAAGAAAGTGAGTCGTAATGATGAACATGGTGGTAATCTATTACATGGTCTTACCTTTTCCATACTCATGTTAAGCCTTTAACTCAAGCCTCATTGAACTAGGAATGACTCTAATTGTTTTTATTCTTGACACTACTTTTCTTATTTATTCACCTATCTCTAGAATTTCTACTTATATTTCTCCCATTATGACTACTTACTTTCAAATATCTAATCCTCTTAGTAGTCTTCCTATTATTTCTTTTCCCGTGAGTGTTCCATATATTTCCTTGCCCATGTTACAACCTTCATATAATAGTATTACTTTCACTTATCCTAATCCTCCTACTCTAGTTCCTAGTGTTCCACTTGTAGTTCCTTCTATTCCAACTAATTCATACACTCTTCCTAGTGTATCCTATGTACCTATGTCATCTATTTCTTCTAATGATTCCACTGTCCTTAGTCTTACTCATACTATTTGTTCTTTACAATAAAAACTTGCTTCGTTTACTCAACATAAGTTCAATGTTCCTACATGTGATATGGGTTGTCCTTTGTCTTTTGACATTATCTACACCACTTCTCCTCAACAAGATGATATGCCTCGCCTTGACACCTATAATGGTAAAGGTGATCCTGTGACACATCTTAAGACTTTTCAGGTTCCAAGTAGTGACTATTCTCATGATCATAGGACTTTAACTAAGTTGTTTTATCACAACTTCTGTGACAAAGCTTTGCAATGATATTTTTCATTTCCACCTTATTCTATTTATTGATTTCATAAACTTGCTAATGGATTTATACAACAATTTTGGAATAATATTGGTCCTTATGACTCTTTGACCGATTTGATGTATTATAAACAAGGTCCTAAAGGAGAAAGTGACTAATTTTATTGATAGATTTAAGCATTGACATGCTTAGATTTCTTATCTCATGCCTAATATTGATATTTAACATATGTTTATTGTGAATTTACTAAAATAAATTAGAGATAAGATTTAGCTTACTAAGTTTATTTCCTTTTCACAACTTTGCGTGCAACACTTCATCATTATCAATTACAAGTGAGTTAGTTTGAGAGCACCACTCCAATGACTCCTATACATGTTGATAAGAGTGATGCCACACCTAATCATAAAAATTCTAGAAACATAACAATTATATCAAGATTAACAAAGCCATGAATATAGTAGATGAACAAGTAGTTGTTGCATCTCAAGGTGTCATTGCTTCTTCCTCTATTTTTCAGAGAAATTGTAAGTTCACTCATCTTTCTTAGTCTTTAAATTCTATTATGAGTTGGTTGGTTAGATCTAATATGATTACACTTCCTTTGATTAAAATGCTTGTTCCCTCTAGTACATCAAGTCTGTACTATAATCCTAACACATTTTGTCAATATCATCGTCAACCCGACCATGATACTGAGGTGTGTTATCCTTTGAAACATATGATTCATGATTTGATTGATTCTAATGCCTTATCTATTGATAGTCATGATACTAGAAATAAATCTATGGATCCTCCCAATTATTTAAATCTATTCTAATCCTTTACCTCAATGCACTACTAATAATATTGTTCAACACTCTTCTTGTACTTCTCCTAATGTGAATGTTTCTTATGATATACTACAACAAGAGAATGACAATATTGTTAATGATGTGGAATGTGTAGTTCAACCTCCATATCCACCTAAGAAAGACATTCCCTCTATATTTAATGACCATCCTAAACCTAAACCTAATCATTGTTGGCATTAAGTTATGTTTTCCATTAGTGACAACACTTATTCATAATTTTATATGGTTACCAAGTTCATCATTCAGTCTCTAGTTCATATTGAGCATTCAGTGGTTCCCAAGTAAGTTCAGCAGTTCAATAGTTCACACCGAGCATTCCAGAGGTTACCGAGTGAAAATAGATAGTGTGTAGTCCAACAGCTATCAGCAAGCAATTAGTGGTTATCGAGCTTCGCAGTATTTACCAAGTCATTAGTTGCTGTGATGTGAAGCCAATATTTACCGAGTGATGGATAAGTAGTGTTTACCGAGTGCAAGTAAGGTAAACATAGTATTCAGTTCTTATCGAGTTACACTATATCTACCGAGTCTCCAATGTTCACCAAGTTCGAAGCTATGTTGAGTGACTAGTATGGACCGATCCTCTACTTCTACCGAATGCATGATGATGTCGAGTAATGCAGTGGATGTTGAGTATCAGAAGGTCACCAAGTCAGCCATTCAGAACCCAAGTTTCTACATTTGGGTCGACTCAGTAATATTTGTGTTAAGTTATGTTTTGGCCGACCTTGCAAATATGAGAATTGGAATGGTATATATGTAATGTATTGTATCATTCTTAGACATGTGAAGAGAAGTAATGTTTTGAGAAGAGTGAATGCAAATCAGCAGCATAGCAGAGTATTCATCAAGGTCTATAAGGAGAAGTAAAGTTATATCTTTCACAAGAGGTGATATGTACTTCAAGGATCTAATAATCAATCAAGTTGTAAGTCAGATCTACCATTTCATCCTAATAGGTGAATTAGATTCAAATCCTTTAACAGGGTAGACTTAACAGTCTTTCTTTAAATCTCTTAACATAGTGCATACTTCATTGTATGTTTGTAAAACCTCTAACAAGGTGGACCTAGCAATCCTAATTGCTCCTAACAGGGAAAATCATTAGAAGTGATCATTGTAAGCCTTAACAAGCCAACCTTATACTACAGTATTGAAGTTTTGTGGGTACCATCCCCACCCCAATTTTACTTTCTATTTGGAAGGTTTCTAGGTCACCAAATATTGTGTTCATGTGCTATGAATGTTTATCTTTCAATTTCTCATGCATGCAATAGATTAGATGAATTAATGGTGAATGGATTATATTGATTAAGTGTTGAATTTGTTAAAAAAAAATGAGGTTACTAATTCACCCCTCCCCTCTCAGTAACCTAGCTAGTCTTGATTATTTCCAACAATTGGTATTAGAGCTTTATGGTTCTCAAGATAGAGTTTGATAGCTTGAGCAAAGATCAAGGACAATGGAGATATTTAGACTTGACAAAGTTATTGACAATGAGAAGCTAGATCTAGAGATGGCCATAGCTCAACTCAAGGAAGCAAAACAACATCTTTTCCAATCCCTAAAAAGAAGGAAGGAACTTGCAAAACAAATGAATGACCACCAGTATGTTGAAGAAATGTTGAAGACTTTTTCACTTCAAGTAGTTTAGATGAAGCAAATGAGACAATCAAAAGAACTCCTAGAAAAGAATGGCTCCCTACAAGAAGAGGTAAGAAAATTGAAAAGAGAACAAGAAATTCAGTCAATAAGATTGTGTAAAATCTTGGAACAAAGGAATAAGGCAAGTGAAGACTTGGAGGCAAGGAACAATGAAACTCAAAATCAATCCTTTCAGCAAGAAAGTCTTATCAATTGACTCTCCAATGCAAATGAGGAAATCATGAGTCTGAGATCTAAAAATGAAAGGTTAAGAAATGATTTAAGCACTGAAAGACAAATCAATGAAAGATTGAAAGTTGATATGAATTCTAAAAAGAAACTCAATGAAAGAATAATGAAATTCCAAGCAAACATGGATCAATTGAATCAACAAAGTGAGCAGAATCTTTATAGGCAAAAGGGTAAAGCAAGACTTGGATACAAAGAAGAAGGTGAATCCTCCAAACAAGGTGCTCAAAAGAATCAAAGACCTACTTGCAATCACTATGCTAAGATAGGTCATACATAAAACAAATGTTGGAGTAATGGAAGGGTAAAATTCAATGGAAAATGCTACAATTGTAGTCAACATGGTCATAAAGCTAATGAATGCAAGAAGAAACCAAAGTTTGAAGGTAAGTGTCACAAATGCAAGAAACAAGGTCACAAGGCATCTGAATGCAGATCTAAACCATTCAATCTAGTTGAACAATTTGTAAAGGCAATATTTGGTTGGGACTACAATACTTGGTGTAGATGTCATTACTGTGGAGAATATGGACACATTGGCATAAACTATGCAAGGCATCACTTATGAAAGAAGGATACAACAATAAGATGTTATACATGCACTGAACTTGGTCATATAGCTAAGAATTGCATGAATATAGGAAAGGTTGAATATGAAAAGAAAGTTAAAGCTAATAACATTAGGAAGTAGATGAGACAAAAGTGGATTCCCAAATCTACCAAAAAAGCTAATTCAAATGCTAGTCATGCTTCTCAAGAAGTGGGTGACTCCACCAATTCCAATTAAGTTCTTAAGGAAGAACTAGAACTATATCTTCAAGCAACATCTTAAGTAGTTCCAATGAATGAAAGAAAAAGATCCAAATAGTAATTGTAGATACAAAGGGATTACAAAAAGTTTAGCATCAATATTTACCAAGCGAGGTCAAGAGTAACAAGTTTTGTTTGGTCACTGAGTTACAAGGTTCTACCAAGTTATTTGGACAGATAGTGGATGATAGCCTATCAAGCACTATGACATTATGGCTCTCTTCGTACCGAGAATTAATTGAAGGTTTTCATCAAAAGGGTAGAATTTTGACTTCATTTTCACCGCAAATTAAGTCTATCTAGAGAAAAGTAATTTTTAGAGCATCTAGGCAATCTTGAGCATAGTTTGCAGTGAAATTTTTGAAGAAAAATTTATCAGTCTATCGAGCGATCATGGCATCCACCACCACCAATAGCAAGGAGAAGAAAGGTTCAGAGATGTTAGTGCGTGGTGTCAAATGGAAGGCTCCAAACTTCAAGCTAGTGCCATCAATTACATAATCACTCGACCCTAATGGAGCTCAATCTCAAATTTTGCCAAAGGTACTCCTCATAAATGATATTCGTACTCATTTTAAATGTGTTGTGCAAGAAATTGGAACCCTAGAAATGGATAGTGCCCTAGGTGAATTGTGTGTGAATAGAACCCTCAAACCTGAGCATAAACACTTAGAGGAGAAAGGCTTGACCCACATTTTGCACCTACCAAGGAACTTCCAAATCAAGTGGATTAGGTATATTTTGAGTTGAGTGCATAGTGGTTAGCTATGGTTAGAAAAACCCATCTTGATAACAAAGAAGATGATTCATAAAATCATAGGTCTCCCTATGCTCAACAAAGTCAAGGTTACCAAAACCCTAGGTCAGGATGAGCTACAGAAGAAAACCCTAGCTAAATGGGACAGTAGAGGACTAAAGATCAGTAATGTATCTAACATGGAACTTAGGTTTGGTATTCATATCATTGCACATAAGATATATAGCTCTAGTAGATTGAATAGTGTGTCATGTGAGGCTGTGGACTTAGCATACAAGGTTGCAAAGAAGAATTTGGAGTATGATTTGGAAGACCTAATATTGAAACAGTTAAACAAGAACATGGAAAGTGTAAGGACTTTGAAGAATAATCCATGCAAATTTGGCTCTTTGTTAACTTGTTTGTTCTTTTATGTACAAATTTTTTTCCCATCCAAAGGATCAGTGGTATGGAGAAATGATACCACAGTTTTGTACCAAATCAATGAATTTATTATAGAAATGGGTGAGAATTTTGAGAGTATAATGGATAACTATTTTGAAGTTTTTAAGGAGAAAATGAATAACAAGTTTCAAATTCCACCAAAACTAGTTGAAGACTATAAGGACAATGTTTGTTTCATGGTTGATTGTGACAGGGTATATATTTAGGCAGTTGGACCTAGAATTGTATGGGTGAAACCTCTTCCCTACGAGGTTAATATTGATGAAACCAAAGAGATAATTGAAGCCTTGGTGAATGAGCCAGTAGATCCAAAGTTACCTATCTTTGGAACATATGATGATGCAAAGGCTAGAATAGAGCTTGAGATCAAGCTACCTCAGGCGGTAAGCAAAGGTAAGAGGAAGATAGCAAAGTTGAAAACTACTAATGCCCCTCTTATGCTTATCGAGGGAAAAGGAGAAGATGAAGAAGAGTCTGAGGATGAAGAGCAGGAATTAGAAAAGGAGGAAGAGGTTGTAAGAAAGAAAGGCAAGGTGATTATAACCAAGCCTCCTGAAGCCTCAACAACTATGTTTACCAGGAGATCTAAGAAGAAAGGAGGTAGTGAAGTTGTGCTTGTTAAGCCCCCTCTCACCTTCCAAGAGAGATTTGTGCAATTAGAAGAAGGTGCAGGTATCACAAATTTCAAAGCTTTAAAGTATGAAACAAGAATTGATGCAGAGAAAATGCAGATTGAGGAGCTAGTGCTAACTAAGATGGGAAAATGGAAATATTCCCCAGATCAAATTGCCCCTCAGATTTCCAATGAATTATTGGCAATGTTGAAACCTAGATGGGAATCAATTGTCCAAAAAGCAAAGGATATATATGAGCAATCTCCAAGACAATTGCTATCGAGTCTTAATAATGCAGAAGTTAAGGGAGCAATGAAGGATAATGAAGGTAAAATGATGATCAGATTTCATACCTGTTTGATTTTGGTCAAAGATATTGAGCATGTAGTTAAAGATTCTATTTCTATGTGGAAAAATATTTATCATTTACACAAACCAAGTGAGGATCTAGTGGAAATAAATGATGATGATAGTGACAATGATGAAGAAGATAACACACCTTGTGTCACTATTGATGCTGAAGATTATCATGTAGTGATGAAGGATGGTGAAGAAGAGAAGGAGGAAGAAGTTGATGAGAAAGACAAGGATGGAGAAGAAGAAGAGAATGATCCATTAAGGATACCTGCACAAGTCATAGCCTTCCTTCCTCACTCTCCACCAAAGACTGCTACATCATCTGGCATGGAGAAAACTTTAGCAAGTGTGATTGCAACCACCATAGATACATCATCTTATCAATCACTATTTGCTACCTCTTAGCTCCACGTATCAATAATGGAAGTGTCTACCACTTCATCCACTGAGCTGTACCCCTTCTCTTCATTAGCTCCTGAGTCAGGGACATCAGCAATATGTACAACATCAAGTTCTACAATTTTGTTAACTTCAATTTTGCATGCTCTTGTAAGTACTTCATCTGTAAATACTTCTACCAGTTCTCCTATAGTATGTACTTCAGTCAGTGTTCCACCTATTATTACTTCAATTTTAGGTAGCACTTCAATTTTGGATTCTGTTAGCACTCCTGTCAGTATTCATTCATTGGGCCCTATTCAAGTTTTCATTGCAAGTCCTACTATCTCTACAATTGTTTTTGTTTCTAAGTCCAAGGCAGTAATATTAGAAGTAGAACCAAGGACACCCCTTAAAATTCTGCTTACTGGAAAAGAAATTGATGAAGATATAGACTTGGACAAAGAGATTATAATTCCTAAGTTGGATCTTGATAATGCTACTATAGAAAAAATGAGATTGGTTAGCCAACTTCTGGAATAGAAAGCCAGGCATAAGTAGTTAAGAGAGGAAAGGGATAGAGAGTTCAAAATAATTGAGAGTGCAAAGAATATTTTGACAGAAGCTATAGGCATGGATGTTGATTCATCTCAATATATTTTGCTACAGTTAGAGGAAGCAATTAATAAATTTAGTGAGGACTCTACTAGTCAAGTTGATTGAAAAAGTCGAGAAAAAGTTTGACAATAAGGTGCTTGAGCACATTGCTCAACACATTGCTATTAATCAGGTAGAGCTTTCCTCAATTTTGGCTAATCTTGAAAATTTACTTACCAATGTAAAATATCTTTTTGCCAAACTTTGTGATGTTACTGAGTACACTAATGAAATAAAAGATAAACTAAATAAAATTGATAAGGATTTGAAGGCCAACACCCAAAAGTTGCAGCTTGACCCCAGTTCAAGCTCTGCACATCACATAAAGGTTAGATTTTTATTAGACCTATAGGTTGAATTATTGAGAGAGGAAGCAAGGATCAAGTCTACATTAATAAACATCCAAAACATGATCCTACCAATGATGGACACAATGCAGAAACATATTACTTATTCAAAAACATTGATCCATGATAACAATTTTTCTATTGCAGACCATATGATTGAACTTTCAATAGAAATTCAAGTGGCACTTCACACCTACAAAATTTTGCAAGAGAACTAGGATAAGACATTAGCTCTTATTCTCAAGGTACACTTTGAGTTTCTCTCACATTTTAGTGTCTCTATATAAGTATGGTGTGAATAAATGTTTGGCATTATTGTCAAAAAGGGGGAGAGAAAGAAATATTTGTAGAGACATATGTACAATACATAATAATAAAGAGAGACTTGTATATATAGTATGGTACTATTCCTTATATAATATGTACACTATATGGGGGAGATATGTGCAAATGTATATACAACAGGATTACAAAGACAAATTTTGAAAAATCAAAATAAAAAAAATCAGCATGTCATTGTACATATATTTTTGGCTAATAAGTGTTTTTGTCACTAATGCCAAAGGGGGAGATTGTTGGCATTAAGTTATGTTTTCCATTAGTGACAAAACTTATTCATAATTTTGTAGGGTTACCAAGTTCATCATTCAGTCTCCAGTTCATACCAAGCATTCAGTAGTTGCCAAGTAAGTTCAGCAATTCAGTAGTTCACACTGAGCATTCCAGAGGTTATCAAGTGAAAATAGACAGTGTAAAGTCCAATAGTTATTACTAAGCGGTTATTGGTCACTGAGCTTCACATTATTTATCGAGTCATCAGTTGTTGTGTTGTGAAGCCAATATCTATCAAGTGATGGGATAAGCAGTGTTTACTGAGTGCAAGCAAGGTAAACATAGTATTCATTTCTTATCGAGTTACACTATATCTATTGAGTCTCTAATGTTCACCAAGTTCAAAGCTATGTTGAGTGACTAGTATGGACTGAGCCTCTACTTCTACCGAATGCATGACGATGTCGAGTAATGCAGTGGACGTTGAGTATCACAAGGTCACCAAGTCAGCTATTTAGAACCCGAGTTTCTACATTTGGGCCGACTCAGTAATATTTGTGTTATGTTTTGGCCAACCTTGCAAATATGAGAATTGGAATGGTATATATGTAATGTATTGTACCATTCTTAGACATGTGAAGAGAAGTAATGTTTTGAGAAGAGTGAATGTGAATCAGCAACAGAGCAGAGTATTCAAAAAGGTCTATAATGAGCACTAAAGTTATATCTATCACAAGAGGTGATCTGTACTTCAAGGATCTATTCAACAATCAAGTTGTAAGTCAGATCTATTGTTTCATCCTAACTATTGAATCAGATTCAAATCTTTTAACAGGGTAGACTTAATAGTCTTTCTTTAAATCTCTTAACAGAGTGCATACTTCATTGTATGTTTGTAAAACCTCTAACAAGGTGGACCTAGCAGTCCTAATTGCTCCTAACAAGGCAGATCATCAGAAGTGATCATTATAAGCCTTAACAGGCCAACTTTATATTGCAATATTGAAGTTTTGTGGGTATCATCCCCACCCCAATTTTACTTTCTATTTGGAAGGTTTCTGGGTCACCAAATATTGTGTTCATGTGCTATGAATGTTTATCTTTCAGTTTCTCATGCATGTAGTAGATTAGATTAATTAATGGTGAATGGATTATATTGATTAAGTGTTGAATTTGTTAAAAGTTTTTGAGGTTACTAATTCACTCCTCCCCTCTCAGTAACCTAGCTAGTCTTTATTATTTCCAATAAATCATAAGTATATTAGGGCTCTTGTTATTTCATTTACTGATGTAGATATTTTCAAGGTTCTTGATGGTCCTCTTTATATTTCTACTCAGATTTCTAAATATCCTTCTTATGGGTGTCTTATTGATCCCACTTCTATGATTAATGTTATTATTGAGGAACATTTATATGCTAAGCAAAAACATCATGATTTCTATGATTCAACTGATACTTGGATTTAGAAATGTAATGGTTTCTTGTATCCACCTCAAGGTTCTATTTCTTTTCCTGTTTAGCCATGTAGTAAAGTGGTGAATAGTACCTTTGTCATCATTCATGGTTTCTATCAATTCCAAATGAAGCTTAGTTTACCTTGGTTGACTTCGGGGCAAGCCATTACTTCCCCTATCCATCAGTGTATTACATTTCCTTATGATGGTGATATTAAGATGATAAATCATAGTTTCTATCATCCTTCTAGCCTTGACATTGTCCTACTCTTAATTTATTTTGGACTTCTATTCCTACTACACTTCATACTTGTCAGGATTATACTTTGCAGTCTTATCAAGCTCATAAATGTTGAAATATTTTTTAATTGAGTACGCCTAGGGTCATCTCTTGTGGTCTTATTCCTACACCCTATATTCCTATTTCTTTTGATTCTTCTATTTCTAATGGTCAACCACCTCTTGCATCTATTGATCCTCTTAGTGTAGTTCTTCCCCTAGTGCGATTCATTCTTCTAGTGGAGATCCTTCTTCTAGTGTGGTTCCTCCTTCAACTTCCCAACATGTTGTTGTTCATTTGGTTAGCCTTGACAAGGAACCTATGGTTATTGATCCTTCCTCCTCTCAAAAATCTCTAATAAAACTAAGCATAATTGACATGCTTGTGAACATCAAAAGAACCACCAAGGTCGTGCTAAAGCTCATATGAATGCTTCTCATAAACCCATATCTTGAGAGGAAGTTAATCATACTAATGAGATAATTAGATTTGATATTCCTATTTTGGATTCTATTGCTATTAACTTTGATGAAGAAGATACTTTAGATGATGATGAACACGAGATTATTAATCTTGATGTTGATTTACCTAAAATTATTTTTATGCATCTTACGTTTATGTCTACTCTTGAGCACAGTGACTCTCTTGAGGGTCCTTTAGATTTAGCTATTATTCTTATTTCTTTCAAATGCTATCCACCTTCTTTGATTACTAACCAAGATAAGGGAGGAGGGAAACATGTTTGAAGTGAGTGCTCTATCATAGTAACTTTTTGTATGTTTTCTTGTTGTAATGTGCTTCCCTCGTATCATGTTTACTTAATGTTTGTTTAGATTTCTTTTAAACAACCCTTTTTTCTCCGTTGGCACAAGGTGATAAAGGTAGTAAAACATTGTATGATTCTTATATTTGTATCTCTTTTTTTCCATATGTTGTTCAACATTATGTTATACACATACTATTGTCCATACTTGTATCCCTATGTTGTCTACTTGGATTTCTGATACGGTAGCACCAATTATTTTTGGTCTCCTTGACGATAGTCCAAAAAGAATCTTCCTCGTAACTCTAATGGGTCTTTCTTCCATTTTTTTTTAGTTCTACTTCCTTTAGGGGATGATGATATTTCATAGTTGATATGATATTTTCATGTTATTATATGATCATACTAACCCCAAAGTTAGATCTCCTTGTGTTCTTTATAGGTTACATGCTTATTTCCCTTTATTTGTCTTCTCTTGGGGGAATCTCATAGTGGCAATGTCTCTTGGTAGATATAGGTATACTCCATTAAAGCCATTGCTCCTATTAAAGTGTTAAAAATGAATTTAACATGGGGGTATACACTCTGCTTATTATGCATTCTAGTCATCGGGTAGTGAATAGGGATTTTGAGTATAGCTTGGGGTACCTCGGTGCTTAGTACTTCCTAAGTTATCCTCAAATCTATGCATTTCTACTTCATCCATTTTTTAATGCACACATATTGTGAATCCCTTTATGGATTGTGCACTGTAATGGGCACCCAGGAATGCCCAAAAGCTGAACCAAGGCTGAAATTATATTAATTCTAAAAATGCTGCAATCAAGTACAAAGAGATGTATTCCAAAGGCCAAACCCTAAGGGAATGGCGTCTAGAATGTTACAAGAGAGGATGAACATCCTCTAATGCCAAGAAAGATATGTGATTCACACATCCAAGCTGTTATCAATGCAAGGTATAATCATCCGATACAATAATCCCATGCTAAACAATGAGACTCTCACCCCTATTTATCCTATTCCTTCACCCTTCTAGAAAGAACTAAAACATTAATTAATTGCAAGAGCTAGAAGCTTCTCCTTCCAATAATTAATGCATACCCCAAAAATTCCTTCTTGGCAATAATTAATTAAATCACGAGAGGTTTCCGTCCTTCCAATAATTAATACATACCCTAAAATCTACTCCCTTGTAATTAATAATTAAATTAATTAAATACAAAGTCACCTTTAAATTGAATGACTTTATAAGAAATTAATTTAATTTTTTCTTATCCTCCACTTAGACTTTGGAGAATGTGAGAGCTAAAAATGGGATCATTACAACACAATCCTAAAGAACATATTCTTCATGCACATATTCAATATAGGAAGTGAGCATCCTTTATGTTAGGTCTCTCTTTCCTTTGCATACACATATGCTAAATCTTGTTTATGGATACTACATGATAATTTTTTAATTCCCATACATAGGTAACACAATATTATTGGACCATGCCATGATGATATGAAGAGAGTTGACCTATGGATAGACCCTCTAATGGGTTGACTAGCAGGTTACTACCCCATCAGACTATTCAATGCCATCTTTTGTAGTAGCTCTTTCAATTATTCACATTGGGGTGAGCACTCTACTAGGAAAGATAATAACTCTCCTTTTTTCTCTACTTCTTTTAGTCAGTGGTCTAGGAGTAAGAAAATTCTCAATCCCTTGGGGGCTTGATTAATTCTTGCCTCCTTGATTGTAATAAGAGTATCTTATGCTCTGTTCTCTACTTTACCAAAACTTTCGATCAATTCCATAGTCTCGCTAAAGTGGGAGATAAATGTATCATCTTAAATTGGAAGAATTATAGTTTAATGAAGGTTTAGCACCTATTTAATGCACGATTGTTAATATCCTTTCATATTCCCTTCTTTATTCCTTTTCTTATCCTTTCACCTAGATGGAATTGGGGTAAAACCTAATAGATTCTCTTTAAATCTCATATTTTCATGGTGTTAGACTGGAGGTAGGATCTATCCTCCTAGGTCTTTCCTTCCCTTCATATAACCACTTGGAATCTACTCTCTGCATCAAAATGGCCATATCTCAGACTTTGTGCTTGATTAATGGGATCTAGGACCTATTTTGGGATTGCAGATGGATCTTAGAGGTTCTAGGCTCTGGTTGTCAAAGGCATTGTACACCCCTAATTGGACCCTATTTTGCATCCTCTACTTGAGTCCCATGTTTGGATACCTTTAAGATGTTAATTCTTAGGTAGTTTATCTTGCGAGAATTAGTCAATTTTGAGCTCTATATAATCCCTTCCATTTTCTCCATTTCACATCACAATCCACAATCCAAGTATTCTATGATCAAGCAATCTAAAAGATCAAGCATACAAGTTTTCAAGATTTGAAGTCTTCAATCATTCTTTTAATCATCCTCCATTGAAGTTCAAGAATTAAAACACTTAAGCCATTATGGGAACCATTGTTAATATCTCCTTCAATCTATTCAAGATCCTTTGTTGCATCTCCTACATCTATTCATGATCCAAATTGGTGAAGTAAGCACATTACATGTGATTCAAGAGATCCTACTATTGTAAGGTGAACTCATATATTCACTTTACATTCGTGCTATTTCAATTCAAGGGTAATTTTTAAACTAGGGATTGACCGAGGAGAATCCCCATCAACAACAAAAACCCTTTTTAAATTAGAGGTTGTAGATCTCAAATTGGCAAACATGTTGTAGATCTGAATACCCTTTTCAATTTTCTTGGAACATCATAATCAACATTACACTCATTCTATCAGAGCCGACTAGGTCACTCTTGACGCATCAACGGTGACCAGGTCACCCCTGATCATTTAGTTTGGCCCCAACAAATCATCAAACAATTTTTGGGTTTTGTCTAGTGCATAATTCTAGGCCCATATCTGATGATTCTTATCCATTTTGATCATTACAAAAAGCATTAAAATATATTCTAAAGGTGTGTCCTCTACCTTCTTTTTCTTTTCATCATATTTACTTATATCTAGCTTTAGCTTATCATATAATCTAGGGTTTTCAAATATTTGTTTATCTTTCCCCTTATTCTTCCTAGACCTAGTTTGCATTAGTGCTCCTCTCATGTTCGATTAGAACTAATATTTATGGATACGGTCTCATAGAATTGGGATTGAAAGGACTTATCTCCTTCACTTCCCTCTCTTTGTTATGTAATGTGTATGGATAAAGCATGATCAAAGTAGTAATTTTGTCACATTACCAATCATGCTCCCTTTGGCATGATTTTCCCTCTTAAGCCAACTAAGATTATTAGCCTAAAAGTGAGAAAGCATAGCACATTTTAAATATTATGAAAATTAAAAAGAGGTGAATGAAGTACAATTCAATAATTATGAAAGTAACTCCCCAAAAATAACCAATACTTTAAAATAATCTCACATTATTTGAAAAACAAGATGATAAGTAATCTAAAGTTCATTAGCTATAATATTTGTAGCATAGAAGTAAACAATATTTTAGCATTGATTATTTGTTGAGGTGTAACATAATATTTACCCATTTTTAGCATAGAATTTGGAGCTCAACACTTTCTCCCCTACTTAACAGTTTTTAGCCCAATATATTTAGCAGAAGCAATTTTCTTCTGTTATTAATATATTTTGTTTTATATTTAAATATTGTTAGAACAAGCTAGTATCTCTTCTTTATAAAACCTTAATCTTTATATCAAAATTTGAAAGCAACACATATGATACATATATTCAAACTAATGATAATCAATCATGAATTAAGTTCATTAGTCAAATAAGAAAAAATACTTACATCGGAGGCTAAGATCAAACTGTGTATAGTGGGTTCAAGTAGAGGTTGTACACATCATTATAATACTGAAAAAGGGATACTTATTCAAATATACATTGCTAAAAAAATCCATATTATAAAAATAGTGAATGAAATTAGATAATTTCTTCATTTTGAAGATATGTTTAAGTTAAGCAGGAAAGATGTACACATTTTTTATTCTTGCATCTCAATAAGACTTTTATAAATAATTTAATCAAACTAACAAGGATCTTAGCTAAAAGGAAGAATTCAGGAATATTATAACCAATAATTTGGATCTAGCACCATAAAAACAAGAGGATGACATACAAGTGAAACCAAAGCAACAACCAAGTGCAGAATAAAAGTATTATAATGAAGAGTGCAAGTTGTGACAAAAGTGTACTTCAAAAACCATCACCAATCAATGTAAGGGAGGACATAAATCCTGAAGTCCTTTAAATTTTGTTTTTTCTTGTAAGAGAGGGTATGTCTTCTCAAAGTCCTACATTACAAAATAGAGGCAAATGTACATTTAAGTAGACAGGTTGCTTGTGTCCTAGGCTAGATTGGGGGTTTTCTTCACCATTAGTTTTCCCCCAGTACTTACATGTTGAACAAGGATAAACTAGATTATAAATTTCTTAATGATTTAATAAAATATTGGTTTAAGCATTTTACCAATAAAAAATAAGAAGAAGAAAAATAAAATAAAAAATATTCTAAGAAAATATATTTGTTCTTTAAAAATAATTACATTAAATATTAAATATGAAAAGCTCAATAAATCTATAAAATTCTCATTAGTAAATAAATATATTGTAATATATGTTTTAAAAATATTTAATAATCTATAAATTTAATTATTTTCATAGTTAATTACTAAAAACTCAAGATAATAATTAAGTACTGTTGAAGTTGATGAAAGATCAACCCCACAGCTCTCAAGAATCACTTGCATGCAAACACCTGTCACAAAAAGAGAGAAGCAAATGTTTGAGTAATAAGATATTACCTTATTAATTAAATCATTTTGATTTAATCATTAAGCCACTTATTATCTCTAGTTTACTTGAGCTAAACTTTAGGCATATAATACTTAATTATTTTATAAATTATTATCATGCAACCTAGGTTTTCCCTGATAGGTATTTGCATGCAGGCGATTCTTGGAAGCTATGGGGCTGAGCTTTCATCAACTCTAATAGAAAAAGCTATGGAGGCTAGAATTCCTAGATCCACAGATGAGACATTCTTGGTGAGCAAAAAGAGAAATTGCTATAATCAAAGGTCAATGAATAATTATAAAGAGATCAATCCCTATAAAAGGAGATCAAAACCATAACAGGTAAAGGTTGCATGATAATAATTAATAAAATAATTAATTATTATATTCCCAAAGTTTTGCTTAAATAAACTAGAGATAATAAGTGACTTAATAATTAAATCAATATGATTTAATTAATAAGAAAATACTTTATTACTCTAACACCCCCCTTAAGATAAACTTAGGGAGTTGCTAAAAACCTAGAAACTACTACTAAAAGTAAATTTGGGTCCTGACGACAAGGCCTGATGAGGTACCCAAGCACAACCAAATCTCTAAAAAGAGAAGAAATAGAGAAAACCACATGGTAAAAGCCCTACTCCAAAAAGAGATGGAAATAATGCTAAAAATTACTAGTGAAGGACTGAAGAAACCTCCAAACTAGGGAATGTCCTAAAAGATAGGAAAAAAAGATGATCATGAAGAACACCATTGAAGTATGAAGATGTAAATACTGCCAAATTGTTGATCTGAAGAACCTCCATTGTATAGAACATGACTAGGTAGAGAAGACTAATCTAAAGAGTTGATCAATCGAAGATGGAAGGTATCTTTATGGCCTCCAAAAATAAGAATGAAAGAATGTCTATATGGTAAATGATCTATCTCACCAAAATGCATAGGTATCCAGCAACTGTAATCACCTAATACATATAATCAAATATTGAATACACAACTCACTCCATTGAACCAAGAAAGAAATATGACCAATATAACCTCCCTATAATGCTGAGAGGTAAGACATGAACACTAAAACTAAATGCAATATCTCTTGTAGAAAGAAGAACCAGAAACATTGAGAGTGCAAAAGAAGTACAAACACTTATAATGGCATGTGTCATTGACACATCATGAGGCTAATGTCATGGAAGGAACACTCACTTGACAAAGGAAGATAGGGAATATGGCCAACATGAAACCCCCCAAGGCACTTCATAATGTAGTATGAATATTGTTGACATTTAGTCAAGTTTGTTATTAGTGACAACACTTATTCAAATTTTGTATGGCTACCGAGCTCATTGAATAGTCTACAATGTTTGCCATGTAATTTAGTAGCCACAGAGCTCTATAGTTCCTACCAAGAATTTTAGTGGTGACCAAGGGAATTCAGTTAGTGTGAAGTGCAACAGTTCAAACCAAGCAGAATTAGGTAGTGTGAAGTCTAGTAGTTCAACCCGAGTATTTCAGTGGTTACCAAGCTTTGCAGTTTCTACTAAGCTAGCAGTTCATGTGAAGCGAAGTTAGTGTTAATCGAGCTATGTGATGATTAGTGTTTATCGAGTGTAGTCATGGTAAATGAGTAATTTAGTTTCTACCAAGTTACACAGTATCTACCAAGTCACCAATGCAAACTGAGTTTAAGACTACATTGAAGTGATTAGTATGGATCGAGCTTCTACTTCTATTGAATGCATGATGATGCCGAGTAGTGACAGTGGATGTCAAGTATCAAAACTTCACCAAGTCAGTCTTTAGAACTCAAGTATTTACATATGGGCCAACTTTGTAATATTGGTGTTAACTTGTATATTGTCCAACTTTGTAATTATGTAAATTGGATTGATATATATGTAATGTATTGTATCATATCCATAGTAGCATGAATGTGTGAAAATAATATAAAATAGAGGCATGCGAATGTGAATCAACAGTAGACAAAGTGTATTGTAAGGCCATATCAACAAAGGAGTAGTAGAGTCATATCTATCACATAAAGGTGATTAGCACTTCAAAGAATCTCTATCAGCAATCTAGCTGTAAGTTAGAGATCTATTGTTTCATCCTAACAGGTGAACTAGTCCAAATCCTTTAACAAAGTAGACTTAACAGTCTTTTCTCAAATCTCTTTACCGAGTGCATACTTCATTGTGTGTTTGTAAAACCTCTAACTAGGTGGACCTAGCAGTCCTAATTGCTCCTAACAGGGAAGATCATCAGAGGTGATCATTGTAATCCTTAACAGGCCAACTTTATGTTGCAGTATTGAGTTTTGTGGGTATCATCCCCACCCCAGTTTTACTTTCTATTTGGAAGGTTTCTGGGTCACCAAATTATTGTGTTCAAGTGTTATGAATGTTTTATGCTTTCAATTTCTCATGCATGCAGTTAGATCTGATGTAATGAATTAAATGGTAATTAGATTATTGAAATTAAGATTTGAATTTGATAAAAAATTTAAGGTTACTGATTCACCCCTCCTCTCTCAATAACCTAGCATAGTCTTGAATATTTCCAACAGAATACAACAAAACATAAAGATGCACAAGATCTTGATATGCAATAGAGTGACACTTTATCTTAGTATGTTTTCAATAGACCAAAAGAGACATAAGACTAATACAACATATAGTACAACCCATGATGAATGACTTGAAGCAATGAAATTGATCCCTAGGCCTAAAACAACCAAGATATCCACCAAAATGCAAAAATACAAAAATACAAAATATTGAATAAAATGTGCTTGGAGAAGAATCTATAAAAATAACCATCATCACTAGAAAGAGATCTCAAAGACCTTTCCAACAATATAAATAAATCCCAAAATGAAGATCAAATGCTCAAGATATGTCTCCTGGAGTGCAAAATAGAACTCTTAACTTTGATAGCAAAAACAACCATAAAAAATACTAAAACTAAAAATAACTAGCACCACTAGAACATGCTCAAAACCAGCTTTTTGTTGATATCTTGTTTGCGAACAACAGAGTCTGGATGAGCATGTTACAACCAAAAAATCACACATAAATAATAATAATAAAAGAGCTGAAAGGAAAAAGTTTTTAAAAAAATTGCCTTGGGATCTGTACCAAAATGCCTCAAAAAGTGTGTCAGCCAGTACATGAATCATCTTGGAAAATGTGCTAGTTTCACACCAAACTATCTAAAGAAGTGTGCAGGTTTGTACCAAAGTTGCCTTGATTTGCATACAAAATTTTGATTTGCATACCAAAAATCCTAAATCTTGTGACAAAAATCTCGATCTGTGTACCAAAAAGTCTTGATTTTTGTACCAAAAATCTTAATTTATGTGCCAAAAAATCATAAACTTGTCACCTCAGGAAACATGCTCAATATGGGAGCAATATGTTTTTGCTTCATATTTCAACTGTGTCCAAATTGGACAAATTTTATATGAAAATAGGGCTTTTTGGGCACTCTGAGCTCAACGATGAGGTCCGTTTGGGCTCAAAGTGCATTGAAAAAAGGTGACCCCATAGATCAATACAAGTAAACTCTAAAAAATGAACCCTCTGAAAGAAAAAATATAGATCTGAAAGCCAAGCCAAACCTCTCATAAATAGAACGAGGGCATGAAGATCTGGAGCTCTGATACCATGTTGAAGTTGATGAAAGTTCAACCCCACAGCTCCCAAGAATCACCTGCATGCAAACACCTATCACAGAAGAGAGAGAAGCCAAAGCTATGGAGGCTAGAATTTCTAGATCCATAGATGAGACATTCTTGATGAGAAAAAGGAGAATTTGCTATCATCAAAAGTGAATAAATAGTTACAAATATATCAACACTTATAAAAGGAAATGAAAACCATAATAGATAAAGGTTGCATAATAATAATTAATAAAAAAAAATTTATGATATGCCCAAACTTTACCTTAAGTAAACTAGAGATAATAAATGACTTAATAATTAAATCAATATGATTTAATTAATAAGAAAATACGTTATTACTCTAACAAGTACTTTAAATTTTTTGTAATAATCTATAAATTAAATAAATATCATACTTAACTATTAAAAAAAATCTATAATAATTTGTAATCTTTTATTAACTATGATAGTACATGTATACTCTTGAAGGAAAAGTATGATGTTTCAAATTTAAATTTGAGCGACATCAAAGACAGCATACAAAAATATAATTAGTGCTTGCAAATGGTTGTTTCCAATGGAAACCCCATCTCTTTTGTTGAAATGTGCAATGAAGGTCATCTATGGAATTTCTGACAACCATGGTGAACAATGAGATCCATAACTTCATTAGCATGTCATGACTCATATATTAAGAAAAAGGTGCTATCAATATTCAATTCAAACTCTTCTATAGACTCAAGTACTTAACCATAATACATCTTACAATGAATAATATGTGGAAAAATGATTGCCCTATAACATTAGATATCTCATGTTCATAATTGCACAAACATCAAATATTGTTTTATTATAATAATAAGAGTTTAGTTCTAAAAGTGATTTCAAAATCCAATTTAGAAAACCATGTCATATTAAAAAATACATCATTATTTGGTACTATTTATTTTCTATGTTTCTCTAGTAATTTAAATGTGATTTTCTTCCTCCCACTCCCATTTCCACCTCTCTCATGCTTCAACCTATTTCCAAGGTCTTATTGGACAATGTGAAGTGGATATATTTTGATTAACTTAGCTTCCATCTGGTACACATTATATGAATTAAATCAAGTGCCCATTTGAAGAGAATATTATTTTGGATATATTTACTAATCATTTTGAACATTAGATATAGTAATTAAGGGAGCAAAATTTGACACTCCAAATGACAAATGAGGTAGAGCACTATGAAAAAAATATAAAACCCACCAATCGTGTGGGTATAATCTGTCTTAGTTTTTGTATAAATAATTGATCAGTACAATATATTATATTTGCATCTAACAAATAGGGTAAGGATGTTTATTAGTTCATAGGTTCAAAATTAAATATATGAACCATGCAAAAAGTGATTGGGATTCATAAGAAAAATATGTAGAATCATTAGTCAAACTCATGTATTGGTTGAGCTCAATGAAAAAACAACAGAGTTTATGTTTCTAAATACCATAAGATTAATAAAATCATGTGAATTATATAAGAGGATGTAATGAACATTTTATATGTGAGACAAGATATTTTCTAAATAGAAAAGGTGAACCTTAAGCCTTCTTGTATAATTATATTTTGTTGATAAAAGAACCTTTTTAAACTATAGTTTGTGATTGTTTATTATTTAATGAGTGATTAAAAATTAATAAATATGGTAAAATTAAATGATTAGCATAAATAATCTCACCCTCTCTCATACAATTTACAAATCAAGTTGCAAAAGAAAACAACAATGAGATCATTGAAAGATAATTCGTGAATAAATCTATCTTCTCTTAATTGTCCATCCCAACTATCACCTACTACCTTGTAGTAGTGGGAGACCCATTTTATATAAGTTGCATATAGAATATTTAATTCATTTTTGTCGTTGCTTTCTTAGTCTCATCTAGCTAGTTAGAAATATTGAATAAATTCATCAGTTAATAAAAACAAAAATAAAACTGGAGTACTTGACCACAAAATTTTGTAACAAATCCATCAAATAAATAATAATCCCATGAAAACAATATTATAGTGGAAGTATCACACATTGCTCAGTAACCCAAGAGAAATTAACCTATTATGTTATAATGTTTAACTAAACATTTTTTTCCCTAGAAAGTATATGCAATATCAAGATAACAATGCAAAAGCAATATAACTCATACACATCAAATACATATATGCAATACAATTATAATTTCTATTTCTCAAGGATTCCTTAACATTGAATAACATGTATGAATTTTTTTATTAATTAGATTTAATCTTAATTACAATGTCCATAGCCATAGATGAAATAACAGATACATAATATCATAAGAAAACACATAAGAGCAAGTGATAAAATGTACATCCACTGCACATGTCACAAGGTATATAATAATAGTACGAGTACCAAGAATACAATACATCATCCTATAGGATCTCAAGATACAAGAACATGATACATAAATACATAGATACAACACTGAATAGAAAGTCTCCAATATGTGAGAATATTTATAGTGCAACTATATCCTAGGTTGTGGCTTCTCTTGGAGGAAAGGTTCCCCCTCATGGATAAGCCTTGGTATCCGACTTTTAATCTGAATACTGAAACATTTAATAAGATTCCTCTTTGGGTTTGGTTGCTAAACCTTTCTCTTCACTTTTGGTTGGATTTAGTCTTGGAGGTTATAAGGGAGGCCCTTGGGGATTTCTTGATGTTGATTCGACTTCCTCCAATATCTATAAGACAACATATGCCCCCATCCTTGTGGAGATTGATGTCTCCAAGGGGCTTATGGAAAAGATAAAGTTGGCTTCTCCAAATGGTTCTTGGATTCAACTTCTTGATTATGAGGGTATCCCCTTTAGATGTAGGAAATGTCATATGACCGGTCATCTCACTGCATGATGCTCCTTGGATAAGATTCATTTGAAGAAATTACCTTCTTGGTGGTTGGGGTTTCAAATGATCACTATATGGTTTAGAAAGTATCCATGGAGGTAGATGGGTTAGATAGCTCTTCTCATGTTGATTTGGATGAGGATTTTGTTGTTGTCTGTGGTGATTCAAATGTTTTCCCTTCATCATTTGACAACCCTGAAATCAAGCATAGAGTCTGAGATATAGTTCTTACAGTGCGAAGAGTAGATTCCAAGTGGATAGATGAAGAGAAGGGAGGACTTGGGAGGATAGATCTAACCTCAAGCTTAGAGCCATGAAAATAGGATATTTAAAGAGGATCTATTAGGTTTTACCCCAATTCCACCTAGGAGAAAGGATAGAAAAAGAAAGAAATAAGGATAAATGCAAGGAGATTGATGATATTGCATTAGATAGGTTCTAATCCCTCATTAAATTGGAGTGCATTCAATTTAACATGGTACATTCAGCCCCAAATTTAGTCATAGGATGGAATCAATCCAAAATCTTGGTAAAGTAAAGCACAAGACATAAGATAGTCTTATCACAATCAAGGATCCAAAGAATCCATCAAACCCCCAAGAGATTGAGTCTTTGTTAACCCCAAGATCATAATAAGAGAGAAGTCACTAACTAAAAGGAAGTAGAGAGTGATTATCTCACCTAGTAGATTTCACAACTTACTATGAATCATTTAATATAGTTATTGCAAAATATGGTATTGAAATAGTCTAAAGGGGTGGTAACCCACTAGTTAACCCATTAGAAGGTCCCTCCATAGATCAATGTTCTTCATATCACCATTGAATAGTCCTATAAGATAGTGTTACCCATGTATGGGACTTATAAAATGTATGTGAAAAGGAGAGAGAGAGAATGTGTCAAGGATTCTCTCTTCCCACAAAGAATCCATGCTTTAGGATTATGCCCAATCCATAAAGGGAAAAGATATGCAAAAAGAAGGGATGAAGTAGAAATGCATATATTTGAGGATAACCTAGGAAGAATGCCAAGCCCACAAGGATAAAGCACCCTAAGCCATACTCAAAATATGTATTTGCTACTCCGTGAGAATAATTTTGAGAGTGCACATGGATAAGTCAAATGGTCTAGCAAGTGTATGTATCATGCTAGTCAACCAAATCTGAGACATATAAAAAATAAGAGATCATGTATGCCCCCCTTAATATTGTAAAATAATTTCTTATTTTGACATCTTAAGGAAGCGATGAAGAAGGATAAAGAAATTTTAGCATCAAGATAATATCCACAAGCAACACCTAGTCTAAACCAAAGAGGTCATAGCTCCTAGGAGGTCATTTAAGTGTAGAATACAAGGAAAAAATGTGAAAGAAGTGAAAAAGTAAATTCTTGAAAAGGATATCACACTATGATGAGTCTCCAAGGTAAGTGATCTATCTACCATGAAAACCTACTCTGTAATGATATAAGATTAGATGTGGCATGTTAAACAAATAATACTCAACCAAAGGATATAGTGGATGCTTGAAAGAATGAGAATGATGGATAAAAGGTTTCCTTTCCCCCCAAGTATAGGAACAAAGTGAAAATAGGACCTATTATGCTACTCACAAAGAGGACCATACATGAAAATGAGCCCCCAAGAGAGAGGTTGACGATGTTACATGGTGCAGAGCAACATAATAGGAACCTAAGTATTATTTAAAGAAATGTGGATTAACATAAATCTTATCATAAGGAGATATGAGAGTAACCTTATTATAAATAAGTTGTTGAATCTTGTAATGTAAAATCTTGATAATCATTAGTAGAGTGGTCATGAAAATGATGATACATGCAAAATGGAGGATTCGTAAGCTTTATACTATGTTTCTTGTGATGTTTAGGTCTAGTAATCACCTTGGCACCAAGAAGATTAGGAAAAAGGATCTCTTGATTAGTAGAATGTGATAAAGGAGAGGATGTGGACAAAGAATAATTTTTTTGTATATATCCTAATAAATGAGCAAAAAATGTTTTGAAAGAATGTGTATGCCCCCTATCGCTTAAGGGCATACAAGATTTGATAGGTTCCTCATGATGCGAAGTAGAAACAACATTAGTAAAGAGAGGAGAGACTCAATTTATTATGAATGGAAGGTCCTTAACCCTATACTCTTCCATAAAAGTAGGATTAAAATCTAATGCACCCCATTCATATCTTTGGATAAAGCAAAAGAAGAAGAGTCTTCTCTAATTTTAGGTTTCTTCACTTCCTGTGTAGGAAGACAACCCTAAGCATAGTCTACATTTAAATAAGGATTATGTGTATCATTATAATGAAGAGTATATAGAAGGTTGTTGTACACAAATATAACCTTGTGTTGAAGAGTTGAAGGAACAACATGCATAGAATGTAACCAAGGTCATCCTAAAATAATGTTATAAGTGAGGGGTTCAGGAATACCAATTATAGGAGTATCCAATATCACTAGACCCACTTTAATAGGTAGTGTTATAATACCCAAGGTTTTCTTAGCAGTATTATCAAAGCCTTGAACATGAACATCACTAGGTTGAATAGTAGAAAGATTGACATTCATAGCCTTTAACATATCCATACTACAAATATTCAAACCATATCCATTATCAATCAATTTTTTTCGTATAGTAGTTTTATTAATAGAAACTTCAACCATAAGAGGGTCATGACAACCTTGAATCTATTTAGAAGGAAAATACTCATGAGTAAACACAATTGAAGGTGAGATAAGACTAGTATACATGCATTGTAAGAAGTTATTGATGTTATCTTGATTAGAAAGTGGAATGAAAAGATTGGATAAAGCTTTTTTCAAGGCTTCATGGTACGTAGGTGATGTTTGAAGAAGTTACCAAAGATAAATCTTGGTGGGAGTATTATGTAGCTGTGACACCAAATCATAATCGAACCCAATATTCTAAGGAAGACAAGGTGGAGGAGGAAGAATGAGTTGAGAAGGTGGAAGAGAAGTAGTAGGTTGAGGATTATTCCTTGTATGATAGTTATGAGAAAATGCATTATAATCCAAATGATAACTAGATCTTCCCTTAACAATTATAGGAGGACAACCTCTAATAGTGAGGATGGATTAAGAAACATTAACTTGATTAAGATCTACATCTCTATAGACTCACTACTAGAAGGGAAAGCATTAAGGAGAATTCCATTATCCACTTAATCCAAGGAATCCTTAGAATAGGAATGATGGGTTTCCATTAATGTTTTCACTTGACTAGGAGTGTTAAATGAAGGCAAGGTCAAATTGATAAAAATGTTTATAATATCTTCTTCTTGCTCTAAAATATCACTAAAATACATGTTAGGAGAAGAAGAAATATCAATCTTTTCATGGTGAAAAGAAAAGGAATTATTAATTGTGCTATATTTTTCATGAGGAAGATGTTGGAAATATAGATGAAGTAACTGAGAGGGGAGGGGTGAATCAGTTACCACAAAAATCAATTCGAAAATCCCTTAGATGTCTTTACATACTGTTGATACTCAGTAAATAGTGCAGGAAAACTATAACTCGGTAGATTAATTAATTACTGTTTATCTAGCATTCATAGTCATTAATATGTTTGCAAAGATTAAAATAAATGAACACAAGAGACACTAGATTTAACGTGAAAACCCAATATGAGAAAAACCACCAAGTAACTAGTCACCAATTTTCACTCTTCTGAAGTGAGCCCTGTTAGGAGCCAACCCTGTTAAAGGTTACAAAACACACTGTTAGGTGTGACCTTGTTAGAGGATTTAATCACCCTGTTAAGAGTGGCCTAGTTAGAGGTCTTGAGAACAATTTAACTAAATTGTCACCTTGTTAAAGGATTTATAAAATGGTTGTTAAACCAACTCTGTTAAGAGATTCTAGATTCACTGTTACAATGATTAGAAAGCAACAATGAGGTGACCTAAATGATATGCAACTTATCTTTTGCTGATTACAGATCTCTATTCTATTTTTACTGAATCCTAGCTGATCAAATACAACTTTGCATTTCCTCCAGGATATTTAATCCTTCATCAGAGTTTTCTCAGTTCGGTTATTTCATCCTTATCCATATGCTCATTTTCTCACACACACTAATTCACAACTTGAACATCTATATATATACCTTTTAGATTATCAAGTTGGCTTAAATATAGGTTCTAATAACAAAACAATCATTACATTAGTCGAACGCATGAAGCAATTTAAACTTAATACCAAAATAGTGAAATCCTTTGCTGGCTAACCAAGCTTGATAACCACTGCTCCAGAGTGGTTTTCTAGTGTTAACCAAGTGAAGCTCGGTAAACACTGCAAACTCTGCAAGAATCCTTTGAAGATCGAGTGAGCTTGGTTAGCACTGACCTTCCTTTACTGACCATGTGAGCTTGGTAGACATTGACTTTCCTTTGTTAACCTTGGGAGCTCGGTAGACATTAGCTTTCCTTCGTTAACCTTGAGAGCTCGGTAGACATTAACTTTCCTTCATTAACCTTGGGAGCTCGGTAGACATTAACTTTCCTTTGTTAAACTTAGGAGCTCGTTAGACATTAACTTTCCTCCGTTAACCTTGTGAGCTCGGTAAATACTAACTTTTGCTACAAAATCCTTTGATGCCCAAGTGAGCTCGGTAAACATTAACTTTTTTTTGTTAACCTTGGGAGCTCGATTAATACTAACTTTTGCTACAAAATCCTTTGATGCCCGAGTGAGCTTGGTAAACATTAAATTTTCTTTGTTAAGTTCAGGAATGTTCGGTAGACACTATAAATTGCTTTGCAGATCATTTGAGCTCGGTAAACATTAACTTTTCTTTGTTAAGTTCAGGAATGTTTAGTAGACAATGTAAATTTGTTTGCAGATCATTTGAGCTCGGTAGACTCTGTCTGATGACTGATATGACATTTGTGTAACATCAAAGACAATACACAATACACAATTGTATCCAACAATCTCCCTCTTTGGCATTGATGGCAACACAACATGTCATAGTAGAATGAAATTTGAAAACAAGTCTAACAAGCCTTTTGTTGTTCGAACAACTTTTTCTATTAGATAGAAAACTCTCCCTCTTTCAGTAATCTCCTTCTATGAGGGATATCATAGCAAACTTCTTCCTTTCAAACAAATTTTAGAAAGATATGACAGAAAACTCTCCCTCTTTGACAACATATTCCAAAGACAACAATACTCAAATGATTCTAATGTACCTTTAGTACTGGTTCATATGCAATATTTCCTGATTATGCTGCATCAATTGATAGATTTTCAACTTGGTATGCATTGATGCATCACTAAAACTTTGTTTTAGTGAACTTTAGATAGGGGAGTGACCCCTAACTTACTTCTTAGATACAAGAATGCATCCTTAGGTAATGGCTTTGTGAATATGTCAGCAATTTGTTCCTTTGTATGAACATATTCCAATCTAATCTCCTTGTCTTGCACCAATTCTCTGACAAAATGATATTTTATTGCAATATGCTTGGTTTTGGAATGCATCACTGGATTCTTAGATATGTTTATTGCACTTGTATTATCATAGAACATAACAACTGATTCTTTGATTTCCACCTTCATGCCTTCCAACAACTATTTAAACCAAACAATATTAGAATAGTTTACTACAGCAACAACATATTCTGCCTTTGCTGTAGATTGGGATGTGCAATTCTGCTTTTTGCTTGTCCAAGAAACCAACCTTTTTCCAAGAAAGAATGCTCCTCTGCTTGTACTTTTTCTGCCATCAAGGTTTCCTGCCCAATCAGCATTAGTAAACACTTTCAAATCCAGATTACATCCAAATTTGTACCATAAACCATAATCTTCAGTTCCTTTCAAATATCTTGTTATTCTTTTGATTGCCATCATGTGATTTTCTCTTGGTTTTGCTGAAAGTCTTGCTACAATACCAACTGCAAGGGCAATATCTGCCCTAGTATGAACTACATACTGCAACTTTCCAATCATAGATCTATACAGCATTTGATCTATTTCTTTTGATTCATCTTCCTTGGTAAGTTTTAATCTAGTACACATAGGAGTCCCAATTGGTTTACAATCTTCCATACCAAACTTTTTCAATATCTCCTTGATGTATTTTGATTGAGTGATGTAGATACCATTTTTATTCTACTGAATTTGAAGACCAACAAAGAATTTGATTTTGCTAAACATAGACATTTCAAATTCCTTGTTTATTTGCTCTGAAAATTCTTTGCAAAGATCATCATTTCCTGTGAAAACAATATCATCTACAAATATTTCTACCAAAACAATCTTATTATCTGGTCCTTCTTTTATATACAAACTATTGTTATCATTAGTTCTTTGAAAACCAATCTGAATAAGATAGTTATGCAATCTTTCATACCATGCTCTAGGGGCTTGTTTCAGACCATACAATGCCTTGTGTAGTTTGTAGACCATGTTCCTTTTATCTGGATCAACAAAACCTTCAGGTTGTTCAATGTAGACCTCTTCATCTAGTATACCATTGAGGAATGCTGACTTGACATTCATTTGATAAACTTTGAATCCTTTGTGAGTAGCATATGCAAGTAAGGTTCTGACTCCTTCCAATCTTGCAACAGGAGCAAAAGTTTCTCCATAGTCTATTCCTTCTTCTTGAGCATATCCTTTGCATACTAGTCTAGCTTTGTTTCTTGATACCTTACCATCTTCATCCAACTTGTTTCTGAATACCCACTTGGTTCCAATCACATTTTTATCTTTAGGCCTGGATACAAGAGTCCATGTCCTATTTTTCTCTATTTGTTCTATTTCTTCATTCATAGCCTCAATCCAACTATCATTTTCCAATGCATCATTGATATTTCTAGGTTTAAAATCAGCAAGTAAACAAGTACCTTTCAACTTACTTCTTGTCATGGTTCTTTCAGATTTGTTTCCAATGATCTGATCTGCTAAATGATGTCTCCTGACATATTTTGCTAATACATGTTCCTTGCCTTTTGAAAGAATTTCATTGTTATCTTCTTGCATTTCAACTTCAAGTTTTGGCTTGGTAGATATTGGCTCGAGTCCTTCAAACTTGGTAGACACTTGCTTGATAGTATCTGAATGTAACTCGAGTTGCTGTAGCTCAGTTTGAACTACCTGTAACTCGATTACTGATGACTCGGGAGTAGAGAATTCCTGATTGACTGGTACTGTATCAGGTTCAGTGAAAATAAACCTTCTATAGTCTTCTGGTTCCCTTTTTCTTTCTTCTTCAGTCCTTTCTGCAAACTCATCAACTTTCACGTGTGCACTTTCTATGACTTTGTAAGTAGACAGGTTCAAACATCTATATGCTTTACTTTTGTAAGAGTATCCCAAAAATATTCCTTCATCACCTTTTACATCAAATTTTCCTTTTCTAGATTCTTTCAAAATGTAACATTTACTTCCAAATACTTTTAGATAACTTACATTAGGTTTGTAGCCATACCATAGCTCATAGGGAGTTTTGAATGAGTCTTTCTTAAGCTGTACCCGATTCAAGGTATGAACTGCAATGTTGATAGCTTCCTTCTAGTATTTAATAGCAATGTTCTTTTCAATCATTAGGGTTCTTGCACAATCCATGATAGATCTGTTCCTCCTTTTAGCTATTCCATTTTGTTCAGGAGTTCCAGGGGCTGATACTTGTCTTTTGATTCCTCTTTCAATGCAAAAGTTATTGAAATCATGTGAAATGAATTCTCCTCCTCTGTCTGACCTCAAGCATTTCAATATTTTTCCTATTTCCTTTTCTACTCTGGCCAAGTACCATTTGAATTTCTCAAATGCTTCTGATTTTTTCCTTAGATACATGACAGTCATCATTCTTGAGTAATCATCAACAAAAAGAATGAAGAACTTTTCTCCAGTATAGTTTTCAATTCCAACGGGTCCACATAAATTAGTGTGCACAATTTCTAATATATCTTCAGACTGATAGATTTTACTTTTAAAACTAGTCTTTCCCATTTTACCAATCTGACAATTCTTGCATAGACCAACCTCGGGTTTCTTTATGTTAGGAATGCCTCTTACTTTCTTGAATTTTCTTATCTTTACCAAGTTATCAAAATTGACATGATACAACCTTTTATGCCATAACCAGCTTTCTTCAAATTGAGCAATAAAACATGAGCATTCACCAAGTTTAAGATAAAATAAGTTACCTTTTGTTTGAGTGCTTGATCCAATCAGTTTTCCTTTGCCATCTAGCAGTCTTGCTTCTCCATGCATGAATTCTACTTTGAATCCATTATTGAGTAGATGTGCCACACTCAAAAAGTTATGCTTTAGTCCTTCTACCCAATAGGAATTATCACATATAAGTTCTTTGGTTAGAGAGATTCTTCCTCTTCCTTTTATACAACAAGGTTCATTGTTACCAAATCTTACATTGCCACCATCATAGTTTTCAAAGTATTCAAACTTAGTTTTATCACTAGTCATGTAATGAGAACAACCACTATCTATGATCCATGTATCATTTTTGCTCATATGAGAAATGAGTGCCATTGCCTCATCATTGTCAGATTCATCTTTCACAGCAATGTAGACAATTTCATCTTCTTCTTCATTATTAGAATCATTAGAATCTTTAGCCATAAAACATGTTTTCTTACCTTTATCTTTGAATGATTTGAAGTCTTTCTTACCATTGTACTTGTAACCTTTCTTGTCATCTTTGTTCTGCTTGTTTGAGCACCTAGCAGCAATATGACCAACTTCTTCACATGAAAAGTAGATTAGAGGAACTTTACCTTTAAATTTACCTCTGCCTCTAGAATATTTCCTTGCTAGTAGAGCTTCAATCACTTCAAGATCACTATCTGAACTTTGGTCAAATTTATCTTCACTTCCTAACTAAGATTCCTTTTTCTTTTTACTTTTCTCCTTAAGTGAAAGCTTGGCTTCAAATGCTGATTCAATGTTCTTGGAAGCTGGAACATAGTTGTCAAATTTGTCTAGTTCAAATGCAATCAATCTTCCAACTATGGCCTCTAGATTTATCTTGTGATTTGCTTCACATCTTCTTTCTTGAATTGCAGAAACTCTGATTGCATAAATGGGAAGTAGAGTTCTAAGAACTTTACTTATTACTATCTCCTCCTTGATATCTCCTCCAGATGCTTTGATTGCATTGACACATGCTTTGACTCTTTCAACATATTTTGCAATGTTTTCATCCTCTCTCATCCTCATTTGATCAAATTGTCCTCTTAGACTTTCTGCTTTGGCTCTTCTTACATTATCATCTCCTCCATAGATTTCTTTTAGCTTTTCCCACATTTCAAAGGTAGATTTGTAGTCTTTAATGTCATAAAATTCTTCATAACTCAGAGCAAATGCTATATCTATCATCATAATGTTGTGGGTCTTCTTTTCAGCAATATCATTAACAGATAATGTACCAGATGGTTCTGCATATTTTTCATCAAGGTATTTTAGTCATGTATCTCCAATAGAAGCTAGATGAAGTCTCATCAACCCTTTCCATGCTGAGAAGTTGTCCCTATTAAGTCTTGAAATTTCCCTCTTATAAGACATCTTGATCTTTGGCTTAGATCCTTGAAATCTTGTCCTGCAAGTACCAAAAGCTCTGATACCAATTGTTGGAAATATAGATGAAGTAACTGAGAGGGGAGGGGTGAATCAGTTACCACAAAAATCAATTCCAAAATCTCTTAGATGTCTTTACATACTATTGATACTCAGTAAATAGTGTAGGAAAACTATAACTTGGTAGATTAATTAATTACTGTTTATCTAGCATTCATAGTCATTAATATGTTTGCAAAGATTAAAATAAACGAACACAAGAAACACCAGATTTAACATGGAAACCCAATATGGGAAAAACCACCAAGTAACTAGTCACCAATTTTCACTCTTCTGAAGTGAGCCCTGTTAGGAGCCAACCCTGTTAAAGGTTACAAAACACACTGTTAGGTGTGACCTTGTTAGAGGATTTAATCACCCTATTAAGAGTGGCCTGGTTAGAGGTCTTGAGAACAATTCAATTGAATTGTCACCTTGTTAGAGGATTTATAAAATGGCTGTTAAACTAACTCTGTTAAGAGATTCTAGATTCACTGTTACAATGATTAGAAAGCAACAATGAGGTGACCTGAATGATATGCAACTTATCTTTTGCTGATTATAGATCTCTATTCTATTTTTACTGAATCCTAGCTGATCGAATACAACTTTGCATTTCCTCCAGGATCCTTTGCTACAAAATCCTTTGATGCCCGAGTGAGCTCGATAAACATTAACTTTTCTTTGTTAAGTTCAGGAATGTTTGGTAGACACTATAAATTGCTTTGCAGATTATTTGAGCTCAGTAGACTTTGTCTGATGACTGATATGACATTTGTGTAACATCAAAGATAATACACAATTAACAATTGTATCCAACAGAAGAGAATAGTCTACATCCTTATCTAGAGGTTCATCCCAAATAGTGACATTATCAATAAAGGGAATGTCTCTATCAATAAAGCATGCCATAGAAGAGGATGAATCATGAGTTAAAGGGAGGTCCACAAATGTGGGAGGATTGAAAGAATATATAGAAGCATACTTAAAAATTATGTCCCCATGGTCAAGGCCTAAATAAGGAGAGGGACCAATATTAATCCTTCATATATCTCCATAAAAAGGATGGTCATATGGTAAAGATAAGTTGATAAGAGGATGGTTTTTAATGTCAAAGAGAAGGGAATTTTGTTTGGAATATGTTTTGAATAACTTTTTAAACATAAGATAAAGATAAGCACATATAGAATAGATCCAACTAATCATGTTGTCATTCAAGTGTATAGAAGATCCAATAAATATGTGAACAATAAAGCATGAAATGTGTATACTCAATGTTATAGTATCCATGAAAAAGAGAGCTAGCCAAACACTACTATTGCAAAAAAGACTAGATTTATGCACACAAAGAAGAGAGAAAGCAAAATCTAACTCCAAAATTCAAGAAGATGTTGTCACAAGAAGGTTCACCAAAAAGTACAAGTTAAAATGTGAAGCAATTGGAATAGTTCCCAAATAGTTTACACTTCAATGGGTTTGTTTGTTTAACCTTGTACCTCAAATGGAAGTTAAGGAGATTGATCCTCTCAATCCCAACTCTAAGGTAACTAGATCTAGGAAGATCAGTGCCAACCGAGTGATAAAGGATCTCTAATACAAACCAAGATCTAATGGTTATAGGATTGGAGAAAGAATGTAAAAGTCCTTGAAACCCTAATGTAGCAAGAACTATGAAGAGTAATTAAGTGAATGTGCAATGAAAGAGTTAAAGGTAAGGAAATGGAAACATGTATTGAAATAAAAGAGGGGAAATGATATACCTTGCGAAATAAAAACCTGAAAACAAGTTGTTAAACGACCTCCAAAAGTGTTGATTCCCATTACCTAGACTAAAAATTGCACTACAGAGAAAAAACCAAAATCATTCGATGATTTTTTAGGGGTGATCTGGGTAATCAAGGGTGAAATGGATGATTAGGGGTGCACTATGACCATAATTGATAGTATCTGATGTTGATTCTAATTTTTTAGTTCTATAAAAAGTTGAAAAGGGTACTTAAATCTATAGCATTTTCGCCAATCTGAGATTCACAACCTACAATAAAGAGGGTTTTTGTTGTTGATGGGGGTTTTTCCTTGGTTAGACCCAAATTTAGGAATTAAATTTGAATTTAAATAATTGAAATAGCATGAATGTAAAGTAAATGTGTGAATTCACCTTAGAATAGTTGGACTCTCGAATCAAATACAATGTGCTTACTTCACCAATTGATTTGGATCAAGAAGATGAAGATGAATAGATATAGAAGATGTAATAAAGGACCTTAAAGAATATATTTCTAGATAAAATCCTTCAAGGTCTTGATTCTTGAATCCTTAATCTTCAATTGAGGAATTATTTGAAAGATGCTTGAAGGCTTGAATATTTGAGTGCTTGAGCGTGAGTGTTTGGACTTGAGAAGGTATGATCATAGAGTGTCTAGATGAGAAATAAAGAGAATAGAAGAGTTTATATAGAGCTCAAAATTGACTAACTCTCGCAGACTAAATTTCCTAGAAGTTAACACCTCGAAGGTAACCTGGCATGGGACCCAAATATATGGAATAAAAATAGTGTGCAATCAAGGGTGCATTGTGGCTCTAATTAGACCATCAAGGGTGTACTATGGCCTTGATTAATTAGGGGCACACTACACCCCTAATAACCAAGGCCCATAATCTTTGAGATCCATTTACGATCCCAAAATAGGTCCTGAAACCCCAAAATCAAGCACAAAGTTTGAGATATAGTCATTTCGGTGCAAAGAGAAGATTCCAAGTGGATAGATGAAGAGAAGGGAGGGATTAAGATGATATATCCTACCTCAATCTTGATTCCATAAAAATAGGAGCTTCAAAGAGGATTTATTAGGTTTTACCCCAATTCCTCCTAAGAGAAAGGACAAAAAAGGGAAGAAAGAAGGAGAAGTGCAAAGAGATAGACAATCTCACATTAAATAGGTGTTAAACCTTCATGAAATTGGAGTATGTCCAATTTGAGATGGTAAAATAATAACCAATGAATAACTAATAATCGTCAATAAAAGTCAACCACCATCTATAAATAACATCCAACAATAAGTAATAACTCAAAATACATACACCACTAGAGGCAAATACAAAATCTACATAGGAGACTCAAGCTACGTACTGGGGAGTGTCATCACATGGTTAATCTATTTGAGTTTCCCTAGAATGGTTACTATGGACCCCAAACCCTTGACATGACCCATGTGAAACCATAATACTCTCTTATGAAGACAAAGAATACTAGTTATACATCTTACTAGGTATCATCTCATTTACATCCTTAGCCTATACAAGTACTCAAGGCATGGGAAACATAACACAATTATCTTATTAATGTTTAAACCCATTCTTAAAAAATTATCAAGTTATCACTTATTGAGTCAACTTACAATGAGTTACCCTGACAGTCACTTTGGACCTCAACCCCCATTGCAAGCCACTTCCATAGAACATACCTAGAAAAACTCTCTGAAGCTCATAAACCACAATTGTGTCCTATACCACAAAGTTAATGATAATTGAATTTAGTTCCATGATAGACAACCTAAAAATGCATTGGTTCTCAAAACTCATGCTATCATAAATGTTCATCAAAATAAATCTCATAAACATAAATTTATATTTGAATCATAAATACATCATAACATCTATTAAGATAATCATTATAAAATAAATCTCACAATCCTCTAGTGAGAATCCTAGTTGGCCATCTAGCCAACCTAGAGCTCATCATAAAATAAACATCACAAGAATCCTAAAATCAACCATACATAAAACAAACCAATTGTTTACTAATCTCCAATTTAACTAAAGATATATTTATATAAGTTGTTAGACTAGTATACTTATTTAAATAAATATGTATTTAAATTTTAAAATCTCTTTATACATATAAAAATGATCTTAAATTATAAATGACTTAATTAATAATACAAATATATATTGTTAGATTATTAAATATTAATAATAATTTCATTTTTAGAATATTAATGTGACTTACATATAAGTCTAATATTAATATTTACTTTTCCTTTAATTAATAGAGTAATTATAAATAAGTCAAACTTAGAGTTATATGTTGAATTAAATTATTTATAATTTCACCTGTAATATCAAATAATATAACTAGATGATTATAAGGTGAATTTTCATCAATTTCTCATATTTGGGCTTTCTAAATCAATTTTTAGTAGCATAATCTTATAGTTTATATTTCACAGAGGTTTCCAAACAACATATGAATCAAATTCCATTTCCTAATTGCAAACTAGAATTGTTCCACAGATTTCATTCCTTAAATTTCATCAAATAAAGTTTAGCAATGTGGAAGACAAAAGGTAGACATATATTCCAAAATAATTTCCACAAAGGGGTTCTCAAACCTAACCTCAATCTGACAGCTAAAATTGTAGATAATCTGGTGAATACATGTAATCAAAATACTTCTAATCTTTCAACAATTCTTTAACTTCAATTCTCAAATTGCTCTCCCAAAACGTGTGCACTCAAATGACCAAAAAACCTCTAATAAAGAGCTCTAACCCTACATAGAGTTTTCTAATCTCTAATATAATAAAAAACAACTCGCATAGCCTATGTGAGCACAAGGCAAAGGGAAATATACATAGTAAGGTAAAAGGAACATTAACTCAAGATCTTCACGACTTCTTAAACAAGGATATGGAAAGGATTAAAGACCAGGAAATGGTAATGCTAAATGAGATTGAAAAGGAAAACTTGGAACTTTTCGTTGAAGAATTGATCCAAGTATTTGATTATGAGAATTTAGATAAGAGTAGTGAATCACAGAAAGAGGATCTTATGCAACAAATACTAAAACTAGGTGGAGACAACTACACTTGTGAAGATCTAAAAAAGAATTTTCTATTAATTGAGGATGAAGAAAAGAATAGTACAACTTTACAAAGACAAGAACATAAATTACCTACAACACAGGGTGATGTTCATGATGAAGGAAGTTATGCAAAGGATTATTTGATAGATGACAGTTTAAATGATCAGAAATCATGGCAAAACAAATAATGCAAGAGCTAGTTAATGAAGATAAAGATGAAATAGAAGGTAAACAATCTGAAACTATCTTAAATGCACATGAAAACATAGATCAGTTGGGTATCATGATGAACCAAGAAGGGATAAAATCACCCAATTATGGTAAAGGTAAAGCTAAAAGAGGAAGAAAATCTCTTAAGGAGCTCAGAGAAGCTGATGGGCAGGCAAAAGAGTAGCAAAAAATCAATCATTTACTTTATCTTAGGAATGGGAAGATCCTTCCCAAGGCAACATGAAGATCACTACTTGGAATGCTAGGGGCCTAAATGCCCCTAGCAAGAAATGCCTATTAAAATAGAACCTAAAACAATTTGAAACTAAAATTATCATATTATAAGAAATAAAATTGAATAAAGAAGAAGGAATTAAGTTAGAAAAGAAATTGGGTAGTTGGAATAGTTACCTACATGAATCTAGAGGAGCTTCTGGTGGTTTAGGTATGATCTGGAACCCTAGGAAAGTTACTTAAATATATTAAATTCAAATAACTCGTGGGTGAGCAGCAAAGTCAAAAGCATCAAAACTAACCTACAATTCATCCTAGTTAACATTTATGGTCCAACCTCTAACATAGATTAAAAAAAAGTCTTATGGGATGAAATCGGTATATTTATTAATAATCATAGCAATGAACTCATTCTTATCAGAGGTGAATTTAATACTATCTTAAATATAGATGAGAAATTTGGAGGCATTCAAAAAACTTCCCAAGCAGCTAAGAAATTCAAGAATATCTATTAGGTTGTTAAGATCTGACCAATATGTAGATGATACCATCCTGCCAAGTGTTAGTTCAACAAATGAGGCTCTAAATATCAAAGCTATTATCCAGCAGTACATGGAAGCTTCTAGGCAAAAAGTAAATGCTACAAAATCTGAAAAAAATTCATTAACACCAAGCTTGAAAAGGAAACACATATTTGCAAAATCATGGGCTACAAGAAAGGAACATTTCCATGCAAATACTTAGGTATAGAATTAGAAAAAGGAAGCAAATGTAATAAGGCATGGTTTAGTACTCTTGATAAATTGGATACACGGATAATAGGTTGGAAAGATAAATGGCTAACCAAAGCAAGTAAAGTCACTTAGATGAAAGCAGAGTTGTCTGCCCTACCAACCTACCCTCTTTCCTGCCTTCCTTTAGCTAAACATACTAATAAGAAATTCAAGGAAAAAATTATAAGTTTCCTTTGGAATGATTCGTCTTATTCTAAAAAATTGGCCCTAATTTAATGGGATAGCATTTGGAAACCTAAGGAACTAGGAGGTTTAAGCGTAAAAAACTTAAGCTGGCAAAATGAGGCACTTGGAGCTAAACTTACCTGGCATCTTGTTGTAGAAAGAGATCACAAATGGGCTAAAATAATTTATAAAAAATATCTAAATGAATTTGACCCCTATTCTATTTTTAGAATGAGGTCCCTACCTAAAGGATTCGAAAGTTGGAACTTCATAGTCAAAATTTAAGACCTCATTAGTAAATATCTTACATGGGATGTTAGATCTGGGGATGAGGCTTTATTCTGGGAAGACTCATGGGATGGGTTCTCCTCTATAGACAGTATGGAGATCCCAAAGAATGTTAAAGAGAAACTAGTTAAACTCTGGGGGTGCAAGGTCGATGATTATAAAAATAAAATATGTAGCGATGGTTCCATAAGATGGGAATAGAAATTGGTGGAAAATTTAGATTTAGATCCAACAGGTAAAAAGATATTCGCGAAACTAATCTGAAATAGGAAAATCAAGTAACTAGACAAAAAAGACAAACTCATCTAGGTTGCATCACAAGATGGTAGGTATAGTGTAGAAAATGGATATAGAGCTATCAAGATGTGTATTATGTAGGCAAGATAGTGAAGATGCTAATCACATCCTATATAAATGCTCATATACACAACTCTATTGGGATTGACTTAGACAAATGTTGGGCTCGATCGTTCCCATGCCAATATCCCTTAGTGAATTCCTGAAGGGATGACCCACAGAGAGGAGCAAAGGGATAGATAGTAAACTATGGAATATATGTCCATCTATCCTTATGTAGGAGATTTGGAAAGAAAGGAATAGAGAAATCTTCCATAATCAGGATAAATAGGTAGATGATATTCTTTAAAAAATCAAAGCTTGTATAGTGGAGACATTAAACTCTCATCTAAGGAATACCCAAAGGGAGGAAGAAACATTTTCAAGTTGGGATAGATTAATGAAAAAAATTTAGAAAAACCTTATCAACCCGCCGCTTATATACAAAAAGAAGAATAAAGAAGCAAGGAAGAACTGCAAATGGTCCCCCTCACCATTAGGGTGGACCAAGCTAAATTTTGATGGAGCCTCAAGAGGCAATCCTGGCATTGCTGGAATTGGTTGTATCATTAAAAATGCTTCACGCAAATGGATTACTAAAAGGGCTAAACCCTTAGAGCCTACAACTAGCAATTGTTAGAGTAAATAATTAATTTACTAATTATTTATTCTATTTACTTAAGCTTACTTAGGTAAATACATTTCATTTATTAGTTGTAGTCTAGGAGTTTGTTATAAGTTGTTGACAATACGGGAGTTTGTTCTCTCCTAAGTCATACTTATCCTCTCACATTGTTCGAAGACTTTCCACCTCATGTGGATGTATGCTTAGTTGTCACACTTATCTCCTAGTGTCTTCTAGCTTCTTCTAGGAGATTCCTGGAGCTCTTTATATTCGAGCTCCCTCATTTTATTTTAACAATAAGACATTTAGCATATTGTAAATACATATTTTCTTGTGTTGCAATATCTTCTTCTCTCTCATGTCCATTTAGGGTTTTTCCCTAGCTCCACGCTCTTCTCTCCTTGGCTTCTCTTTGACAGGTTTTCGCATGCAGGTGATCTTGGGCATTTTCGGAGTTGAATTTCATCAACTCCAACATGGTATCAAAGCCTTCCTATTGCTGCTTCGTTGAAGAATTTTTGAAGCCATGATTTGGAGTTACAAACCCTAGTTTGTTTGTGCATTTTTCTTTAGATCAAGGGGACAACAAATTTTTGGAGCACTTTGGACCCAAACGAACACTGCCATTGGATTTGGAAGGCCGTTTGCAGTTAGGATTCATATAAAACTTGTCAATTTTGGAGACAGAGCTCCAGGAGGCAAAAAAAATTGTTAACAGGGCTTTTCGTACAGTCATATGAACGATTTGCACATCAAAAAATAAATTATTTAAAATTAAAAAAATGCAGCACCATCAAGTGGCCACTACCGCACCTCCCGTAGTGGTCAAAGCCAATTGCGTTGTCGCGAAAACACCGCGACCTGGCCTCCACCTGCGAGCCACCCCGACATTGCCCTCCTCTCCACTCAGCTGGCTTCCTACACCTCTGCTCCAGCGCACCACTGGCGTCTGCTCTGCCCGCCACCAGTTTACTTCATCAATGCCAGGGTCCAGTTAGCATCACGTGGAACATCGTTAGCATACCTTTTGAACAATTGGCACCTAGTCAGCATTTTTGATAGCTCAGCGCTCTGTTGGACTTTCAGCATAGTCAGCAGTTTTTATGCTGACACATGTCAAGGGTGCCACGTGGCACTTTGTCATGTAGCCCTGCCATGTCATCTATGCCACGTGGCACCTTCTTTTTGCAGTGACAATGTTCAAGCCGTCAATTTTAATATCGTAAAATGCTAACATTAGCATGACTTCAGCACTACATCAGCACCTTCCTGCCTCTCCTTCAAGGTCCTTTTTGACCTACCTTCATTTTTTGGCCATACTTGAGTATACAGAGGTATTTTTCCAATCTAAAAGAAGTGTTGGAAAGCTAGTTCCGAGACAGAGACATTGGTGTAGGTATTTTTAAATTTTGATGCATTTTTGTTGCCCTTTTTTTAGTTAAACTTTGAAGTTCTATTTTTCACTCTGGCATGCATATCTTTTGCATCCCATGTCAGTTTTTTGAAAACTTTATATTTTTGGAAAGCTAGTTTTGTCACCTTTTAAAAAATGTAGTCATTTTCCTTAGTTTTTGGCCCATGCTCTTTCTATCATATTTTTTGCATTTTTTCTATATGGTGGATATCTTGAGTGTTTTAGGCTCGAGGATCGTTTTCCTAACATGGCTTCCTTTCTTTTAGGCTGTACTATGTTTTGTATTAGCTTGTTTTTGGTTTTGATTATTGTAGCTATCATTTTGAAGCACTTTTATGTATTGCACTGAGATAAAGTGTCACTTTTTCATTTTGGGTTCATGAACGTTGTTTTTGAGTCAGTTGTACATGCACTATTTTCATAAAGCACCATGGGAGGGATAGTTGTTTGTTATTGTCTGTCAAGTGAGTGTCCCTTCCATGACATTAGCCCCATGTAGTGTCAGTGTGATCATGTCTTTATGGGTGTTTGTACCTCTTTCCCTCTCTCGTCGTTCTTGGTTCGTCTACAGGAGATTTTGGCCCACCTTTTCAGTTGCTTGTCATCTCACCCCATCTACATTAAGGGGGGGTTATGTTTTTGTTCTAATGTATCATTGGTTTGATGGTTCATTAGTGTGAGCTATGTATTCAGTGGTTGATCCTATATACAAGGCGATTGCAGTGGCTGGCTACCTATGCATTTCGGTGAGATGGACCATCTACCATATAGACACGCTCAATTCGTGTCTTCTTCTTCCTTGGAGGTTCTTCAAATCAATAGTTCTCTTTTTTATGGTAGATTTTGTGGCTCTTCATGCTTCAGTGATGCTCTTCATGATCACTCCTTGTTCCTATTTTAGGGGACACTTCCCTAGTTGGAGGCTTCTTTAGTTCTTCACTAGGTTCTTACCTCTTTTTGGGGGAGGGTTTTTCCCACAATGTTTTCTCTCTTTCCCTATTTTTAGAGGTTTCATTTTGTTGCATTGTACATGGGTACCTAACATGGCCTCGTTGCCAGGACCCATTCTGCATTTTGCATTTCATCTTAGTTTTGTGAGCTTAAGGCATTTCCCTAAGTTGCACTTAAGGGGGGGTGTTAGAGTAAATAATTAATTTACTAGTTATTTATTCTATTTACTTAAGCTTACTTAGGTAAATGCATTTCATTTATTAGTTGTAGTCTAGGAGTTTGTTATAAGTTGTTGACAATACGGGAGTTTGTTCTCTCCTAAGTCATACTTATCCTCTCAAATTGTTCGAGGACTTTCCACCTCATGTGGATGTATGCTTAGTTGTCACACTTATCTCCTAACATCTTCTAGCTTCTTCTAGGAGATTCCTAGAGCTCTTTATATTCGAGCTCCCTCATTGTATTTTAACAACAAGATATTTAGCATATTGTAAATATATATTTTCTTGTGTTGCAATATCTTCTTCTCTCTCATGTTCCTTTAGGGTTTTTCCCTAGCTCCATGCTCTTCTCTCCTTGGCTTCTCTTTGACAAGTTTTCGCATGCAGGTGATCTTGGGCGTCTTTGGAGTTGGATTTCATCAACTCCAACAGCAATCTCACGTAACTTGAAGCCCTTCAAGAAGGTCTCCAAAATTGCTCAAATTTAGTTTTATCAAAGATTATTATCAAAGGTGATTCTCAGATAGTCCTTAATGCCATTAGGAAAAGATCTACACCAAACTAGGTCCTAAATTCAAAATTGTAAGAAGTTCTTAATATTCTGGACCACTTCTCAAATACTCAGATCCGTCATATCTTCTGAGAAGGTAACCTAAAGGTAGATCAATTGGCTAATAAGGGGGCTGAGGGCAAAAAAAATTTAGTCTTTAATGATTAACAGTTAATAGGTACCCCAGCTACATAACTTAGCTCTTAATTCCTATTCTTAAGCAATACAATTGAAGATTAAATTCCTTATATAGTTGGTCATCTCCACTAATTTAGTCTGGCAGTTCAAGCTTTCTTATGAGGGTGCCTATCTCTTTTAACAATTATGTCCCTTTAGCCCAATCTATCGATGTTTTAAAATCTCTTATATATATACCCTTCTCTCTATATAAATATTGAATCTATATTGATATAGCATCCATGGGGGGAGACAGTGTATTAGTAGTTAGGTTCATATATCAGTCAGAACATAGCAAGTATACTTAATATAATACTATAATACATAGCAGGCTTTCTTAATATAATACAATATGTCATTGCCCTCATCGAGGTGGTGAGTTTGTGTTTTATTATTAGAAATCTTAGACATTTCCTAGCCAAGCATTAAGTAGGCATCAATCATTTATGGGTATGTTGTTACCATGTCACCCTTTCAGCTCACCCTTCAATCTCTTCCCCTATTTTTCATCATATAAGGACACTAGATCTATGAAACATCATTAAGATCCAGCATCATGTGGTGGCTTTAGCTAGTGATGTCAGCTGTTAGATTTTTCTAGACCCTTCACTAATAGTTTGTTACTTCCTATTTATTAGTTTTATCCTCATCTTTGTTAGTCTATCCAATTTAAACCCTAAGATGGATACTAACATCTACTTATTCCATGCTTCAAAGGTGCAGACCATGGCATTCTAAGGAAATGTGAAACTTGAAGGATGGAATTGAGTGCTGAAACTAGTGGGTAATATGAAAAGGATAGCGGTTAGTCGTGCCATTGGAGAAGGTTCTTTTAACTACAATTTCTCTTGGAAAACTAATAGTGATATATTAGGGACATTCATAGGTTGTTTGGCCATAGATAAGCTGGAAAAATGGGCAATGATTAGACTCTACATCAATATTTTTGATCCAATTTGACATGAGGGTCTCAAAGAAGTCATTAAAAGCATTGATGAAAAACTGAGGATTCCCCTTCCAAATGTTGGAAATATTCTTAAAGGATAAGTTACTGAGAGGGGAGGGGTGAATTAGTAACTTCTAAAACTTTAATCCAATACTAATCTATGCATGAGAAACTAAAAACATGAAAGCATTCATAACATTTTGACACAAAGATTTGGTGACCCAGAAACCTTCCAAATAGAAAGTAAAATTAGGGTGAGGATGATACCCACAAGTTTTAGTACTATAGTATAAAGTTGGCCTGTTAAAGCTTACATTGATCACTTCTGATGATCTGCCCTATTAGGAGCAATAAGGATCACTAGGTCCACCTTGTTAAAGGATTTACAAACATACAATGAAGTATGCACTCGATAAAGAAATTTGTATAAGACAGTTAGGTCTACCTTGTTAAAGGATTTGATTGATCCACCTGTTAGGATGAAGCAGTAGCTAATCTCTAATTTGCATCTTGGTTTGCTAAATGAGATTCATAGATGAATCTTTTGTTGCTCCTTATACTATTGTAGCCTTTGTAATTTGCACTTTCTGCTCTCCTTTAATAATCACATTGATTCCATGCATATATCTGCACACCTTGGATGTGATATAATACATTACATATATACCTATCCACTTATATAATTACAAAGTCGGCCACAATACAAGTTTACACAAATATTACAAAGTCGGCTCAAATGTAGACACTTGGGTTCTGAAGACTAACTTGGTGAGGTTCTAATACATGGCACTTGGTAGACATAGAAGCTCAGTCCATACTGATCACTTTCAAGTAGTCTTGAACTTGGTCTGCATTGATGACTTGATGAATACTGTGAAACTCATCATATATACGGAGTCTCTTGGTTACCACTGTATAGCTTGGTGAACACTATGACCTTGAGCTTAGCATAAATTGAGTCACTTGGTTGAGTATCTCGATCAACACTGGACTCGTATCACATTGATTGTGAACTCGATAACCACTGTATAGCTCTATTTGCATTGGTAAGCTTGGCATGCACTAAGATGCTTGGTTTACACTGTTGATCATCACAATAACTGTAATTGCTCCGTAAACACTAGAATTTGTCCAAAGGACTCAGTAGAAACTATAGAACTTAGTGACAACTAAAGTTCTTGGTTAACACTGTTAACTATATAATAATCTCATGGATTCAAGAAAATCCAGAAGGAGTGAGATAGGCGATTTTGAATCTGCTGGTTGGCAGGTAGGTGAGAAACTGATTGGGGAGAATCCAGTAGGAGGTACAAACCTAGGAGGAATGGTAGGGGGTGCTGAGAAGAAGGGTGATTCAGAACCTTTGGTCGATGTGGATGATGGGAAGATTTTGTGTGTATCTACTAGAAATTCCTTATGTGAATCTAATCCTTTCGGTGGGATCCGTGTCCCACCATTGGACTCCTCCACTTTTCAAGTGTCGGGATAGGACCTCAAGAAGGAGATAGATATTTTCCAACCCAACAAGGTAAAGTCCTCAGAAGGGCTAAAAGAAGGGTTCTCAGAAAGTAGGTCTTGGTCTTCTCTGTTTGGCAAGAAACCTACTAGTAAATCTCTTTTCCTGTCGATGACTGTAAAGTCTTGCTGGGAGAAAGGTGAGTTTCAAGTTTTTATCCCAGATCCTTTAGTCAATTTTTATGTGTCTTCCATGGATTCCACCTTAGTGCGTAAACTTCTAGGGGCAAGACCAGATCTAGATTCTCTAAGAAAAATGGTTAAGAGGAAATGGGTTATTCGAGGAGAGGTAGATATTGCACCTATGTTGAATGGTTTCTTCTCATTTTTCTTCAACTACATGGAAGACCTGAATATGATTCTTTGTGGTGGACCATGGTCTTTTGGTAAAAGTTCTCTAACTATTAAAAAATGGGAGCCCAACATGGATCTCTTTGATTCTTTTTTCTTAACCACTCCCATTTGGGCTAGACTTTCTGGTCTCCCTCTTGAATTCTGGCATGAGGATATTTTTAAAGGTATTGCCAGTTCCTTTGGTGAACTTGTGGCATTGGATAGTGTTATGGCTTCTAGAACCAAACTTCATTGTGTCAGAATCGTTGTTAAAGTGGAAGACCTGAATCATGTTCCTGATAAGGTGGAACTTATATCCAAGCTAGGTAAAAAATCTCAATAGATTCTTTTTGAAGATCTACCCAACTCTTGTTATGCTTGCAAGAAATAGGGGCATTTGGTTAGAAATTGTCCCTCCAAGAGTAAAAAGCTTCCAAGCAGTGTTTCGATAGGGAAAAAGCCCAAGGTTCACCAAAAGAAAGTTTGGAAACCCAAAGCTGTTCTTTGACAAACTCAAAAGAATAATGAAAATTCTATTGATCCTAATGTTGAGGTGGAAAAAGAACCTTCAATCAAATAATCTAATGCTCCACAGGTTGAGTTGGGGATTGTACCCTCTTCTGAGATTGTTATCTTAGAGATAGTAGGACATGGTGTGAATACTGATTCCTCAGAACCTATACAAAGACCAGAGGATCTGACAAATCTATCAAAACAAATCATTATCTATAAAAGGATAAAAGATGGATGGAGAAATATGGAGGAAAAAATTGAGCTAGAGGAAGGTGAATTCCTGGCTGATGATGAAAATTTTCCTAAGGAGGGAGATCTTCTTTCTTCTCAGACTAGGGAGATCCAGGTGTCCTCTCAGGTTGATGTTGACTTTCCTTTGGATGAGTCTCTTTTCCTAGAAGTTGTAAAAGACTTTGGAGAAAACTCAAAGCTTATATTAAATCAAAGAAAAAGGACTGATAACAAGATTATCACAAAGGGAGTAGAAAATAGAAGTAGCAAAATTGAATAGCAATCTAAGAAGAATCCTCTTGCTTCTACTCTGAACAAATCTGGAAAAAGAGCGGAACAACCTTCTAAGGTGAAATTGGATGTTGGTTCCCTAGACAAATGAGGTAGAAAACCCAATAAGAAAACCAGAGAATTGGAAAGTATGCAGAATATTGCTGATGGTAGGCAGGCAATTATTATGGATTTCACCCCTAAAAAATAGGATATGAAAATCATAACTTGGAATATTAGGGGGATGAATAGCATTCAAAATTTGGATATTGTTAGGAATTTTGTTAGAGAACAAAAGCTTGATTTTCTCTTGTTACAAGAAACTAAGATGAGTAAAGAGAAGGCGGAACAAATTAAAGCTTTTTAAAATTATTCTATAAATGCCAGCAGTTCAGAAGGTGCATCAGGGGGAACTCTGATGTTATGGAAGAAGAATTACTCTGGATCTATCCTAATTGCAAGCAAACATCTTATGATAGCCAAAATCACTAATGTTGACCAGATGGATGGATGGTATATAGTGAATATCTATGCTCCCAACACTAAGAAACTAAGGAAAAAGGTTTGGGAGACTGTTTCCAATTTTAAAAGTAAGGACTATTTCGGAAGATGGATTATAATGGGAGACTTCAATGTGTCTCTCTATGATCACGAAAAAATGGGAGGTAATGCTACCCAGCTGGAAGGGAGATTGGATTTACTGGAATTTATAAATAACGAGGGCTTAATGGATATGTACCTACATGGAATTCAGTTTACCTGGAGTAAAAAGAGAGTAGGTAATGAATGTATTCACGCCAGGCTCAACCGTGCTCTTATTTCTCTAGATTGGACTAAAGAATTTAGTTGCAAGCTAGAAGCCGGTCAGAAAATTGGATTAGATCATTTCCCCCTCATATATTTGGCTATGAAGATTAATCTCAAGAAGAATTTTTCTTTTAGATTTGAGAAGATGTGGCTGCAGCACCCTCGGTTTGAAAGTAAATTGGAAGAATGGTGGAGTATTGATATTGAAGGGACGACCCTTTATAGAGTTGCTTCTAAGCTCAAGAATGTTAAAAGGAAAGTTAAAACTTGGAACAAGAATAGCTTTGGGAACATCTTTGAGAACAAAACTATAATGAAGGAGGAAATTCTTATAACCCAGGAAAAAATTCAGAAGGTTGGTTATACTCGTGATCTCCTCATTGAAGAAAATGAAAAATTGGCTCAATATCATGACATCATTACTAAAGAAGAAATCTACTAGAGATAAAGGTCAAGGATGTTATGGTTGAGTGAAGGAGATAAAAACACCAAATTTTTCCATCTCTCTACTCTTAAACATAGGGTAAAAATTCACATTTCACACCTTCAAAAGGGAGATCTGAAGATTATAAAGGACAATGCCATCATGGAACAAATGGTGACTTTTTTCTCTTCTCTTATGACAGCTGATCATAACTTAAATATGGAGAGTCAAGCTGAAATCCTTAGAGTGATTCCTCCTTTGGTTTCAAAGGAACAAAATAAAATGTTAAGCTCTATACCTAAGGATGATGAACTTTTCAAAGCTGTCAGCTCCCTGGGAGGAGATAAAGCTCCTGGGCCTGATGGTTTTCCCATGTTTTTCTTCAAAAAAACTTTGGAAATTCATGGGAAAAGATGTTTGTGATGTTGTGAAGGAATTCTATGGAGCCAAATAGATGCTTAAGGAAGTCAACTCCACCTTTCTGTGCCTGATCCCTAAGAAAATTGGTGTTGATTCTCCTGATCTTTTCAGACCAATCAGCCTTTGTAATTCTTTCTATAAAATTATTTACAAAGTTCTTACCTCCAAACTTATCCAACTAATCCCTTTGATTATTGTTGATCAACAAAATGGCTTCATTCCTGGTAGGCAGATCCTTAACTATATCATCTCCACTCATGAGAATATTCATTCCTTATCTTGTTCTAACAATCAGGGGTTCATTATGAAAGTGGATATTGCTAAGGCCTATGACATAGTTGATTGGTCTTTCCTCTTAAAAATTCTTTCTGCTTTTGGTTTTGATCACAAAGTTGTAGTTCTTATTCATCAATTGATCTCTACCTCTTCTATTGTTGTTCTGGTTTATGGAAGCTCATCTCAATTCTTTTATCCCTCTTGAGGTTTGAGACAAAGTGATCCTTTATCTCCTATCCTTTTTGTTATCATGGTTGATTTCTTGGGGAGGCATATTGTGGATTTGATCCATAGATGTATCATTAAGGGTTTACAACCTTCCTCCCATCCTCTTGTTTGCTCTCATGGACAATTTGTTGATGATACCATCTTCTTGGGTAATGCTGAAGTTAAGGAAGCCAGAAATTTGAAGCAAGCTATTAACTTATATTCCTCTGCCTCTGGTCAGCTAGTTAATTGGAATAAAAGTGATGTGTACTTTATTAATACCCCTATCCAGAGACAAAATAAAATTTATAAAATCCTTGGATGTTCTATAGGATCCCTCCCCTCTTCTTACTTAGGCCTCCCTCTAGGTCTGAAGATCCCTAATACTTTTTGGGAAGATCTTATTAACAAATTTAGTAAGAAACTTGTGGGATGGAAAGGGAATCTTTTAAGCCAGGCAGGTAAGTTAACTCTTCTCAAAGCTTGTCTTCAAAGCATACCTACTTATGCTTTGAGTGTCTTTAGAATCCCTACAAAATATGTTGAGTCTATTGAAAAAATTCAAAGAAATTTCCTATGGACTAGTTCTGAGGAGAAACGGAGAATGCCTTTAATTGCTTGGGATAATGTTTGCAAACCATTAAGAGAAGGGGGTTTGGGAATCAGGAAAATCAGATGCATGAATGATGCTCTTTTAGCAAAACAAGGTTGGAGAGTCTATCATGACAACAAAGAGTGGAGCACCATATGGAAACAAAAATACCTCTTCAATGCTAAATCCCTTCCTGATTTCTTCTCTGCTCCTGATATTTTTCATCCTTCCTCTATATGGAGGGTTGTTCAAGGGACCAAGAAAACTCTAGGAAAAGGATGTTCATGGAAAATTGGTAATGGGCTATAGGTGAAATTTTGGGAAGATGTTTGGTTAATGGATCATCCCTTGTTTGAAGATGTCCTTGACAATGATCTTGTTGACCGATGCAAGCAGAGATTTGGCATATTAGTTAGTCATTAATGGTAGAATGATCCCTAGGTGAATTTAACTGATGTTGATCAAGGCTTCAGCAACATTTAATTATCTCTCAATGTAGTTTCTCTGTATCCTAATCTTGAGGATGAGGTTATTTGGCATGCTGACCCTAGTGGCCATTTTAAAGTCTCTTCTATATTCGCCTCAAAGAATAAGGGAAGTCAACCTCTTTGGTCTCATGCCTAGATTAAGGGTCTCATTCCCAAAATTAATATCTTCTTTTGGATTCTACTTCAAAATAAAATTTTGACCCTAGATAATTTGCAAAAAAGAGGTATTGATGTGGTTAATAGGTGTATTTTATGCAAAAATTGTTTTGAAGATAGAGACCATATGTTTTTGAATTGTTCCTACACCCAGCAAGTCTGGACGGAGATTCTTAACTTCTGGGGTATAACATGGGTCCATCAAAACAATGTGGAGCTCTCTTTTAGAAGCTGGCTTTGCCCCTCTAAGGATCCTAATGCTCTTTTTCTTTGGAAGTTTACTCTTCCTCACCTCTGGTGGGGAATCTGGAAAGAAAGAAATAATCAAATTTTTAGGAGTAAAGATCTTTCGAGATGGGTGCTTGGTCAGAATATCATTAGAGCCATCAAGGAGAACTTTAAATCCCAGAGAATTTATGAGCAAACTTTCCACTTTGAGAACCCTTTACGATCTGAAAGGTCCAATTTGAAAACTGATAATCCTAGATTGGGTATAAAATGGAAGGTGTCTCCTTTTGGATGGATCAAAGGGAACTTTGATGGAGCTACAAAGGGAAACCCAGGAAGAGTGGGATGTGGAGGGGTCCTAAGAGATGAGGTGGGTAATGTTATTAACACTATTGCTATCCCTATTTGTAAATCTAATAGCCACATTGCTGAAGCCATTGCTGCCCTTTATACTATTAAGCTAGCTGTCAAGTTGGGGTATTCCAAATTATGCTTGGAAGGTGATTCTTTGAACATTATAAATACCCTAAATAATAAAAATGTTATCTCATGGTCTATTGAAGCAACAGTTATGGAAATTAAAACCTTAATTCAAAAGTTTGATAAGGTGGTCATTTCCCATACATACCGCGAGGCCAATGGTGTTGCTGACAGGATAGCCAACTATGCTATTCAAATGGGGCATAAGGTGAAGTGGCATGAGGAATTAAAAAAGCATGCTGATCTTAAAACAATTATTAATTATGAAGCCATTCATTCCAAAGTGGGAAAGATTTGTTTGGATTAGCAATTTAATGATTTAGTGGAGTGGCCTTACGGCTGTCAGATTACCTTCCCTGAGGAGGTACATTCATGTGAATTTTATGTGGTCTCAGCACGTATCTTCTAAAAGGCAACCTCCAAATCAGGCAACTAAAAATTGGTTTCCTTTCAAACTCTCTACATTCTATATTTGGGTGTTTCTGGTTTTGTGTTTGCTTAGAAGTATGGGGGGTGAGCCGCGGAAACAAGAACCCAAAAAATTTGATGACTGGAAGGCTCATCAGGATGTTTGGAAGATTCTTTAGAAAGGGAAGGTGGTTATTTATTTGGAGCATTTGCATGGCTTCAAACCCCATATCACTACCACTTTCTTTAAAAATTGGGCTGATGATAGAGTCACTCTCCATGGAGTCACTATGAAGCTTACTGAGGAATTCATTATCGAGGTCACGGGGCTCCCCACGCATGGCATTAAGTTCTCAAAACAAACCACTATCTCCAATGCAGCCTATAAAAATTTCTTGAGGACGGATGATGAGGAGAAGCAACTAGAAAAGAGTGGAGACTTCTTTGATGTGGAGCAGATTAAAGGTATCTGGCGTGATGTGCTTTGCTACATTCATGAGTATTTTATCCTGGATGGTAGGAACAAAAGAGTTCACAAATTTCATTTTGTTTTCCTCAACCATTTTAGATACAAGGATAGAATTTCTTTCCCTTTCTATCTACGTTTTTCATTGCTTCAAAGTTTATTTGCCCATAGGAAGAAGGAGTCTCAACCTATCTTACATGAAGGTCTGATACTTCTTATTAAGGGCTTTTGTAAAAATAAGTCCATTGCTTTGACTCCTTCTTCTGATAAGAAGAAAGGTTCTCAATCTAAGATGTGTAAGATGGATGGGAATTTTAAAGGGAAAGAAAATGTTAAACCTAAACCCTCAAGTTCTCATAAACATATTGTTGAAATGTAGTCTGAGTTGGAGAGTTCTGAGGGATCTGAGAAGGATATCCCAGAGGAAGAGGAAGGGACAGATGTTGGGGAATTCAGCTCAAATTTGGAGGGATATCCGGAAACAAAAGGAAAATTAGATAAAGAAAAAGAGGAGGATACTTCAGAGGGTAACTCAAAACAGAGCATCTCTGACAATGATGGTAATCACACTGTGTCCAGGGGGAGTGTTAGAGACAAAAATAACTTAACTGATGATCTAGCTACAATGAAGGATGTGGATCATTGTCATGCCCCCTAATTTTCTAATAAAATTTAATAATATAATAAGTTAAAGAAATCATTAATTTTATAATCTTAAAAGAAAACATAATATTATAATAATTATGTTGATCATAATATAGTATTATAATATGATAGTAACAAGAGAGAATAATTGACAAGAAAAACATAATATGATAATAATATTATAATATAACAAGAATGAATATTTTAATTAAGGATGATTATAATAAAATATAATATAATACTATTAAAAGGTAATATAAGATGATTAATCAAAACTAAAATATGATTTAATAATTATTATAAGTTAAACAGTTATTAAACTAATATTAATAATTGTTCTGATCCATCATGTCTTTTGGAGATTGAAATGGATAACCATGATTAATGTATTCTTTCTTCATAAAAAACATATACTTATATTTGTTTTATTGTTTGAGTTAATATCTTAAAGACATTATTGTGATAACACTATTGTTAAAATTATATCCATCAATAGCACAAAAATTATTATAATCTTAATGGATTAATAATATTAATATTAATGGTCACCGAGAAAAAAGTGTTGATCATTCATCTCTCTTGTATTAAAAAATATTATTCTAATCCAAAAACTCTAATCTATTAACTACAAATACTTTCCAATTAATATACTAGTAGTTTTATATATATAGTTACAAATATCCTTACCATAAGCTATAAATACTTTAACTTTATAGACTATGCTAAAAGCAAATAAGAACATAAATCTAATTAATAAGTATAACATGTGCAAATAAACAATGATTAAACATATATTTTAGGGCGCGACTTTTCATTCACGTTCGCTCCAAATGGTATTTATTAGGGTTAGGTTAATGGTGAAAGGGATATGGGGAAAAAGGTGCAAAAAAAAAGAAGAAGAAAGAAATAGGAACAAACTATTAAACCACCACATATACAGTCCTGCACCAAAGTATAGCATACTCATCAGAGGTACAAACAGATACCATGGTCTCTACGTCAGCCAAGTACCTCAATCTTTACGCAAAGATTGGATGTGGGTACTATCCATAATACCCAAGGACACAAGCGAATATTATTTAGGTATGAATAATCTATTAATTCCACTTTCAAATACATATTCATTCCATACCATGCTTAAGGGAATAGATATAATTAAATATGCTTGTAGCTAATGAGTAATATACTTTAACACGTGCATATATATATTCAATTCGATACTTGAGAATATAGATGAATGGTGATTAATGAAATTAAACAAAATAAATCGATATTAATTTCCTACATAGAAGAATGAACATTGTATATTGCATTTCAAGGAATACTGGAACGTTATAACAAAGAAAATGTATTCTTAAAGATTTTAAGAACATCTGGATTGCATTTCAAATTATAGTATAGAAAGTCTTATTCTCACCTGAGTTATGAAATCTTGAGATAGGGAGTTGGTGGAGGGAGAGGCAGAGTAATTTCGAGCACTTGTCGAAACCGCTTGGAGCTTGTTTCACACGCCCTCTGCATAGTCATTCTACCATCTCGAGATGGTCGTTACCTAGTGAGAGAAGATGATCCGGTACTATGAAAAGAAATCCTCCAAAACAAACCAATTAATGAATTAATTGTAAAAGCTCAACTCCTAAATATCTTAATAGTAGTAAGAGTCATAGGCTTGTTTAATTTGGATGACTTCCTAATTTATATCTAAATTTGAATTTTAGGTCAAAGGGTTAAAAAGGGGTCATCACAAGTGGTATCAGAGCCATGATCCTACCATCTTGTAAAGATAGTAAATGAGAAAGGGAGCAAAGATGAGCGAACAAATATCTAATGAACTTAGGAATATTATGGAACAAACAAACCAAACAGAGCCTAATTGCTTCAACAACTTTGCATGCATTTGACTTGAATGTCACAAATTATAGTTGAAGATATTGATTACATGAGACTTATAGGTATATGCAGAAAATGCATTCAATCAACACTCACACTATGTTGAAGGTAGCAGACAGTCGTTCAAGCAGAAAATGATAGCCAATCTAAAGTCATGATATCTACACAATGACATGAGAATAATTATCATTAAAATGTATATGCACATGACAATTAAATAGGAGTAACATGTTCTTTTGAAGATCCCATTGGGAGTTAGGGGTTTAGTAACTAATGTAGAAGACCCCAATGTAGATATGAATCTCCAACTCTTGCAACAAAAGTTTAAACACAAATATGTGAAAGGCACGATATGCATCAGTGGCATATGATTCAGGGTAAAGTGTTATGGGAACATTCATTAATATAATATGTCATCAAAGAAATCATGGAAATAGAAGACCATCAGTAATTATTGATAGCACACCATATTGAATTAACTTATAAATATTTTAATTCCTCACCCCAACAATTTATATAAGAAAAATGCTTGATATATTTTTTGGTAAGAAGCCGATGAAAAAATATGGTTGAATAAAATACTAGTGATGATCCATTACAGAGATCCCAAATGTTGATTCGAAATGATTTTACACAATTAAAACTAGAAACACAAATAAATTGTTGAAAACTGTAATTTCCTTTTGTTCAAATTCTTTACAATGATATTGGCATTTAAAGCTTTCGTCTTTATTGGACATATGAGGTTTTCTTCCTTCCCATGAGAGGATTAGATGTGGGATTCCTCTAAGAGATTTTTTTCGGAAGGCTTCATTAATATTTAATGGTTATATAGATCAGCGATTAATAAGTATGAAGTTTATTATTGCACTATTAGCTTCCACAAGTACACAACCAATCATTGCCTACTAGGATCCTATAGTACTTCTTCAATGTTTAAGAGGCACACTAGGAGTACTATGGTAGACAAATTCCACTATACGAGGGGAACCTATGTAGCCAGTAGATCACTCTTCAGAAAATCATATGAAGCAAAGGATTCAACATGATATATTACTCAACGTAGAGATACTTTGAGGACACATTGGAATATCTATGATCCTATCTGGGCATCTATGATTTGTCATTACACAAACTGGTGACATTTAGGTTTAGGGTTTGGTCAACAAAATGTTTGTAACTCTTCTTCAAGCCTCTTTCAACTGAATTGTATCAGGCAAGAAATGACTTTGAATAATGAATATCTTTATTAAGATGTCAAATTTTCGACCAAAACATATTCACAACTCTTATATTAACATACTGTTAGCAAATTTCCTATTTGTTATTCTCCACTTATTGAGATCTGTTGCTCAGGATCAACTGAGTAATGTGAGGATTCAAGTCGATGATCTTGTATAATTGATTAGACTCATCTTACTAACTTTCCAACTATGTGAGTAAATAGAATAGAATGGTGGCATGCTTCTATTGACTTTCTCCTTACATCAAGAGCATTGTGATTTCTTTCTGCGATTAAACACCAGTGAATCTTACATGCACTGGGTACAAATTTCCAATACCACAATCCCTACACATGACTAGTGTTGTTGGCTCTTGATCAATACCTTGGAATAGCTACCCCATCTGTGTTTATCGTGGGAAGTTAGAACATTCATATATGCCTTCAAATTTGTAACAATGAGCTGCCACCAAAGCAGAATGATGATCAAAATTCATAGTCTCGTGGGAGGCCCAATTGTTGCTTCTTGTGCTTCTACAAAATTCTCTAGTAGTGATATATACGTAGAGGAACATGTGCCTGCATGAGATCCCTGCAGTACTTAGTTGCACTTGATCATAAAATCGTTTTCTATACATTCATCGTTCCATAGTAGGCTCTTGCAAACATGTGCTTCACATAATGTATTAAGGTTTAAGGCATCAAAACCTTAAATTTCGCACTTGTAAGATGACATTACGATTCAAAAAATTTCCATCATCAAAAGCTTAGTAACAAAATGTATAATTATAACATCGATTTATAATTATAAGTAATCGTCTAATCTCTTGAGATTGTACGATCTTTTGGTTGTAGTGAGAGGAAAACTAAACTATCCAAGGTGCTAATAGATATTCCTGATTTGTGCCCTTAAACTATGGTTTCTACTCAAATTGATAATATTTTATCAAAGATTAAGAATTTATGATAATATTAAGATCAATAAATTATAGCACAATGCTCAAATTTGATCAATTCATAAATTCTACGGAAACACTTTGCAAAGCTGTTGTATTAAAGGATTCTACCCCTAACATGTCAAGGGCATAAAAAGGCCCTATCCTTCCAACACTTAGCCCACCTTATGAGCACAAACTCCATCAATTTGCAAATAGTAATTAGAATTTGAAAGTGATAGCTTGATTTATTTGCTAGATTATTGCTGATTTGATGCTTTAATGGATTATGTTTCAATGAATTTTTGCTTTACATTTATTGTTGAATGAATTGATACTTGAAATATGAATATTTTGAATTGATGTCTTGGATGTTTAATGCTTAAGTTGTTTTTTTGATTCATTACATTGCTTGATTTCTTTGTGGTTGATGAGTAAATACTTGATTGACTTGATGATTTGATTTTTTTTCTTGATGGATGGATTGACGAGTGATGATATATTGATGTTTTCTTGGGAGTGCCACACCCTTTCTTGCATCATCACTACTCTTGAAAACATCATTTAATTTATTATTAAAGTTGCATGTACTATTCACAATTGATTGATTGAATAAGTGTTTCTCTATGAATTGATGATATACTTAACAATTTTCTCGAGGAAATGATTTGCCCAATAAACCCATTTCCTGAAGGAGTTGCCACCCTTTACAAGGAATGAGTCACCACCCTCCATACCACCTTCTGAGAAAATCTCCAAATTGACTTATTGTTGCCTTCATTCCTCATTTAATGGTGTAATCATCTAGTCAGAGGAATGGACAACACCACCGTCTTCTACATATAATGTGATACCTTTAGAGCATAGCCATAGATCTCGTACGATAATATGTAATGATCCTTCAATATATCTAAAAAAGAATTGAGTTCAAATATTACATAAACATTAATTAGATATTAACTCGAATTGAAAGATATGTTTAGAGGTGGCGATTAGGAGATACTCATCAAGAATACATATTCAGGCCATTGACAACATTCAAAGTTGTAGATGAAATGAGCTGATTCTTTGGATGGTTACTAAGGGTAATATAATAACTAATTAACATCTACACACATCTACTCAACATTTTAAAAACAACATGTAGTAGTTAAGATACCCAATAAGTTAGATAAGGAGTATGTCAATAATGAATATAGTATTAAAGTATACATTGATTATTAACTTGAAATATATGTCAAATGAATTCAAATACAAATGATATATACATATTCAGATGTAGAGAAGTATATAGTATTGTAAAAGAAAATTTGTACAGATGAAGTGTGTGTATTGAAAGAAAAGAAAATGAATATGCAAACAAATAGAAAGAAAATAAGAGAGGAGTATAAAAATATTTATTGAAGTGACCATCAGTTGAAAGCAACATTAACGAAGTGAAATTATTGTTTTAGGTTGCATCGATCAAATCACAAGCAAAGAATAGTGAATTGCTTGAGGACAAGCAATTTTGGGAAGGGCGAACTGTCATGCCCCCTACTTTTCTAATAAAATTTAATAATATAATAATTTAAAGAAATCATTAATTTTATAATCTTAAAAGAAAACATAATATTATAATAATTATGTTGATCATAATATAATATTATAATATGATAGTAACAAGAGAGAATAATTGACAAGAAAAACATAATATGATAATAATATTATAATATAACAAGAATGAATATTTTAACTAAGGATGATTATAATATAATATAATATAATACTATTAAAAGGTAATATAAGATAATTAATCAAAGCTAAAATATGTTTAATAATTATTATAAGTTAAACACTTATTAAACTAATATTAATAATTGTTCTGATCCATCATGCCTTTTGGAGATTAAAATGGATAACCATGATTAATGTATTCTTTCTTCATAAAAAAAAATACTTATATTTGTTTTATTGTTTGAGTTAATATCTTAAAGACATTATTGTGATAACACTATTGTTAAAATTATATCCATCAATAGCACAAAAATTATTATAATCTTAATGGATTAATAATATTAATATTAATGGTCACTGAGAAAAAAGTGTTGATCATTCATCTCTCTTGTATTATAAAATATTCTTCTAATCCAAAAACCCTAATCTATTAACTACAAATACTTTCCAATTAATATACCAGCAGTTTTATATATATAGTTACAAATATCCTTACCATAAGCTATAAATACTATAACTTTATAAACTATGCTAAAAGAAAATAAGAACATAAATCTAATTAATAAGTATAACATGCAAATAAACAATGATTAAACATATATTTTAGGGCGCAACTTTTCATTCACGTTCACTCCAAATGGTATTTATTAGGGTTAGGTTAATGGTGAAAGGGATATGGGGAAAAAGGTGCAAAAAAAAGAAGAAGAAAGAAACAAGAACAAACTATTAAACCACCACATATATAGTCCTGCACCAAAGTATAGCATACTCGTCAGAGGTACAGACAAATACCATGGTCTCTGCGTCAGCCAAGTACCTCAATCTCTGCGCAAAGATTGGATGCGGGTACTGTCCACAGTACCCAAGGACACAAGTGAATATTATTTAGGTATGAATAATCTATTAATTCCACTTTCAAATACATATTCATTCCATACCATGCTTAAGGGAATAGATATAATTAAATCTGTTTGTAGCTAATGACTAATATACTTTAACACATGAATATATATATTCAATTCAATACTTGAGAATATAGATGAATGGTGATTAATGAAATCAAACAAAAGCAATCGATATTAATTTCCTACATAGAAGAATGAACATTAAATTATATTGAGATTTCATTGAGGGTAAATACGTGATAAAGTCATTTAATATGTTTAATGTGTATATATATATATATATATATATATATATATATATATATATACATCAGAATAGATATAAATATATGACATACAAAAAAATATTGCATTTCAAGGAATATTGGAACGTTATAACAAAGAAAATGTATTCTTAAAGATTTTAAGAACATCTGGATTGCATTTCAAATTATAGTATAGAAAGTCTTATTCTCACCTGAGTTATGAAATCTTGAGATAGGGAGTTGGTGGAGGGAGAGGCAGAGTAATCTTGAGCACTTGTCAAAACCACTTGGAGCTTGTTCATGTGCCCTCTGCACCGTCATTCTACCATCTCAAGATGGTCGTCACCTAGTGAGAGAAGGTGATCTGGTACTATGAAAAGAAATCCTTCAAACAAACCAATTAATGAATTAATTGTAAAAGCTCAACTCCTCAATATCTTAATAGTAGTAAGGGTCATAGGCTTGTTTAATTTGGATGACTTCCTAATTTATATCTAAATTTGAATTTTAGGTCAAAGGGTTAAAAAGGGGTCATCACAATCATATGGTTATGGCTTCTACTCCTACTACAGAGACTGGGGAATAACAAAAGGAGGACCCAGTCCAACAAGAAGCCCCTATTGAAAATAGAGAGGAGGTCCAGAAGGATAGGGGAGAACAAATGGATAAGGTTGTTTCCCCTTTACATGAGAATACTGATGACATTTGTGATTCATCGCAGAGGAACAACAAGCTTTCCTTCTTACATTCTACAAAGCTCAAAGCGGACTCTATTCTCCAAGTTGATTCTTGGATCTATAATAAAATTATGGGGCTGAAGAAGAAAGTGGAAAAAATGCAACATAACCAGGATGCTGATCGGGCCATAATTAATCACTTGGAGGTGCAAATGGGAGATATTCCTAAAAAACTTAAAGATTATGAGTTAAATCTTAGAATGCTCATCAAGGAAAGTGGAACAAAAATGGAGCAAGTAACATCAAGCATTTGTGTCACTGCAGCTAGCCTTGGAAAAAGAGTTAATGAAGACACTATTTCTTTGGAGGGCCCGAGTAAGAGGACTAGGCAGAGTTTGAGGAAGAAAGCCTTGCAATCTACTACAACTTCGGCTGCCACTTCCATTCAGAACACTGCTAAGATCGGGAAGGAGGCTGTCAAGATGATAATGGAACTGCATTAGATGCTTTGGGTCTTCTGTGTTGTTTTTATTTATGTATAGGTCCTTTATCGGGTCTATGTTTTTGGTTCTGGTCCTATTTTTTGGTAAAACTTTATTTCAAGTTCCAGGTCCTTGTAAAACCTGGATACTCTTATTGAACTTTTCTAGTGGTCTCAGGTCCCTATAAAACCTAATTTTCATTATGCTTTTCAATAGGTTTTAGGACTATTCCTGGTGGACTTAATTTCCTATCTTTCTTGTTTTTGTTAAAGGGTTTTGGGGCCCCTTCAAAACTTTCTTTTACCATAATCTAAAATTGTATAATAAGCTCGGTAGATACTTACAGTCTGAATAAGTGTATGTCACTAATAAAAAACTTGACTTATATGTCAACACCAAATATGTATATGGTGTACCCACCTGGTAGTTTCAATTTGGTAGTGGTTATCATGTGTCTCACCCTAGTCATTTGAGAGAATGTGGCCTTTCATAAGGAATGGCCTAAAATGAAGGCCAGCATCCAGTTCCTCCTTCAGTGGAGAGGGATTATCAAAAATAGTAGCAAGGTCTAGCTTGAAAATTACCTCAACATCTTTAAGTCATACATCCACCTGGGTGTGGAATTTGACAATCTAGAGGTACTAGAATTCTCCACTCCAGGCATGAAGAAATTGAGCTGGGAAAAGAGTGCTTTTGAATTCCCACCAAGTTTCCAAGTAGAGAACCCCAAGGAGATCACAGAGATCATTGTGGTTTTTCCAAAATAGGTGCCATTTTTGGAGGGCTTTCCCACATTGGTGTTGCTTGTTTTCATTTTGATTGTATGTAGTAATCTAGTTTGGGGGTTCCCTCTATTTTGGCTTTCCTCCCCTATTCTCGGCCCTACCTACCAGTCTGGCTGATTTTTGCTTTGTAGGTTTTGCTTTGCTCTTCTAATTATAAATGTCTTTAGCCTGCTTCCTTTTTGTTTCTTAGTTTCTAAGTTTGGTTCATTACAACATATAGTTTTTCCAAATGTTAAGCCTAGTAATTTTGTAGGTTTCAAGTAGTCTAGCTTATATAGGTTGTTATGCTTTGTATTCTGTACTTTTCTCATAAAATAGTTTGCAAGTATGGATGTATATATTAGTTAATCTTATTCTATCCAAAGACATCATTTTGTAAATCTCATTATCATAAATATATATGAATTATATACATATCACTTTGATTTAATTATCGAATGGTGTTGTTTGATTTGGATGGTTTTATTATTCTATTTTAATCTGCCATTTTAGCCTCACCCTATTCTCTCTAGTTTATCCCATTACAGAGGAAGTGTTTAAGTGTATTTGATTCATAATCTAAATATGGTAACAAACTAATCAAATGTGTAGACGCTAATCCACTCTGGCTTGGTGAAATAGAACCATGTTTAAAGTAATTTGCAAAGTCCTCTAAAATAAGTACAAAATCAAAATTTGATATATGAATTTTTTTCTCATCGGTGGTATTTTTATGCCTTTTCCTTCTCTGAATGGTGTAGTATAGCTAGACTGAATACGCTTGGAAAGAATTACATATTTATTGTTAATAACTCTGGGCTCTGTTTACATCTGTGATAGAAGAAATGTTTGATTAAAATCAAACTAAGGGCGATAATAAAACTAAGTAGTTTTAAATGATTCAAAGCATCCTAGAAGGGTAATTAAGTAACTTTACAGAATATTCCACAAATGCAATTCATGAAAGAACCATATTTTAATATGAAGTTATTAAATGGCATTATTAGTATAAGTAAGATTGAAATCCCCTTTTCATATGAAATAATTAATCACTAACAACTCAGTGAGATTTAGACTGACATATTAAAACTTGGTTTTTAGTAGGACTCTAAATTATTAATGTGGTCTCTAGTTTTGATTAAAGAATGTTAGGACTAAGTGAATATTTTGATCAAATTTGAAAATGACCAACTTTTTTTTATTGATCTCGATTATCAAAGCTTTTTAGTATCCCACCAGGAAATCAAATTTTCAATTACTCTTAACTAACAATACTAATGGCTTTCTCTAAGTTGCTTAATTGATCAGCATAATAGTAAGGCATGTGAGTTTCAAGCAAAACAGTAAAGAAGGGGTACCTACTAAGAGCATAAAAGTTCTGGCTAGAATGGTTTTCTTGGAACAGATTATGTTTGATTGGTATAGGTACCATCAGAATTGACAAAATTTAGATTAGGACTCTAGTCCACTTCCTTGTAATAGCAATCAAATTTGAAGTATGACAACTGGGGTATGCCCCTTTTATAATGTAATAATAAAGGACTATGGTCCTGAGGCAAGATTGGAGGTTTTCTTCTTTGTTTTTTCGTACCAGTGCTCGTTTGAATGGAGATACTTCTGTTGTATTTATTTATTTTTAAAAATTAATATAATCAAAGGCTTCGGTTGTTTACCGATCAAAAAAAAACAAAAAAGCAACTCACTATTAAGTAAATATTAAATGACGTAATTTATTAATATTCCATGCACACTTAATGCACTTTTTAAGACATAATATTTTTTTTTTTTTAAATTCTCCACTTTATTTCTTTGTGCAATGCACTTTCAATTGTATAATTTATTATTTTAATTAATAATTATTAAAGCCTACTAATTATGTGCAACTCTAATTTTATCACTAATTAATTAAATAATTATAATAAACCAATACTAAATCTTAAATATTTTAATTCTCATCTTCTAATTTTCTAATTTAGACTTTTAAATTAAGTCTTTAAAGTAAATACACCTATTTGATTAATTTCCAATTAATTAAATATTGTCATATGTTAATATATTTTTAATCAAATAATATTTAATAATTCATGTATCATATGATTGATCCAAGTATCATAATTAAATCATCTTCCAACTAAATCACATAGTCAAATCCACATAAAAGCAACATAAGCAAAATCGACCAAAACCAAAATACAACAATACATGCAAAGATAAACTCATGGGTTTCAAAGAGGTAGTAGTAAGACACATGTCCTCCGCATGACAATAATTTGGCTTAGGCTAGGATAAGACTTGAGCATCATCTCCCCACTCTTAACATTGATTTGTTGCAATAGGGCATGTCCATCCTGGCAATTCAGGGAAGTTAATGTCTGGTACCTTTAAACCTACATAAAAGATAAGCTTTTACATGTACATATATATCTATACTAAATAGGGAATGGCAGGGAGTGGTACATCATGTAGATCCTGATTCATAGGTGACTACGACTCCCTCCCTCAACCGCATCAGATATGTTAGACATAAATATAAAATATACACACATGTCATACACATGAAAGTATGGGGTAAGTACCATAAATAAATCACAAGTATGAATAGCATCATATCCTGACACAAGAAACATGTCATTATGAAGATACACTAACCATCTTTTGAAGACATGTCATCATTATAGTCATTACATTTACTAGCTAAGATAAATTAAAGCATCATCCTTGCAAGTAAGTATCATTACTAACTTATATGATCCATTACTATACATGTCATAGGATCACATTTTAAATATTACTAAAAGATAACATATACACTAAAGGGACTGATAGGGTTTAACAAAGAAATATACAATGATAGCAAAAAGGATGGATATTACATCCTCCTCTCCTTAAAATAGGCTTATTCCTAGGAGACTACTATTGCTACTAAGATTACTCACAGTTTAACACACTACTCACAAAGTCATACAAGAGAGATCAAATAAGAAATCAACACAATCAAGATTGTTGAGTATACACATCCATCCACTAAGAGCAATATGGTTTTGGTTTAAGCATAAACAAAAAATATACATCTTGTAACAATTAGATTCATATTCAGTAAGCGTCATGAAAGACTTCCAAAATGTATTGTTACATTGAATAATAGGTTGATAATCTCATGTAATCCTAATTAACAACATGTATACAATCATAAAGAGTGTTGCACTTGTGCAACCTATGTGATCAAATATTTTTCCTTTCTACATGTAATCCTAATGCAATCTCACAACGTCCTCCCTTGAATGCACCATCAGAGGTCCATAATGGACATGATAGAGACAATACTCATCGCATAATAGGGCCAACAATATCAAACATTCAGATAGGCACCATACAATTCAAAAGGAAAACTCAAGTGGGTGAATATCAATTTAATAATAAATGAAAATAATATCATGGTATGATTTTCAACAGTAAATCAAGTGTGATCAATGTCACAAAATAGATAGTGAAAATAGAGTAAGGTGACTAATCCATACATAAGAAAGTTTAATATTTCAATGCTAGCCCACTCACAATATGAAATTATCACTTAAAGAAAATGAGTAGACAAATAAATAATGACCATCACAAATTCTTTTATGTTATCACATGATATTATGAGCCCTACTTACTAGCAATCATGAGTTATTTATTACAATACTCAATAAGATCTAATCGAAATGTACAAGTCTAAGCATCAACTATAAATAAATATCATATTTCCAAGTGCATAAGAAATATAATATATCATACTAACTTAATCAAGAAGAACTCTGATGGGGACACAACCCAAGAACAGAATGGACACAATAGAAAAAAGAAAATTATATTCACTGAGAAAATAAACTAGTACAAACAGTACAGAGAAAATAAACTTCAATACATGCCCTAAGGGCTTACAATAGCATAAATCAAGAGATAATTTCTCCTGTCAGTACCTCCTCTCAAACTCCACTCCGAACTGCCTTTTACAATGCCAGAAATCTCCTTAAATAGACCCCGGAGGGTTAAGGACTAGGAGTACATTCTAGAAAGTGCTAGTAGGCATCCACTGACCAAATAGAAGGTTCCAGAAGCTACATTAGAAGTCGGTGCAAATCTAGAAGAATCTAGAAACGGTAATCGAACTTTCGGGAGGCATAACTTTTGAACTGTAGCTCCAATTGATGAACCATTTACATTTCTAGAAAGCTCTCGAAGCACTCTATAGCCCTATGGACTAGCTTTGCTCGTCCCCCATTTTTTGGCCCTTTTCAAGGTCATTTAATGCCCCTAACCTGACTTTGAAGCATTATTAGGAGGTCTCCAAAACCCGAAAAATTGCAATAACTTTCAAACCGTGGGGCCTTTTGACCTGATTCTTTTTCTGGAATGCTCTAAATTACAATTACATTCATCTAGCCAATTTACACCTCCTAGTTCACCAAAATGATGGCTCAATTACATACTCCTATTTTTTTAGGATTTACACGAACACTGATAGTGAAACTGTGAGAGTTGGAACCTTTATTTGACCCAAATGGGTATCCAAAAATGAAAACACATGAAACAGAAACTAAGTCTAAGTATATTTTTTGGGTGACACAGGATTGCCCTTATACCTCTGGATGCTCCTGCATCAGACACCCAGGGTAGATTGAAAAGTGACCCTGTCACTTTATGAATGGTAGAGGAAATCCCAAATGGGAAACCTCAGCTGCTGAAATCCAAGTTGAGTCCTTGATCGGCCGTCCTTTCCATTTGACCAAATACTCTTCATACTGCCTGTTTCTGGTACTCCTACCCACATGATGATCTAGAATGTCTTCTATCTCCTCCTTAGAAGCAGGAATCGGACATGGCTCTAACACCAGCTCCTCATCTGCACCATCATCATGATACTCTATTAAATCTGCAATGTTGAAAATGGGAGAAATGTGAATACCATCTGACAGCTCCACTTCATATGCATTTCCTGAGTCATGTTTCTTCAAAATTTTGCAGGGGCCAAATTTCTTCATTTTTAGCTTGTTGTAAGTACCGGCTGGAAATCTTTCTTTTCGTAAGTACACCATGACTAGATCCCCTACTTGGAATTCCTTATGTCTTCTCCTTTGATCAGCCCTAGCTTTATACTCTTGATTCACCTTGGTAATGTGTGCTTGAATCTCCTCATGTAGACGCTTGATATGTTCAGCAAATTCCTCAGCTTCAGCACTTGTCCTCTCCCCTTGTTCTATCTTCCTCAATTCTCGTGCAGTCCTTGGGCTATTCCCATATACAATTTGGAATGGTAATTTTCCAGTACTCCTATTTATAGAGTTATTGTAAGCAAACTCTGCCTGTGGTAGAATCAAATCCCATCCCTTGGGCTTATCCCCAACTAAACATCTCAGCAAATTGCCCAGACTTCTGTTTACCACTTCTATTTGGCCGTCAGTTTGTGGGTGATGCGTGGAACTGAATTTCAAGTCTGTTCTCAACTTTTTCCACAATGTCCTCTAGAAATACCCCAAAAATTTAGTATCTCTGTCAGAAACTATACTCCTTGGAAGACCATGTAGTCTTACCACCTCTTTGAAAAACAAGTCTATAATATGGACAACATCATGAGTTTTGTGGCATGGAATGAAATGTGCCATTTTGGAGAACCTATCAACCACCACGAATACTGAGTCATTACCCCTTTGTGTCCTTGGAAATCCAACAAAAAAATCCATACTTATGTCCTCCCATGGCCTTGATGGAACAAGCAATGGCTGATATAGGCCAGTATTGTGACTAAACCCCTTAGCAACTTAACAAACCAGGAAACTCTGTACAAACTTCTTCACATCCTATGAAATTTGAGGCCAAAAATAATGTTCTCTAAGAATGGCAATGGTCTTATCTCGACCAAAATGTCCTGCCATCCCTCCACTGTGTTTTTCCTTAATCAGATTTTCCCTCATGGAACTCCTTGGAATGCACAAATGACTACCCTTGAACAACATGCCATCCTGAATCAAATAGTCTAACCACTTGGTTCTATCTACAGCAACAGGTTCTTTACAAGCTTTCCATGCTTCAGAAAAATCAAGATCCTCAGGGTACAAATTCTTGAGTTCATCAAACCCAACTACTTCAACCTGCATTACTGTAAGCAACAACTGTCTCCTACTTAGTGCATCTGCAACCCTGTTAGATTTTCCACTTCTATGTTTCAACACAAATGTATAGCTCTGCAAGAACTCTACCCACTTCATATGCCTCTGATTCAATTTAGCTTGGCTATTTAGGTACTGTAATTCCTGATGATCAGTATACAAAACAAATTCCTTTGACAATAAATAATGCCTCCATTTCTTTAAGGCCTGAACTATTGCATAGAACTCTTGATCATAAACAGAATACTTCTTCTTTGCATCATTCAATTTTTCACTAAAGTATGCAATAGGCTTACCTTCTTGGCTTAATACAGCCCCAATAGTGTTGCCACTAGCATCACAATCCACCTAGAACACTTTTCTAAAATCTGGAAGTGCCAACACAGGCTGTTCTGTCACCTTCTTCTTCAACAATTCAAAACTTCTCACAGCTGTTGCAGTCCATTTGAACTCTTTTCTATCCCCTCTTATTGTATCAGTTAGGGGTGCACATATGCCACTGAAATTCTTAATAAACTTCCTGTAAAAACTAACCAGACCATGAAATGATCTTACCTCAGTAGCAGACCTTGGAGTAGGCCATTCCAAGATGGCTTTTACCTTCTCCGGATCCATTTTGAGACCTTCGGGTGATATAACAAACCCCAAATAGACTAACTCCCTTTTTGCAAAGATGCACTTCTTCAGATTAATTAACAGTTTCTCTTCCCTTAACCTTTCAAGGACACTACGAATATGCAATAAATGTTCTTCCAAAGTCTTGCTGAAAATTAAAATATCATCCAAATAGACAATAACAAATTTTCCCAAGAACTTCTTAAGTACCTCATTCATGAGCCACATGAAGGTGCTTGGGGCGTTCGTCAATCCAAAGGGCATGACTAACCACTCATAAAGACCCTCCTTGGTCTTGAAGGCTATTTTCCACTCATCTCCTTCTCAAATCCGTATCTGGTGATAACCACTCTTCAAATCTATCTTTGTGAAGTACTGAGCTCCACTCAAGCAATCCATAAGATCATCCATCCTTGGCAAAGGAAATCGGTACTTGATGGTTATCCTATTTATAGCTCGAGAATCTGTACACATCCTCCACTCTCCATCCTTCTTTGGTGCGAGTACTGCAGGTACTGCACATGGACTCAGGCTCTCTCGAATCAAGCCCTTCCTCAACAGCTCCTGAACCTGTCTATTTAGCTCCTCTATTTCAGTAGGAGTCATCCTGTGAGCAGCCTTGTTAGGAAAACTAGCTCCTAGAATCAGATCTATCTGATGACTGATTTGCCTTACTGGTGGCAACCCATCTGGAACATTATCAGAGATAATATCTCCAAATTCCCCTAGTAAATCTGAAACTTCAAGTGGTATTTCACTACTACCTTCTTTATCTTTCCTAGGAATCAAAGCATAGCACATATGCTGATGTTTCATGCCATCTAAAAAATTCCTTTCATCAACAAGACAAATCCTAGCACTGCTACATACCTTTTCACCTTCCTTTTTCATGGGCTTCAATTTGTGACGAACTCCATCCTTTGTCAGAGTATGTGTTTGCATGTCCATCATGTACTGCATGTCTATCAAACTGCCATGGTCTACCCAACAATAGATGGCAAACATCCATCGAAATAACATCACAAAGAACTTCATCATGGTAACTCCCAATTTTGAATTTCACTAAACATTGTTCACTTACCAGGATCTTATGATCATCTTTTACCCAAGCAATCTGATAGGGCTAGGGATGTTTCTCCCTCTTGAGCTTCAGCTTAGAGACCATCTCTTCTGATACCAAGTTATCAGTGCTACCACAATCAATGATCACGTCACAACATTTATCCTCACACTCGCATCTGGTATGGAACAAACTCCTCCATTGTCCTGGTTCAATCTCACCACTTAGTAGGACTCTTTCATTTACCAAGGTCTCTCCTCTTTTTGCATCCTCTGAATGTGATGATTGTGCATCTTCATCCACATGAGCAACCCTAGCTTGGCCCTCAGCTCTCCTATCTGTCCTTCCTTATCATTGAGGGCATTCAAAGGCACGATGACCTTTTTCATTGCAATGGAAACAGGTACCACGAAAGCCTCCTCTTCCTTGTCCATGTCCTCTACCTCTTCCTCTCTAATTTCCAAAGTCTTGGTCACGGGAGCGGTTGAAACCCTCATTCCTCTAGTTCCTTCTAGTACCCTCATCTTCATTTTTCTTTTGGGTCTCATTACGGCCTCCAGATGACCTACCGCTTCCCCTTCCTCCTTGACTGCACCCTCTTTGTCTTCCTTCAAACCTTTTATTCAACTTCTCTTCAACTCGTAGGGCAAACTGGTATGCCTCTTCAACGCTGGTCATTCTTACCAGACTTAATTCCTCTTGGATGTTAGGTCGCAACCCATTGATATAATGAGCAACCTTCTCCTTATTTGCTTCTGCATGCCCTACTCTAAACAAGAGTCGATAAAATTCCTCTGTATATTCTTGGACTAATCTTCCTGCTTGCTTTAATCCATGCATCTTCTTAAACAAATCAAGCTCGTAGTCCACAGGAATGAACTGCTTCTTCAATTTGTCCACCATGCGATCCCATCTTGTGATCTTCTCCTTTCCTCTTCTATTTCTTTCCAATTGGACCTCTTGCCACCAGATTTTGGCATGGCCTTTGCAAACTTAACCCTATCTGGGTCCCTGATATCCTCATACTCAAAGTATTCTTCCAGTTCATTGATCCAATCGATCAACTCATCTGGTTTCAGATTTCTTGAAAATACACCCACTTCAATTATGGGTCTTTTCCCAAACTTAGTAATGGCCCTAAAAAGCCTTTCCTCTACATGATTCAGAACTTCCCCATCAAATTCCCCTTCTGTTCCCATTACTTCTTCTTCATTGTCATCCTCATTGTTGTCACCTGCGGCAACATTTGCTCCTCTACGGAGCTCCTCTTGCAATGCTTGTACTTGCCTTTGGAGGGCTCTAACCTCCTCAGGATTAATAGCTCTGGCCCTTCCACCATGCTCTCTTTGTGGAGGCATCTTCTAACTCAAACCCACAACCACACAATCCTAGTGCAAATTGCCTCACAGTTGGCACTCTGTCTACACACTCAGGAAAACCAGCTCTGATACCACTTGATGGGGACACAACCCAAGAACAGAATGGACACAACAGAAAAGGGAAAATTATATTCACTGGGAAAATAAGCTAGTACAAATAGTACAGAGAAAATAAACTTCAAAACATGCCCTAAGGGCTTACAATAGCATAAATTTGGAGATAATTTCTCCTGTCAGTACCTCCTCTCAAACTCCACTCTGAACTGCCTTTTATAATGCCAGAAATCTCCTTAAATAGACCCCAGAGGGTTAAGGATTAGGAGTACATTCTAGAAAGTGCTAGTAGGCATCCACCGACCAAATAGAAGGTTCCAGAAGTTGCGTTAGAAGTCGGTGCAAATCTAGAAGAATCCAGAAACGGTAATCGAACTTTCAGGAGGCATAACTTTTGAACTGTAGCTCTGATTGACGAACTGTTTACATTTTTGGAAAGCTCTCGAAGCACTCTATAGCCCCATGGACTAGCTTTTCTCATCTCCCATTTTTTGGCCCTTTTCAAGTTCATTTAATGCCCCTAACCTGACTTTGAAGCATTCTTAGGAGGTCTCCAAAACTCGAAAAACTGCAATAACTTTCAAATCGTGGGGCCTTTTGACCTGATTCTTTTTCTAGAATGCTCTAAATTACAATTACATTCATCTAGCCAATTTACACCTCCTAGTTCACCAAAATGATGGCTCAATTACATACTCCTATTTTCTCGGGATTTACACGAACACTGATAGTGGAACTGTGAGAGTTGGAACCTTTATTTGACCCAAATGGGTATCCAAAAATGAAAACACATGAAACAGAAACTAAGTCTAAGTATATTTTTTGGGTGACACAGGAATGCCCTTATACCTCTGGATGCTCCTGCATCAAACTCCAAGTAAGCTAAGATTTAATGAAAACAAAATATAGAGTCACAAAGAAAAATATGAAGAGCCAAGTGTTACAAATGTGGTAGCCCACTATTGATCCTTGAGTTTTTTTTTTTTTAGAAATACATTGTCTCCAATTGCATTCTATGTTGTGTCATATATCATCTCTCTAAATTTATATTTTGATTTTTGACAAGGAAGAAAATAGAATTCAATTTAGTATAAACAAGTTCAAATCAATTCAAATGGTTCAAACTAGCATAATGCAATTCAACTAGGTCCTCATAGCTGACATTCATGAGGTAGTGCATGGACATCTGGAAGTATATTCATAACTTCCACCAATTTTGGGGCTTTTGACCTTGTTAAGTCTCTAGATGATGGCATATCACATTGAGCCTGATGTATCTTAGAAGAACACAAAAACCATGCACTGGTGAATATTCCACTTTATCTCTACCATGGGGAATTTTTCCTACTTTGATAGATATTGAATTCAGTGACATATGGAAAATCTAGGCAAAGTACTTATCTAGCTAACTTATATAAGGCATTGTCAAATACAAGTTTTATTAAGGAATGGTTCCAAGTAAAGAGCTCTATCATGGCATATCCTATGTACAAGGGTCACACTTTATCCCATTGTAGATATGATCCACTACAAAAGAAAACATGTGTGATCTATTTGACAAAATGCCAAGGGATACAAATTAAACACGACACAACACAAAGGTTTCAAGGAAGAACCATATCAGTATCGAGAGCTCAAAATGATTTGATAAGATGGTGATGTTTTTTTAAAAAAATTTATCAAAATAATTGGCCCGAATGAAAAAGTAAGCACAGGATCTTTGTTACATTTCCTCCCAAGGGATAAGAATAGTCATTAGAAATCATTATTATGGGTTCAATAGTTCAGGTCCATTGTGATTAAAGAGATTTGATGTTGATGGTCATTGTGGTAGAGTTTCATTTATCTATTATCTTGGCTTTGATTCACCAATCTCTTATTGAGAGGTCATTGTGGTAGAATTCCATGAGTGGATACGATGACAATGGTTGTTGATGCTCATTACTACCCTTGATAGTCAATGAAAAATGACATGAGAAAAGGCCCAAGATATAGTATGAGAGAAAGTTAATCCCAAATACCATAAGGATGAATCATATGAAGGAATTCCTCTCCACTAATCTTAATTAACAATCACTCTATATCTCGCCAACTAGTTCGAGCTACGACACAACACATGGACGCATGCTTGGACATTTTTTATAGAGCCCCATAGCTATGGTCACATAACCATATGTTGTGCATGTTGTTGAGATTAGTCTACTAGACCTAGTATTTGGAATTTATTATGAATCATATGCAATATAGATGGAAGGTAGTCAACAACTACATGGGTAAAAGGAGTTGATGGTGTGTACACTTAATTCCAAATTGAGGGATGATGTGTTAGTAAATGATAATTGACACTTGTCCTCAAGAGATAAGTTAACAAATAAGTCCCTCCTAATCCTTCCAATTATCCCATAATGAAATAAAAAATGATATGCATTATTGGTTCCTGAGGCTTAGTCTAAAAGGATAGATTAAACCATATATTGACATGAAAAAGAGATCATGTTGCAAGGTTATTCCAATAGGTTTGAGCAATCTAGATTGGATTACCATTGGGAAATCATAAACTACATTATAATGATGATAAATGTATCACAAGAGGAATTTGACAAGAGAAAGGGATAAAAGAAAATGAATTAAACTAATTATTTTTTCCAAAAATTAGTAATAACAGTTATGGTTCTTCTTTTCTAGGAGTTCATGTGTTGCAAGGGGGAAGGTGTTTTATTTTGATTTTTCTTGTAACAATAGGAGGTGGATTTTTCTTTCCATGCAAATTGTTGTGCAAGTTTCAATCCTATGAGCTCACTCATTTTGGTATTGAATAAATAGTGGAGGCATTCTTGAATCTGTGAATTTTTTATTGCTTTCTTAGGATTATATTAAACTAGGTCTTGAATATAATTATTCTCAATATGATTGGCAATATAAGTTTGGTTAATTTTGGAAGTTTAAAATTAATATATCTGCTAAAAGGGAATGTGTACTCCTCATGTTTTCTCTTTTTTGTAGTTTGTGAGTGTGGGAGAGTGATTTGTACATTAGTTTCTTATGTTCATTTATCTTTATGTTGTAAATCTTTCACATCTATTTTATGTCTATGAATAGATGTTTGTGTCTCTTACTTGCTTTAAGATTAAGAGCATTCTTGTTTGTAGTTTACTGAATTCATTAGAAATATTGCACGGAGAGATGTACCCAAGACAATTTAGATGAAAGATAATCATTGTATTATTTCCAAACTAGTAGTTATAGAATCTTGTCTTATTAATTGGGTATCCAGGAGTTATTTTAAGGGCATTTTGTAAAAAGACAAATATATTCACTAAAAGATTTTTGGTGACTCCACTAGGGAACATAAATGAATATTTGTGCCTAACTTATTTCCTCAATCATTCTATCATCCTTGTCTATAGGAGATTGATGACTCTCTAGAATCACCATGCCAATTATAAAGGTCATGAGAAAGGCAAGGCCTGGTCCCACCATCATGGAAATCTATCAGATGCACAATAAGGTGTTGCATAAGTTCTTGTTTAGTTTCAAACAAATAATATCTCGGGCTATCAAGAATAATATAAGTTTCAAAGATGATCATGCATCTAGTCTTTTTTGAAGAAGCCTCTATGTAAGATTCCATAAATTGAAGGATCTGGAGTAATATGAAAGAAAATTAGAGAGGTTGTTCAAAAAAAACTTACAACATATGATGATAAAGTCCCAATCATTTCATCTCTTACAATCACCCGATTCTAAGTGAGTGAGAGGCCCAAATAATAATCATCTAGCTTCAAAAAAACCATACATCACCAAGCAAGGATGACCAAGAGAATGTGAAAGAAAGTGAGAATCTAAAAGATGAAGATTTATTGGAATCTTTCAATACCCCTATAGCTAAAAAAATTAATTCCAAAAGTGATTCTTTATGTTTAAAAATGTGTGATCATCCCATAGGAGAATCTTGTAAATTTGAAAATGAAGTTTGTAATGATGATAAGACAAAAGTGCATATTGGGAAAGCGTCTTCCCATATTGAAACTCCAATGGAAGAATTAAATCTCGAATTTGGCTTCCAACCTATGGATGACACAGCTAAAATGTTGGATAATGCTCTCCTTGGTGAAGAAGAAGAAACCATGTGCAGATTTCCATCAACCCTTAAACAAGTGAATTTCTCTTTAGATGGTTCAAGTATTAGTCTAAATCAAGCTTAAAGTGAGAGGTTGATTGATGAATTTTATTTCCATCCTTTTATATGTGATCTTCTTGGTTTGACCTATGAACATAAGGATGAAAAGTGTGATGATACATTAGAGAAAGGAAAAGATGGAGTATGTTTCATATTCAATGATAGTTTGATTCTTGATAGAAAAGAAAAAAAGCATCTATCCAAGGATAGACCCTATGCTATATGAAGTATCTTTCTTTCCTCAAATTGACCATGATGTCAAAGTCCATGTGAAGAGCAACAATTTTGATGACAGTGATTGTAAAAATCATGTAGCTTTCCTTGAAGGAGTCTCTACCCATTGTTTTTTAGTTCAAGATAGAGATTTATTTAGAGAATACTATGGAAAATATTGTGGGAGACACAAAATTTTATGAAACAATTTGGCTCTTCAAGAGTGATTGATATGTCACCAAATTGTTGCACCCTACGTCCCTCCACCCTCTCTATTAGTAGCTCCCTCCACTACCATTCATCATGACTTTATTTCCTAATGGTCCATTGGTAGTGTTCTTTAACTAGAGATGTTGGAGTTCTTTGCCTTTGCAAGAAATTAGTCCCCAAGTTGGAGCCAATGTTAGCCCATTATCGGTCCCCAGGTTTTTAAAAAAATTAGAAATAGATTATCTCCAGTTGCATTCTATGTTGTAGCAGATGTCATCTCTCTAAATTTATATGTTGAACTATGACAAGGAATAAAATAGAGTTCAGTTACTCTTGAACTGGGACAAATTAGTACAAACTAGTTCAACGCAGTTCAATAGGGTTTTGATAGGCAATAGTCATGAGGTAGTGCATGGACATCTGGAAGTATATTCATAACCTCCACCAATTTTTGGGTATTCAACCTTGTTAAGTCTCCAAATGATGACATATCACATTGAGCCCATTATATCCTAGAAGAACACAAAAAGTATGCATTGTTGAATATTCCACTTTATCTTTGCGACAAGGAATTTTTCCTACTTTGACAGATATCAAATTCAATGACATATGGAATATCTGGGAAAAGTTCTTACCCAACTAATGTGTATAAGAAATTGTCAAATAAAAATTTTATCAACGAAAAAATCCAAGTAAAGGGCTCTATTTTGGCATCTCCTATGTACAAGGTCACACTTTATTCCATTGTACATATGATACACTACAAAGGAAAACATGTGTGAACAATTTGACAAAATGCCAAGGGATACAAATTAAACATGACATAACATAGATATTTAAAGGAAGTGCCATATCAGTCTCGAGAGTTCAAAATGATTTGATGAGCAAGGAGTGTTCAATAAAAAATGTTTTATCAAAGAAATATACTTGAATGTAAAAGTAAGACACATGATATCTGTTACATTTCCTCCCAAGGGAAAATAATAGTCACTATGAATAATTATTATGGATTCAACAGTTTAGAGCCATTGTAGTTATGGAGATGTGAAATAACCCAACTCCCTAATGACACTCGATCTCAATGCTAAGATAACATATACATGGAACTCTACCACAATGACCTCTCAAAATAATATTGGAAAATCAAAGATTTTGTGATACTTCAAAATCAATACAAAGCATATTTCCATCATATGAGAACTCCATAAAAATATTAATATGCAGTTCAAATAGGAGCACATGAAATGTTTGATAGAACATCATAGAGATGAGAGCATGAGTGGGTTATACAAACACATGACGTGGGTGGTTAGATGTAATAGCATGCACTTCCAAGACACATTCTAAAACATCTAACTCTAATGTGTAACCATCGTTCTGGATACTCATCCATCTCATATGTCCAAAATATCCCACCAAACACAACATTTCTTTAATATAAGTGCAAATGCCCCAAGTGACTTTGCATGATTCATCAAGTGGTTTCTAGTATCATGAATCATCTAGTAAACAAGGCAAAGAAAATAGCTTGGAATCATATTCGAGCCCAAATTTTGAAGCTTGATATATGCAATACCAATCGAGATAAACTTCAATGAGGCAGTCGCCCAAATCTTTCAATGCTTTTCACTTTCATAAATGGCTATGATGGTGAAGGCATTGATGTAGTCCAATGTAGTCAAGTTTTTGATAATCAAGTCACAAGAATTAAATAAACTACATGGGTGGATACAATGACAACGGTCGTTGATTCCCATTATAGCCAATGAAAAATGACATGAGTAGAGTCCCAAGATATGGTGCAAGAAAAATTCAGTCCCACATCCTATAAGGATGAATTAGATGAAGGTGTTCCTCTCTAATGATCTTAATTAACAATCACTCTATATCCTACCAGGTAGTTTGAGCTATGACACAACACATGGACAAACACCTAGACATTTTTAATAGCCATAGCTATGGTCACATAACCATGTGTTGCACATGCTATTGAGATTGGTCTACAAGGCCTAGTATTTGAAATTTATTATGAACCATATGCAATATAGATGGAAGGTAATTGATAGTTACACAAGTAAATGAAGTTGATGATGTTTATAGTTAATCCCCAAATTGGGGGTTGATGCGCTAGTCAGTGATCATTGACACTTGTCCTCAAATGACAAGTTAATAGATCACTTCCTCCTAACCCTTCTAGTTATCCCATAATAAAATATAAAGTGATATATATTATTGTTCCCTAAGGATTAGACTAAAAGGATAGATTAAATCATATATTGACATGAAGAAAAAGTTATGACAAGAAGTAATTTGAAGAATGATACATGTTTACTATGTGAATTTGAACCTAAATCAGTTAAAGATAATTTGGAGAATGAAGATTGGATAAAATAAATGAATGAGGAAATTTATCAAATAGAGAAGAGAAAGACATGGACATTGATACCAATGCCAAAGGATAAGAATGTGATTAGAACAAAGTGGGTATTTAGATACAAGCTAAATGAGAAAGGTGAAGTCACAAGGAACAAAGCAAAAGTATTTTGTAAGGGATATGCACAAGAGGAAGGAATTGACAATTGGTAGATATTTTCTATAGTTGCAAGGTTGTAAGGAGTAAGAACTTTGCTTGCATGTGTTGCTTACAAAATTTTCAAGGTATATCAAATGGATGTGAAATCTACATTTTTAATGGAATCTTGGAAGAAGAATTCTATGTTGAACAACTTGAAGGATTTATTGATCCAAGCAAGAAGAGCATGGTATGAAAACTACACAAAGCATTATATGGTTTGAAACAAGCCCTTAGAGCTTGGTATGAAAGGTTGCATACACATTTGGTGAAATTTGGTTTTGCAAGAGCTAATGACAATAGCAATATGTACTTGAAAATTGAATATGAGAGCAAGAAATTGCTAGGTGGAATTTTTTTGATGATATCATACTTGGAGGACATGATATGTTGTGCAAATCATTTGCTAATGAGATGAAGAAAGAATTTGAGATTTCAATGTTTTGAATGATTAAATTCTCTGTTGGTTTGCAAGTTTATTAGATGAAGAAGGGTATATACATTACACAATCAAATTATATCAAGGAGATATTAAAGACCTTTGCAATGGAAGATTCAAAACTAGTTGGAAAACCTGTGGTCATTGGTCACAAACTTTTAAAGAATGATGATTCTACTAAAGTAAATCAAATATTGTATAGGTCAATTATTGGTAAATTGCAATATGTTATACATAATAGACCTAACATTGCATTAGCTATTGGTATTGTTGAAAGATTTTTTTCTAATCCTAGAGAAAATCACATGATGGTTGTGAAAAGGATATTGAGATATCTAGAAGGAACATAAGACTATAGCTTATGGTATAAGAAGAGTGACAAGTTTGAACTAAAAGTTTATACATATGCAGATTGGGCTAGAAACATTGATGACATAAAGAGCACAAGTGGAGGAGGTTTCTTTCTAGGTAGAAGATTAATTTCATGGACAAGCAAAAAGAAAAATTGTATTTCTCAATCCACAATAGAGGCTGAGTATGTTATTGCAGCAGTTAATTATTCTATAATTGTGTGGATCAAGCGATTGTTAAAAGGTATGAAGAAAGAGATTATTGAGCCTGATATGATATATTGTGATAACACAAGTACTATAAACATTCTAAGAATCTCGTGATGCATACAAAGATAAAACACATTGCAATCAAGTATCATTACTTGAGAGAGCTAGTACAAGACTAAGAAGTGAGACTGGAGTGTGTGAACACAAAGGAGAAGATAGCTTATATATTCACTAAGGCATTACCTAAAGATGCATGTGTGTATCTTAGAGGTAAGTTAGAGGTCATTCCCCTATCTAAAGAAAATTGAGAAGAGATGAAGCATTGCATCAATTTTTATGATCAGAATATCTTACACATTGATGTAGGAGGTCATATTTTAGAAGCTATCTAAAGTTGTGCAAAGATGGAGGCTACAAAGAGTCATGGACAAAGATGACAAAGGGAGTGATTATTCAAATATTAGTCAGACAGTGATAAGAGGATGATGAGTATAAATGGATGATTTCTTTGGCATTGTTGTTAGAGAGGGAGAAATGTTAGCAAGTTACCATCAAAGGGAGACTATTGGAAACTACAAGTTACAGATAAAGAGGGAAATGTCTTATTACAAGTAGAGATGTCAAAGAGGGAGTCATTACGAGTGTTAATATAATTGGTATCATTAAGGGAAAAGTGTAAGAGTGTGCATGGATGAGAATCAAAATGAAACTAAGGATATTAATAAAGATCTATATCAAATCACAGAGGGAGCTATTAATGACAAATCAATTGAATTCTTTTGCATTTGCATGGTAACTAGAGATGTTGTCATCATTTCTAAAGAGGGGATATCGTTAGAAACCATAGTTGGAATAATTGTTATATTGTAATTGATGTCAAACCTTACTGGTAAGACATTTTCTAAGTGTAGAATGCCATATCAATTGATTGATGAAGAGGATTTGAAAAGAGATATAACTAGATAAACTAGTGAAGTTGTTCAATAAAGAGGAGTAAGTATGTTGGAATTACAATGGGCACTTAATCAGTTAGTCTTTGACAACATGTTATTTGATCATTGTATGAAGAATAGAAGAGATGAGAAAAAAAAAAGCATTACCTAGTAAATTGTGGTCAATGAAGAAGTTGAAGCAAAAGATTAAGGAACTTAAGAGATAGCCAAGCAAATAGTATCATTCAAGTGATAGTTATGGTCAAGCAAGATGAAGGAGATAATGTAGTGGTGACTGAGCATAGTGAAGACCAAGAAAGCTGGTGAAAGTCAAATGAGACATAACAATAGAGATTGAACTACCTAGTGATGACTGAGTAGATGAACACGATGATGATTGAGTGTCAACAAAATAATAATTTGTGAATGAATTAAGTTTTGAGGCCAACATAGTTCAATTTTTGGATTGGTCAAAACACAAAAATGATAAAGATTGATGAGTTGGTGTATTTAATACATGAATTGAGTTTGTAAAGAAATCATAGGAAATGATTTAAAGATAAGATTTAAGGAAGGAGTAGAAGGGCTAAGTGATGGACATATTCAATGAATCTAATAAAACCTTAAGATCTATGGTAATGTTTAAGCAAAAAAGAGCAAACATACCTATTTAAGGAGGGACAAGAGATGTTTAAGTTGGTTGGTTCATTATTGATTGGTGAATTTTGTGAAGGAAAAGTGAGAAGATTGGTGAAGTGTGATTTCTTGAAGGGTTGCCAAGAAAATTAGAGATGGAGATTATAATGAAGTCCAGTCAATGAACTAGCATATGAATGGAATGGAGTTATAAATTTGCAAAGTGAGTTGTATCTTAACAAATCAAACCTAGTTGTTACTTTCTAGCCATTGTGGTAGTAAAATCCTTTAATAAAGGTTGAAATAATAGTCATTTATAAATCCTTTGATCAACGTGACATTCTAATGAAATGATCTAAAGTCCTCTAACTAGACCATTCCTAACAGGGTGATTGAATCCTTTAACAAGGTCACAACTAACAATGTTTTGTAACCTTTAATAGGGTTAGCTCTTAACCGAGCTCACTTCAGAACAGTAAAAAGTGGTAGCATGTTACTTGGCGGCTTTTCACAAATTGGATTTCTATGTTAAATCCTAATGTCATATATGTGTGAATTTTATTTTCATGATGGATGCTATTTATTGTTGTTGATTTCTATTAGGCAACACATACTGAATAGAGAGAAGTGATGAATGAAAAAGTTAAGTTATTGATGAGTTTCTATATTGACCAAGTGGCTTTATGAGTTTTTATTAGTTGTTGAAAGTTGAATTGGTACATTTAGATCTGAGGATAATTGATTCACTCCCCCCCCCCCCCCCCCCGTCCTAGTTATTATAATCACTCTAACAATTGGTATCAGAGTTTTGGTACTTGTGAGGAAAATTTGAAGGGGCTTAAGTTAAAGATGAAGATGTATAATAGAGAGGTACCCGAGCTAAACAAAGAGAACTTCCTAGCATGGAAATGCTTGATGAGATAGCATTTATCCAGAGTTGGTTATTTGGCACTATACAACTTGGAAAATGAATACATTGAAGTTCCTAGACCCATGACAATGAGAAAATAAAGGAGAAGCATGAGCACATCAAATGATGATAGATCTAAAATCTTCCCTAAGTTATGTTGAATTTATGATGTAAAGGAGTGCACTAATGTAAACAAATTGTGGGGTAAGCTGGCACAAATCAATGGAGGAGACAAAAATGTGTTAAGGGCTAAAGTAGAAAGTTTGAGAGGCAAGTTTGATGACATCACAATGAAAGAAGGAGAGACTATTACACAATATTGTGGTTGAATCAAGGAGGTTGGAAATGCAATTAGAGGAGCTAGAGTAGATATATATAATGAGACTGTGATAAGAAATGTATTGAGGACTTTACTTCCTATCTATGTAATTAGAGTATTTGTAATTCAAGAACTGAGATGTATACTTGGGAATGATCTGAGCTTGGATAGTCTAATTGGTAGTCTTGCTACATTTGAATTCTCAAATTTTGATAATTATACACCTTTTAGTGTCTAATGTGCTTTCAAGTCTCAACTAACCCTTGATGAATCTAAAAGAAAGAAAAATAGTAACCATGTGGATAGTTACAGTGAATCAAATGATGACCTTGATGAGTTAGAAGCATTATCAGCAAGAAGGTCACCAAGAGGAAAAGGTAAAATTCCTAGCATTTGTTTTACATGTAACAAAGTTGGTCAAGTTATTGCAAGATGCCCTGACAAAGATTAGAAGGAGGAAAGGAAAGACAAAAAATATTGAGGAAGGAGAGATAGCAGAGACAACTAAGGTTTAAAAAAATACTACAAAGGAAAAGGTAATAAATCTTGTTACATTGCTAAAGAAGATGGTTTTGATAGTGATATTAATGAAGATGATGAAGAAGTTTATGTTGCAATGAAAGATGAATCTGATGAAGATGAGAAAAATGCTTTAATTTCACATGTGAAGAAGAATGACAAATGGATAATTGATAGTGGTTGCTCACATCATATGACTAGTGATACAAGTAAGTTTAAAAAGCTAGAACATTATACTAGAAGTAATGTTAAGTTTTGAAATGATGCACCATGTTGTGTTAAATGTAAAGGATCAATTATATTGAATGATATGATCATATGCGACAATGCATATTGGGGTTGATGGATTGAAAACTTGTTGAGTGTGGCACAATTGAATAGTTCAGGCTATCGAGTTGAATTTCAAAACAAGAAGGCAAAGATTTATGATACTACTGGTGAACTATTTGGAAGTGGAGATCAAAGAAGAGGTAACTTGTTCTATCTAGACCTATCTAAAGATACATGTCTATTTGCACAATTTGAAGATATTTGGTTATGACATAAGAGGTTATGTCATGTGAAATTTGATAATTTGGTAAACATTAGTAATATGAAAAAGGTAAGAGGGTTACCAAGATTGAACAAACATGATAAGGATATGTGCAAACAATGTCAAATGGGAAAAATGACAAACTCTAGTTTCAAGAGAAAGACCTATTGTTCTAATGATATTTGGGAGTTGCTTCATACTTATTTATGTGGTCCTATGGGAGTGCAAAGCTACTATAGTGACAAGTACTTTATACTAATTATTAATGATTCCTCTAGAATGATGATTGTGATGTTTCTAAAAGAAAAATCTGATGCTTTTCAAATGTTTAAGTGGTATTTGGCTAGAGTTTAAAAGGAAACATGAAAGAGTCTGAAATGCTTAAGATCAAATAGAGGAGGTGAATTCATATCAAATGAGTTCAATATATTATGTAATGACAAACAAATCAAGAGACAAATGAATGCACCAAGGACTCCACCACAAAATGGAATAACTAAAAGAAGGAATAGATCAATCATGGACTGTGCAAGAACATTGATGATGGAAAATAATCTTTCACAAAAATATTTGAGACAAGCTATAAGTGTTTTTTTTTATACATTAAACTGAGTTCAAGTCAAGAAAGGTACAAACAAAAACCCTTTTGAACTTTTTGATATGGCTATACACCTAATGTCAATTATTTCAAAGTCTTTGGAAGTAAGTGTTACATATTAAAAGATGCAAGAAAAGGAAAACTTGATGCAAAGAGTGATGAAGGTATATTTCTAGGATATTCCACTAAAAGGTAAGCATACAAGTGTTTAAATCATAGCACTAACAAAATTGTGGAAAGTGCAAATGTTAGAGTTGATGAATTTGCATAAAAGAATGAAGAGGAATGCAAGAAAGAGCTTGAAGATTACAAAGTCTTTGTCTACATCTATGGAGGAGAACCAAGTAAATTACCTAAACCAAAGAAGGAGACTACCAAGCATCAACAACAAGGAATTTTCAAGGTTCAACAAAAAATCTCTCTTGAGCATTAGGCTATGGGAGTCAAGTCACAAAGAGAGCAGACCAAGCACCAAATAGACAATGTTGAGTCATAACTAGAGATACCTAAAGAAGATGAGCAAGCTGGACCAAGTGAATTACCACAAGAAGAAAGAAAACCTAAATGTGTCCTAGTAAACTATGTAAGGAGGAACCATACACCTAATCAAATCATTGGAGATAAAGATTTAGGAGTTATGAAAAGAAATAAGTTGAAGAATGATACATGTTTAGTATGTGAATTTTAACCTAAATTAGTTAAAGATACTTTGGAAAATGAAGATTGGATAAAAGCAATAAATGAGGAAATTTATCAAATAGAGAAGAACAAGACATGGACATTGGTACCAGCGCCAAAGGATAAGAATGTGATTGGAACAAATGGGTATTCAGATACAAGATGAATGAGAAAGGTAAAGTCACAATGATCAAAGTAAGACTACTTTATAAGGGATATGCACAAGAGGAAGGAATTGACTATGGAGAGACATTTTTTGAAATTGCAAGGTTGGAAGGAATAAGAACTTTTCTTGGATATGTTGCTTACAAAGGTTTCAAGGTATATCAAATGGATGTGAAATCTGGATTTCTAAATGGAATCTTGGAAGAAGAAGTCTATGTTGAATAACCTCAAGGATTTGTTGATCCAAGAAAGAATAGCATGGTATGAAAATTACACAAAGCATTATATGGTTTGAAACAAGCCCCTAGAGCATTGTATGAAAAGTTACATACATATTTGGTGAAACTTGGTTTTGCAAGAACTAATGACAATAGAAATCTATACTTGAAAAGTGAATCTGAGAGCAAGATATTGCTAGTTGAAATATTTGTTGATGATATCATATTTGGAGGACATGATATGTTGTGCAAATTATTTGCTAATGAGATAAAGAAATATTTTTAGATGTCAATGTTTGGAGAGATTAAATTCTTTGTTGGTTTGCAAGTTTATTAAATGAAGAAAGGTATATACATTACACAATCAAATATATCAAGAAGATATTAAATACCTTTCGAATGAAAGATTGAGGACCACTTGGAACACCTATGCTCACTAGTCACAAACTTTCAAAGAATGATGATTCCACTGAAGTAAATTAGGCATTGTATAGGGCAATGATTGGCATATTACAATATGTTGTACAAAGCATACCTGACATTGCATTAGCTATTGGTATTGTTGTAAGAATTTTTTCTAGTGCTAGATAAAATCACATGATGGTTGTGAAAAGGATACTAAGATATCTAAAAGGAACAGAAGACTATGGCTTATGGTATAAGAAGAATGAAAAGTTTAAACTAGAAGTTTACACAGATGCAGATTGGGTTGGAAACATTGATGATAGGAAGAGTACAAGTGGATGAGATTTCTTTCTAGGCAGGAGATTAATTTCATGGACAAGCAAAAAGAAAACTTGTATATCTCAATCCATAGTAGAGGCTGAGTATTTTATTGAAACAATTAAATGTTCTAACATTGTATGGGTCAAGCAATTGTTGAAAGGTATGAAGGAAGAGATTACATAACCAATTGTGATATATTGTGATAACACAAGAGCTATAAACATACTAAGAATCATGTGATGCATATTTTTGGGCACTCGTTATGCACGAGGTCAATGAAAGGAATCCATTGTGCAATTCCTCTCTTGAAAAGCTAATCTTTTGGGATCAACTCCAAGGTTCAATATTTATCTTGTGACATACCAAAATCTGCTTAGTTGAAGATAGATGTGATTGTTCACGAGGAGGCCTTTGTTGGTTTTGATTATAATCTCAAAATGAATTAAATATGTTTGTTGTCTCAAAATCACACACAAAAGAACAATATTTTTGTATTTTCTAGTTCTTCAATAATACAATTCTAACAGTGCAACTAAAATGATTTCCTATTCTAACAAGGGGTTAGCAAAGCAAATAAGGAAACTGAAAGAAAATAACAGGAAATTGAAATAACTTGAAATTGAAATCTTAAATGGACATAAGCTACAGAAAACAACATGTTGCGAGTTAAACTTTCAAAGAAACTAGTAGGAAACCAATGAAAACAGGAGCAGCACTTCCTAGAATCCACTGATGCAATCATCGGTGAGAAAATTTAACAATCGTATGATATTTCACCTTTCATAAAACTGCAAGGCCACAGAAACATGTGAGACAAAAGGCTATGTAGACACAATTTGATGATCTTTTCTCAAGCTCGATACGTCAGCGAAATTCATAAATCTATAGCAAACACTAGAACTAAAAGATCGCACAACTAGAAACAATGCAATAAACTTTTGGCTCAATCACAATTTGATGAAGAAAATTCACAAAAATATGACACATTGACGCAAGAATCACTAAACTCCAAATGTGAGCACCAAAAGCATAATTTTATTGCATAATAACGATAGCCCTTGTTACATTTTACAATGGGATATTTATAAGAAATTGTCTCCTCAATTTGTGTTGAGAGTGAGAGATATCTTCATGCAATAAAATGCTTTTAAAACATTAAAATATATATATATATACAATCTAACAATTAATCTAGTGCTTAGAGGGACTCCATCCATATTTTATTCATTAATTGGATGGATGAGCCCTTTACATGTCAAAAATATAGAAAACATGAGAGAGAAAGTAGGAGGAAGCCTTCAATCAAACTAGGAGTGTCTGAAGGTGCCAAAAATAGAAGCGGGTCCTTTACTAGGCATGTGTCAAAGTTAAACTACCATCAAAATGCATTCCTGATGCATGGAAAGCATTATTTTTGGAACAAACAATTAACTGTCGACGCACCTCTAAATTGTGGAGTTGCAGACCTGCATACCTGCGGACCTTGATAGGGTCAAAATCTCAAAATTTTACTAAGTGTCAAAATTGAAATTCTAGCATCTGGGTTTTGTTCTTCTTCATCCCAAAGTTATGTTTGGATGTTTTCCCTTGAATTTCTCTATCATCTCAGTAATCTTAGCCAGATCCAGAAGATCTAAAGCCTCATACTTGTCTTTTACCTTCTATCTATAATTGTCTACCTCAATTTGAGTATTAGCAAAATCCCCGAGTTTGGTATCCAATTCTAATAAGGCTTCTTCTATCCTGAAGGCTTGTCAGATGTCCTCATCATCAACAACCTCCACAAAAATCTTCCTGAAATTCTCCACTATTGTCTCTATAGGTAACAACTTTTCTTGTTCCTCATCTTCAAAAATATCCAAGCATGCATCACTGTAGTGTCTCTCTGCTTCCAAACTCTGCTCTTAGGCTTGGTCCTTGAGCCAATGAATCTCCTCATGTAATGTCTCCATTACTTTATTACTATCCAATATTTTCTCTATCCAATCATCAATCATGTCTAATTCTTCTATGGTATATACATCAATCAAAACCCGGTATCTTTGGCCCTTTATGGCTTGTAGAATCTGCAAATCATTACTCTAGGCACATACCTCATCCATGATACTAAAGTCCTACTTCAAAATTGCTATGATCTAATTCACATTCTCCTACGTAGCATGCAGTAACTTCATATTCCCTGTGATAATTGTAACACCTTTCTCCTCAAAACTTTCTCGCCATTCTTGACAAGCCTTCAAAAATGGGTCAAGTTGTACACCTCCCCCTTCTCTAAGTACAGTGTTCAAAGTATGCTCAGGGTGTTCAAGATCAAGAGGACCAACAACTTCAGCTAGATATCCCTTTAGGATCTCAACTTTCCTTTGAAGTGCTTGGAGTTCAATCTCCTCTTGTTCCATGTACTTGAGGACCTCTTTGACTCCCATAGTCATCATTTGTCTAGCTAAATCCCGTGTAGGTCTTCCAAACATAACATCCTTCAATTCATAATCTTTGAGACTAAGGCCTTTCACATCTGTATCTTTAGGAGGGAGAGCCACTTGTGCAAATAAATCTTGGTTCTGTATGGTGGTGACAAATGCCAATGGCGCTGCCTCATGTGATGGAGACTCAGGTTGGTTCAAGATCTCTGCAATATCACAAATGTCTTCCTTTGAAGCATGGAATTGAGGCTTAGTACTCCTCATTATCTCCTTCTAGATCCATATAGGGATGCATCCTACTAAGGACCTAGCTCTTGATGATGAAGGATTATGTTCTGCAACCTCCTTCCCTTTATCGCTCCTGTTGGGAGTTGTATCCTATTATGAGGGCTCCCCTTCTGTATCCTCAGTCTCAATAGACCCTGTAGCCTGAATCTTGGTGTCTTGGGAAGGTGGTTGAGAATATTCTACCATTCGTCCCTCTGACACTTCATCAATCGCCATTTGTTCTAGTCTCTCCTCTAATAATGGTTCCTTCTGAACATGCTCTTCCTCCAAACTCTGAGGTGGAGGAGTCATCGAGCCCTTATCTAGCACCGTAATTTGTAGTGTAAGATCAAGACCCTGTGTATCTGGTAGCATCTATGTCTAGTCTTCTTGTTGAGGTTCACCTATAGGGGTGTCCCTGATCTTACCCCTAATCAACTCTATACCTACGAGCATGAAATCAAAATCTAACATTGAGAAAACATTATCGCTCTCTTCACTCTGCTCATCCACCCATTGTTGTACTTCATCTTCCAAAGAAGCAAGCTCTAAAGGTTCTGGATGGTGGGGTATCTGTGGCATTCTTTCTCCTTTGCAACTCTATGGCTCTAGCCAGCCGAGTTCTTCCATATAGGGGCACTTGTTCTTCTTCCTCTTCTAATTCTTCTTCTTCCTCTTCTTCATCTCCTTCTGGAATGCTTTCAGGAATAGGTGGATTAGGCACTAATCTTCTACTGATCCTTTTCCTTTTCTTCATATGAATATTAATCCTTTTCTTATGTTTCTTGGAGGTAGAAGGAGAAGCTAGCTCATCTTACTGTAACGCCCCGCTCGGGAACCCAAGAGAAATAAACCTAACATGTTACAATGTTTACTGAACTATTTTTTTTTTTTAAGTTTAAACAACATCAAGATAACATTAATGCGGAAGCAATATGAACATACACATCAAATACACATATGCAAATATAGATACAGTTTCAATTCCTCAACAGTTCCTTTACATTGAGTCACATTTAATGATTTTAAATTAATTAGTTTAAATTTCCAAGTACAATATCTCATGATCATAAAGAAATAATAGATACATAATCGCATAAGAAAAGCATAAGTATAACTAACACAATGAAAGTACATCCACTAAATAACATCCACTGCACATGTCGCAGGGTATGAGAAAATAGATACAATACATCAGAATACATGATCACATATATATACATCATCTGAAAAGAAGTCTCTGAGATAAGAAATAAGAATGATAAAGGTACATCTTCTGCAACGAACATCCAATAGCTGGCAATGTGAGGGGAACCCAAATGGTAAGAAGGCACTACCTCTCGACCGTGTGGTTACCTAGTCAGGCTTCCACTCCCACCATGCAGGGAAGATAATGAACGATCCACAAACGGTTATCAAACATAAAACATTCCTAGGCAAGGTACCCCTAATAGCCAAAACTACCTCAAAGGTAACACATACTACTCAAGAAGATAAAATAATCCAAAAGAAAGAACACTCAATCCAATACCGATACCACATAACCAAACATCATTCACAAACCAAGTATAAACCAAATACCAAGATCACAAGATAAAGTCAACAAAAGACAATCACCTCAAGTCAAACGCCACACGTCAAAAGTACAACATCATGAATCACCAATCATCATCAATGAAAGTAAGTAACCACAATAAACACAATCAATAAGTACACCACCAAAGATACACAAAATCTATAGAGGAGACTCAGGCTACATACTAGGGAGTGTCATCACATGGCTGCTTGAGTTACCTTGGACTGATCTCTTAATAGACCTCGGACCCTCAAGCGTTGAGTTACCCTAGACCGGTTACTCTGAACCCCGGACCCTCAACATCACACATATGGAAACTAGAAAGCCCTCTCAAGAAGACGAGGCACTCATCTCATTCCCATCCTTAGTCTATACAAGCACTAAAGGCATGGGTAGATCAAAAATCTCTAACTTATCTTTTTAGTGTGTTTTCCCCCCAAAAGTTTTAATTACTAGATTATCACTTATTACATAACTTGCATTAGGTTACCCTGGTACTGACCACTTTGGGTCCCGGAGCCCTATGCAAGCCACTCCCAAGTCACGTACCTAGACAACCTCTCCTAAGCACATAAAAACACAGTTGTGTCCCATACCACAACATTCATAAAGATCAAACTTGGTTCCTTAACAGGCAACCCGAAAACAAGATGGTTCTTCCATCCCAGTACACATAATTTCTCCACAAGATAAACCTCATAAATATAATCTCCAATATGAATCACAAAACACATCACAACATCTAGTCCCATAAATAGTATACAAGGAATTCTGACAAGGCCTCTGGTGTACATCCCAGACTGGTCAAACTAGGTCAACTCCAAAATCCACAAGTAAAGACAATACATAGAAAACAGTACAATTTCACAGTTTGGGTTTGATTAAAAAAATATATAATAAAGTCAAAAGTAACGTTTTCAATTTGCATTACAATGAACGTTTCAAGTGTAGGAGATTCTCGATTTATTCTACCCAATAACCCATTCATTATTCGACTTAAATATGTAAAATTACCATCATAATAAAAGTCATTTCCTAGTAGAATAATCTAGAATAATCGTTTTATTCCATTTAGGTTATAAAAAAAAAAAAAAAAAATAGTTCATTGATTTTAAATAAAATAACCATAATTTTATTAAAATCAATATTATTAAATACGATAAATTAGTAACTTCATTAATTAACTCTTATTGTTAATAGATCCTAATTAAATCAAATTTAATTAGATTAATTAATAATTAATAAAACTATTTAAATTTATTTAATTACAAAACATTTATATGAATTAATAGTTAAATAATTAATAAATAATTATAAAATTTAATAATACAAAATGTTATTAAATTATAAAGTAACTTTATTACAATTTAAATTAAATACATTTTAAAACGTATTAAAATTTATTTAAAATAAAATTTTATATATATATATTTCGACGTGTTTAAAGGCTCGCCAGCCTGGTACCTGCGGCAGCAGGGTACCCTGCTGCACGCAGCAACAGTACAACTGCTGCCTGCGGCAGCAGTGATACTGGCTGTCGCGGCCATAATTGCTGGCAGCAGGTACGGGGCAGGGGGGGGAGGGTATATCCCCACCCTATCAATTATATATATATTTTTTTAAATTTAAAATTATAATATTTTGAAATACGTTTTATTATTATTATTGTTATAATTAAAAGCTTTGTGTATCTATAAAATTTATTATATAACTTTCTTTTTTTATCTCACATATATATATATATATATATATATATATATATATATATATATATATATATATATATATATATATATATATATATATATATATATATATCATTTTTACACAATACTTCTTCTAGTTCATATTAAAATATGAATATATTTTTAATCCAAGATTGAAACTTCAGTCTAATAGGAAAAATAAATCGAACCCTTTTGAATTTTCAATCCTAAGATTTTCATTTCCAAAAACAAACCCTTCCAAAATTTAAATTTCTTAATTTCTTCTTAATCCAAAACTCAGATCTCAATTTAATACTAATCTCTTTCAATTGAAGAACGAGGTTATCTAAATAGTTTTTCAATCCTGATTCCCAGAAGAAATCAAATCGCAAAAGATTCAGAAGAAAGGTAGCAAGATTCATTCAATAAAATTTGAGAAAGCAATTTCCAACAAGCACGAAGAAGACAAAGATCCGAAAGTGTTTCTAGAATGGTTCACAAACCCTACCTTGATCTGATGCTAACAATCTGGTGATCCCTTGCTAAACCAAACCCTTCAAAACTTCCAAAGATTTCTTTGTTCCTCTTCCAAAAGTGTGTTCCCTGAAACCTGTGTGTGAAAAAACTTGTCCCCAATAATGACCCGAAAACCCTCTAATAAAGAATCTAATTACCCTTTAGGGTTTCTGTCTCCACAACTCTAAAATAAAATAATTTTATTTAATTAATTCATTCATGCACAATTAATTTCCCTTTTAATTAAAATTATTATTTTATTATTCCTTTCATGCACGTTAAGTGAATTGTTAAATTACTTTATTTAACTTTCCACTTTATTTTAATAAATTTATAACTTTTTAAATCTCATGTGCACATTATTAAAATATCTTTATTCAAGTTCACATTTTTATCTTTTAATTAATTTTATTTTCAACTCATGCATAATTCATGCGAACTATAATCTTTATGATAATTAAATATCTTTTAACTTCTTAATTTATTTTTGAACGTTTTAATTTGATAAATATTTATTAACTTAAATAACAATAATATTTAGCATTTATTTAAAAATGAACTCTAAATATATTATTATTAAATTAATAATTATTATCACGTTCTAAATTTAATCTTAAAACTTTTATCTTCAATTCAATATTTTATATTTAATTAATTTCTCAATTAATTAAATATAATTAAATATTCAAAATATCATAATTATTTTCCATTAAATTAAGTTATTAATTTAATCTTTTAATTAGGCTTAATTTAATAGAAAATACATCAAACACTCACAAAACAACATACGCACAAAATACTCACAGGTTTAAAAAGGGTAGACAGTCTGTTACGAGTCCTCCTTGCAGGACAAGTATTATAGGCTTATGGCTAGGATTGGACCTGATCATTATCTTCCCATTCTCACCATTTGAGTATTTGTAATAGGGCACGCTCATCCTGGCAATTCAAGGAAGTCGATGCCCGGTACCTACATCCTGCATAAAAGACGAGCATGTACATGTATATAATATATCTAAACTAAACAAACAATGGCGGGGAGTGGTTCATCGTGTAGATCCTGACTAGCAGGTGACTACGACTCCCTCCCTTAACCACATCAAACACGTCAGACAGAAAGATAAAATAAACACGCACACCATACACATGCAAGTATGAGGTAAGTATAAAAATCACAAATCTAAGATCAAATGCGTACATATAATAATGCATCTCTATCAATACAACATAATCATCATTAAAGACATCATGTTAACATTTTTATGAAAGAAACCTCATTTACTAACTAGGATCATCAAACTATCATTAATAACACATGAATGGAATCGACTAAGCAATAATAACTGATACATTTGTAATCAAAGTCATGAAATAATATCATAATATTACAAATCTAGTATCTCTAACTAATCAATGCATAAAATCAACCTAAAAGAATTTGACAATGATAATAGAAATGCGATCTTAGGGCAGGCACTACACTTACATAGAAGGAATGGAGACTTGTGGAATCTCTCCCTCTTCTGGTTGACTAGACACAACTGGAGGCAACTGTAGTCCATCCTATACTTGGGTTGCTCCAGTATCTTGGGACCCTTGTGGACTTTGTTCCTGCTGTTGGGCAGGCACTTGTTCTGTCTGAATCTTCTGAGGAGAGGTCCTCTTTCTTTTTTTCTTTCCTTTCCTTTCAAGAGGGTGATAGTATCTAACCGGGTGATCAAGCTGGTACACTATTTCTGGCCTGATAGGAGACTGAGCTGCGAAGGTAGGAATTGTGACTTTCCTTCCTTTACCTATTTCCAAGCGAGCATGTGCATGGAAGATTATAGTATCAAGAATTAGATCAAGTGGAAAAGGTTTCTTGATCCAATCCTTTGTCATTATGATAACATGTTGATTAATATCATCAACCTCCTCCCTATCAACCTCAGCATTCATAATGGGTCTTTCACCAATTTTTTCTGTGTTGAATAGGGGATCCAGTAATTCCTTAGAATCCTATTGCTTTATCTCCTCTAGGATGTTCAACTGGAGAGCCTTTTCTGCTAGATACAAAGTCATCCTACAATAGTCCCTAATGCAAACATCGTAGTCATTTGTGGCATTCATCCAGTGATCTTCAATAGCATCCTCATGATGGAAGCCTCTTCCTACTAGACTCTCCACTTTCCCAACATTGTCAAAATATGGCCGGGGAGAGTTGTATTCTTCAAGGGGATAGTTCTCCCACTCCAATTCAAAGCAAGGAATATCTTGCTTTCGCTTCACCTGATATGGTCCAATGACCAATGGCCATGCCTAGCAAGGTCATCGTTGCCTCTTTATCTTCTCATAGGATGACTCAATTTTTCAGGTGATCTCCAAAAATACCAGTATCTCACTTGGGTATCTTGGGACCTTCTTAGGATTGATGGATGCACTAGCTACTCGTAGATAGGTGAACATTTTGAACTGGATGAAGTAGGCTCTAAGAGCTGTGACTTGTGCTTTGGCTTCATCAGATAACCTCTTCCCATAGTCTCCTTCAATGAATCGAATGATTGCAAAGATGAACACATCATTCACAATTTTGTATTCTTTGCTCTACCCTGAGAGCTTCTTCTTCACTAGCTAGGAATAGACCATGTATGGCCAGGCATTGGGGTCCTGCATACTGCCTCTCTTGTATAAATCGGGATAGTTGATTGCCCTTGTTGCAAGTAAGTACACCATGTAAGAAGTCATGTAAAACTTAATTTTGTCCTTCACCATCCTTAGTTTCTCACACAAGTTCTCACTTAGTGTGGTGGCCCAGTCCAATGGTATCTTTGCCTATCTGATGGTCTCAATAAAGTTGACCATAAAAGTACTGAGGTGGCCCGCTGCGGGTAAGCCCATGACTCTGCTCAAAAGAATGATGAAGTATCCAATATCCTCCTTCATGTATCCCTGAGTCATATCCACTTTTCTTGTTATCCTTCCCCAAGGAGGCTTCTCAATGAGGTATGAAGATTATGATGTCAATTGCCTCTTGCTAATGCTCCCTATACCATCTCTCAGCTGCTTCATAGGAGAGTCAGATAAACTAGTCTGCTCTAGGAAGATGGAAGACCCTCTTAATGTCATTGGGTCATACATTCAATACCGATGACACTCTTGACTACTCTTTCATCAGGAACAAAATGTTGTGATAGGGCCATGATCAATTCAGCTAATTGTACTAACACAAGATGTGACGCTGCATTCACCAATCCAGAACAAATCAATGCAGACATCATGGTTGACCTCTATGTTGGCTTGTTTTAAATTCTTAAGAATTCTCCTAAGTCTATGTGTCCCAGGTCAGTATCTTGGATTTCTATGTGGTCATCATGGAATCTCAACTTTGAGGGTACACCTTGGAATTTGAAGACTATAGGTTTGGCTGCTACTCCAAATGTGGACACTACTTGCTTATCTGCACATTATATATTTTTAAAAAAGAATATTAGTCCAAGGATAAAATGTAAAAACTATGAATTAAAATAAACATAAAGAGAAAAAAAAAATGCCCCATTTGGGCATTTTATTTATTTCCATTTTTTCACTTTATCCCCTATTTTATTTTTTATTTTATTTTCAAAATTTATATTTTATCATTTTTGTTTGTTTTTTATTTTTTAATTTATTTTTCTCAAAAATTAAATCAATTAAAATTTTAAAAATTAAAAAAAACTAAGATGTGTGAGGGGGTTGATGCATGGGCGAGAGGGGCACATCAGCTGGTTAGGGTTTGATGCGACATGGAGGGGAGAGAGGGCTAGCGGCAGCACCGCTTTATGGAGTGCCCGCGCTAATGTGTATGTGGGGAAATTGTGCGCTAGGAGTTTTATTATTATGGCACTGAGATTGGGACATAATCAAGTGCACACGCACTTATGGAAGCCGCGCAATGGTGCGTGGCCATGAGAGCATCGCGGTCGCATGGTGCCACAACACCACATTTGCAATGTAATATATATATGCACGATGACAGGTGCAGGCGTGGTGTTAGTGTTGTCGCATTTGAGATTGTTAATGGCGCGAGCACAATGTTAGCACCACTATGTAGGGGATTTTAATAGCATGGGCGCAGTGTTAGCGACACCGCACAATGTTAATAGCGTGAGCGACACGCAGCATCTTACCTTGGTGGTTTTGACAATCCTTGCAATGAAAATGAAACAATGTGCAAAGTGTTTGGGGGAACTTGGGGTTTTATAACCCCCTGCACCGAGCCGGGTGCACATCATGCCTTGGCGCAGGCACCGGTGTGTGGCGCACACTCTGCCCGTGCGCGCGCGGTTATGCACATTATTAACAAAAATAAAAAAATAATTTTTTTTTGAAATTTTACTCTCTTTTTTTGTGTTTTTCTAATTTTCACAACTCTAATACTTTAACTCTAATAATTTCTCCTGACTCTCAAAGTATGAGTCCAAGAGGCATGTGTTGTGGACACCACAACACATACAAAGAAAAAACACATTGCAATCAAGTATCATTACTTGAGAGAGCTAGTACAAGACAAAAAAATGAGACTAGGGTATGTGAACACAAAGGAGAAGATAGTTGATAATTCACTGAGACATTACCTAAAGATGCATATGTGTATCTAAGAGGTAATTTAGGGGTCATTACCCTATCTAAAGAAAACTGGGAAGAGATGCAGCATTGCATTAATTTTTATGATAAGAATATCTTGAACATTGATGTAGGAGGTCACACTTTAGAAGTTGCCTAAAGTTGTGAAAAGATGGGTAGAAGCATGAGAAGATGAGACTGCAAAGAGTCATGGACAAAGATGGAAAAGGGAATGATTATTTAGAGATCAATTAAACAATGATAAGAGGGTGATGAGTATAAATGGATGATATCTTTGACATCGTTGTCAAAGAGGGATAAATGTTATCAAGTTATCATTAGAGGGAGATTGTTGGAAACTACAAGTTATAGATAAAGAGGGAGATGTTGTGTTACAAGAAAAGATGTCAAAGAGGGAGTCATTACAAGTGTTAATACAATTGGTATCATAAAGGGAGAAGTGTAAAAGAGTGCATGGATGAGAATCAGGATGAATTTAAGGATACTAATGAAGATCTTTATCAAATCACAGAGGGATTTGTTAATGAGAAATCAGGTGAATTCTTTTGCATTTGCATGGTAACTAGAGGTGTTACCATTAATGTCAAAGAGGGAGATTGTTGGAAACTACAATTGGAACAATTTTTATGTTGTCATTGATGTCAAACCTTACTAGTAAGACATTTTCTAACTCTGTACAGTGTCATATTAGTTGATTAATGAAGAGGATTTGAACAGAGATATAACTAGATGAACTAGTGAAGTCGTTGAGTAAAGAGGAGCAAGTATGTTGGAATTACAATGGGAACTTGATCAGTTAGTCTTTGACAAGATAATGGGCTTGTTTGATCATTGTATGAAGAATAGAATAGATGAGAAAAACACAAGCATGACCTAGTAAAATATGGTCAATGAAAAAGTTGAAGTAGAAGATTAAGGAACTCAAGAGATAGTCGAGCAAACAGTATCAGCCAAGTGATAGTTATGGTCGAGAAAGATGAAGGAGATAATGTAGTAGTGACTAAGCATAGTGAAGACTAAGCAAGCTAGTGAAAGTTGAATGAGACAAAATAGTAGAGACTGAGCTACCCAGTGATGATCGAGGAGATGAACACATTGATGTTTGAGTGCTAGCAAAATAATAGTTTGTGAATGAATCAAGTATTGAGGCTAACATAGTTGAGTTTTTGAATTTGTCAAAATGTATAAATGACAAGGATTGATGAGATGGCATGTTTAATACATTAATTGAGTTTTTTAAGCTATCAAGGGCAAGGATTTAAGGGGAAGTTTCTAAAAGTTTTGAGAAAGGAGTAGAAGGACTAAATGATGGACAGATTCAATGAATTTGATCAAACCCTAAGATCTATGGTGATTTTTAAGAGACAAAAGATCAAGATACCTATTTGAGAAGGGACACAAGATGTTTAACTTGTGTTGATTGGCAAATTTTGTGAAGGACAGTGAAGAACAAAATAACAGAGGAAAAATGAGAAGATTGGTGAAGTGTGATTGCTTGAAGGGTTGTCGAGCATATCAGAGAAGGAGATTATAATGAAGTCTAGGAAATGAACCAACAAATGAGCTAAATGGAGATCTGAAGTTGCAAAGTGAGTTTTATCTTAACAAATCAAACCTAGTTGTTACTTTCTAACCATTGTGGTAGTAAAATCCTTTGATCAAGGTTTATCTAATAGTCATTTGGAAATCCTTCAAACAAGGTGAAAGTCTAATGGAATTATCTAAAGACCTCTAACCAGACCACTCCTAATAGGGTGATTAAATCCTTTAATAGGGTCACACCTAATAGTGTGTTTTGTAACCTTTAATAGGGTTGGCTCTTAACTGAGTTCACTTCATAAGAGTAAAAAGTGGTAGTATATTACTTGGTGGTTTTTCCCAAATTGGGTTTCCACATTAAATCCTGGTGTCATATATGTGTGAATGTTATTTTCATGATGCATGTTATTATTGTTGCTTATTTATGTTAATCGACACATACTGAACAAAGAGCTAAGTGATGAATGAATAAGTTAAGATGTTGATGAGTTGCTATATTAGCCAAGTGGTTTTATGAGTTTGTATATGTTGTTGGAAGTTGTTGAAAGTTGAATTGGTACATCTAGACCCAAGGATAACTGATTCACCCCCCTCTCAGTATTTCTAATCATTCTAATAGTGAAAAGTGTGTACATATACATATTATATATATATATATACACACACACATATATATATATACATATATATACATATATATATGTATATATACATATCTATATATAGATATATGTATGTATATATATATGTATGTATGTATGTATATATACATATACATACATACATACATACATACATACATACATACATATATATATATATATATATACACACACATACATACATATATATAAGGAGTGGTACATTGTGTAGATCCTGACTTAAAGGTGACTACGTCTCCCTCCTTCAACCACATCAGACATGTCAGATAAAAATATAAAACATACATGCACACCATAGACATGTAAGGATGGGGTAAGTACCATAAATAAATCATGAGTATGAATAACATCATATGCCAACATAAGCAACTCATCATTGTAAAGATACAATAATCATCTTTTGAAGACACATCATATGACATCATCATGATAGTAATTGCAATTACTATCTAAGAGAAATTAGAACATCATCCTTGGAAGTAATTAATTTTTAATAACCAATATAATCCATTACTATACATATCAAAGTATCACATTTTAAAGATTATTACAAGCTAACCTATACAGTGAAGGGTCTAATAGGTTTAACAGAGAAATATACAATAATAATAAAAGATAGGAGGGTATTATAGGAAGTGTATAAATGATGTAAAACAATACAATATCATAAATAGTGAAGCACCATTTAAAGATTATTCCAATGATTTAACCATATCATGGATGACATGACAATGCCTCAAACTCCACTGATGACTTAGCTCCTTTCTCCCTTCAATCATGCAATAAAAACCCATTTTTTGTAAGGTACATACTATAAGTAATTGCAAACCATATAGACAAAAAGTTCATTATTTATGTATTATAAAACAAAATGGCTTTATCTAAATAAATATCATCCATTAAAAATTCATAAATACTATGTACATCATCCTCAACATAACTTTAGCACACTGTCTAACTCATAGTTTGCTAAAAAACCATGTTGTTGAATACCATTAACAACTTTAAGTATACAACATAAAAATATTCAACAAAATTCATCTTTTAGCCCAATAATTTCATGAGTAATAAATGGCAGAATGAAAAGCACAAAGAATGTATTTCCAAATAAAGTTGTGAGACTAAAGAAACATATGTCCTAGAAGGTTATGGCCAAACTATAAAAAAATAAAATCCTTATAAGTGAACTTCAACATGGAATTATAAAATTGAATTTTGATAGGGTTGCAAAAGAAACCTTGATTCATGTGGAACTGGGGAATCGTGTAAGGTAGGTCTAGTGACATCATAGCATGTTGCAACTAGGATTTGAGTATCAACACCAATGATATGGTTGTATTTAAAGTTATTATCTTCAACCTCAAGTTGGTAATAAAACTAAAAATAAAAGAAGTAAACATGGAAGGAGATAAGAATTAGTAGGACCATTAATTGGGTGATCTCTATTCCTTCATTAAGACCACTTCCTTTGATGTTGACCCCTTTATTCTTAATTGTAACTAGTATTTATGCAGTTAATATTAGATAATATAATGTGTTGTATCTACTCTTCTACTTATAAAATATTCCATCTATTTCTTAGCATCAGGGCCACCATATATAAACTATGCTTCCTTTTAAACAAGAAAAATCAACTCCCAGATGTTGATAGTAGGATTCAAAATAGGGGCCACATTTAAGAGACTTTCTACAAGGAGTTGAGAAATAGATATAGATATTACTATATGGAAGATATTTTTAGTTATAAAATAAAAATAATTAGTAGCATTAGATAAATTAACTATTGTACTCCCACTTTCCTCAATTTCAATAAGTTAAGTTGTGATAATCATTTTTTATTGTCCTGGAGAAAGAGAGACTATAGTCTTTCATGTAGCCTACCATTAAGCAAGTTTTAATTCAACATGTATCAAACTTATCAAGACTTGAAAAAGGTCCTTAAGATTTTTTATTTTATCTCACTTCCATCTATTTTAGTTCCTTGTTTTTCATTCCTTCCATCCATTTTAGGCATTCACATGCATCCATATCCTGTATCCCAATCCATCACTCCATCCCCTCAAATCCACAAGCTAGATCATTAAAGGCACTCATCCTTGAATTCCTTCCAATCTTCAACTTCTACCATTCCATCCATAATCTCTCTATATCCTCCATGCTCTTGTTCCCATACAATCCAAGTAGCAACATGTCTTATCTAAAATACATGTTAAAGAAGAGAGAAATATGATCAAAAGGAAAGAAAAATTTAAAAGGTCAGAAAGGCCCACTTTTTTTTTTTAAAGTCAAAAATTATGTGGATACCCAAGATAATCATAAAAGAAATGCATCTAAAAGAAAAATCTCAAATGGAATCCATTCTTTCTGCTCAAAAAGCATTTTCCATTCATAACTTATCTAAATCTCCATGTACACATCCTCCATCCTCCCAATTCATTCTTAGTCCTTATGTTTCTTATCCTACATTGCTAATCTTCCATCTCCCAACTTTACTTTTGGTCCTTATATTCCTCCTACTCCATTTTCTCCTTAATATCTTTCAACATCATCTTTATCACTACTTCATCACCTTTCAAGGTGTGTACCAATGATGATATTTCCAATTCTCTCATACATTTATCCACAAGTCTTTCATATGCCCATCCATTTCTGCCAACTCCCACCCATCCCACTCATTTAATCCAATATTGTGCATACTTCCTTACCCACCCATCCTATCAACATCTATGAGTAGAAATCCAACACTTAAAAAAAAATATCCAATGGTGAAATCTTGGCAAACAAATGCCTAGGAAAAGTACCACGATGAAAACTTGGGAAACAAGCATCATGCATAATTTTTCTCCATCCAAATTCCCTTTACACTTGGGGAAAAAGTCATCTACCCATTATCCCCAATTCATCTTCATATATATCATATCCTAGCCATCTCACCTCCTCCATTCTCCTTTGGATTTGATAAAAATAAAATGCCACCATTATAGATACATGCTTTTGGTTACCTTTCGACATCCATTTCTCCATTGAAATTTGTATCCACCTATCCTTTATCTTCCCATTATTCCTTCCATATGATCCCTCCACCTTATTTTCTTTAGCCTCATGCACCCAACATATCTATCCTCTCTCTCTCTACATCATTAACATGTCATATCTTAAGTTATGTCTGCTTTCCTTATCTTCTTGTTGTCATGTATTAAGTCCTATCATACCCCTCTTACGACCTCCAAATGCATGACATATTATAAGTGGGGGTATCTTATTCCTTGGAGACCCTATCATGTTCCTCCTTCCATCTCCCTATTCTTGTTCCATCTCCATCTTGTCATCCCCAATCCATTTATCTCCCAAGCACTATATTTCAACATTCCTCTACCTAGATCTTTCTACCTAGCATACCTTTTTCTTTTCACCACAATTATCCTCTATCTCCCCACATCGTTAACATCTCATATCTTAACTTCTATCTACTTTCCTCATCTTCTTGTTTTCCTATATCAAGTCCTATCATATCCCTCTTATGACCTCCAAATGCATGACATATTATAACTGGGGGCATCTTATTCCTTGGAGACCCTATTGTGTTCCTCCTTCCAGATCTCCCCTTTCTTTTTCCATATCCATCATGTCATCCCCAATCCATTCATATCCCAATCACTATATTTCAACATTCCTCTACCTAGATCTTTCTGCCTAGCACATCTTTTGCTTTTATCCTTGCGCCTCCCAACATCTCCTCCATCTTTCCATCACCTAATACATCCCTTGTCATTGGTATCTAGCTCATCTTAAAATTCTTGTATAGTGCCATCCCTATAAATATCCCAGTCGACCCCTTTGTACATAACCCCCATCTTAGTGGTCAGTTCAATTCCGTTGTCCATATCCTAATTTTGTATTAGTTTGGTTAGATAGAAATCCTTGAAAGTTCTTTGAACTCTACACTTCAGAAAGTCCTCATACGAGATCCTTTGTCATTAAAATGTTATCCTATAGATTTCCATTGTTATTCAATCATGGATCTAGGTACTACTATAAATTCCTTATAGGATGTATCCTTCCACATTTCTGACTTTGGTCCATCAGTATCTAGTCCTACCAATCTCTTTGGCAAAAGGTTCATTTTTATAGATTTTACTCTTTCTTTCAATGTTGGATTTCAATTTTAGTTCTTGGTTATTTTTTCTCAAGAAATTTCATTTTTCTATACTTAAGGTTACTATCATCTTTCATATCATGGTGTGTTGTGAATGAGCCAATCAAAGAGAAAGGTCTTGATCAGTCTTTCATTTGTTTTCTTTTCTTTTCTACGTATGAGTCTGTTAGATGTAACCCTTGCATATCCAAACATATAATAATTCATGATTACATGATGCACTTTGGAAATATCACTTCCTCATGGGTTACCCAACATCATTTCAAGATTCATGTGTGATGCTAGGGCAATCCTTGTATATCTTTTTTGAGTCAATCCCATGCAATGATAGTGACAGAACCTTGATGTCCTTGTTACCGTTGGAAAGTGCCTAACATTTCTATATCAAATTAAGTGCTCAAATACATGGTGGTTCTCTTTACAGAGAACCCCACACTCAAGATTCAAATGGATTACATCTCATCCCCCATTCAAAAAAGAAAAAAAGAAAAAAAAGAGTTTATTTTATTCTAATCATTGACCCACCATTCTATCAAAATTAATCCTATAATCCAAATCTTACTGAATTCTACTTTAAAATCCAGAAAATCCTACAAGTTTCCAATTTCCATTCATCCCCTTACTCTTGCCTTGAGTGTTTAATTTAAATGTCATTTCTCACAAATCCCTAATTTCTCAATCCCTATGCTTAGCATTGCGTGAATGATTTTCTCCTCTGCTATTTCTTCTTTGTTGTCTTTTCTGCATAGGTTTTCTTTTTGAGATGTCATCGAGCCTCATTTTCTCCCCTTGCCACCTTCTTGAGGGGGCATCACCTAGTCCAGTCTCTCTTCTTTATTTTTGAGACTAGGACAACCTTGTTGCTTTAAAAGTCTTCTTTGTATCATCTATCTTCGATTTTTTTTTTGAAATAGTGTTGTCTCACACTATGTCAAAGATGGTAGACACCTAAATGTGATCACACAAATACAAATTAATATTTAGCCATCTTCTAAGGCATTATTAATTAAATATTTAATATTTGATTAATTTATGTTATCCCCTAATTAAATAATTTAATTAATATTTGACTAATAAATTAAAAGATAACCAATAGTCTAATTTATTAATAAAATCCCCCTTTGTCTATTAAATTAAATAAATGGAAAACCCATTTAATTTAATCATAAATTAATTAATTAAATTAATTAAATCCCTCAAACCATAAGCTAACCCTCAACCCAACAATTAGTCAAACCCAACTCATGCACCAATAATTGACCTTTTAATTAAATAATCAATTTATTTAATCAAACTCCTCCAACAACCTTTTTCCTCACAAATATATTCCCCACCTTAACTAAACCACATCACCTCCCTTAACCAAGCCACATCATCTCCTTTATCCATGTCTAATTCCCTCTTCTAAATCACTTGCACAAGCCAAGGCACAATTTATTTTTCTCAACTCAAGCCGAAGTCCACTCTCTTGCCACATCTCCTACACCTATCTCAATGAACTGAAGCTTATCTCACACCTCACTGAATTAACTATCCATCAGGATTTCTTATCTTCTCCTCACCCAGTTGCCTATAAATTTAATCGTTAATTCTTCAAAATTTATCCACCTTTTTATTATACTTATTATACTATTTTGGGAGCTCAAAACTATCAAAACGCTATTTGATTATACTCAGATTCTCATGCATATACCCACTTTCATTCATTGTTGGATCTTGAGCACCCATTGAGCATACATCCATGATTATTTGACCACATCTATACATCAAGAAGGGTACGAGGGTACGAGGTTTTCATTCTCTTGGTTTTGTTTTCTTATGACCTATCATGTTTGTTGCTTTGATATTAGTTTGTGAATGCTTAGTTTATTCTTTGTATTCGTTGTACACTAGTTTCTCACATACAATATTAAGCTTATCTCTCAAATGACAAGATAGTTGTTTATTTCTTAAATATTTTCAATATGTAAATAAAAATATATCATGTCACTTAGTAACTATTTGTTTTGAGTTGCATGTTTGCTAAGTGTTCCCATTTTTACTTGAATATTAATCATGTCTTTGTTCCCCTTAGTCAATGCAAGATTATATATAACATAGAAATGATTTATAGTCAATAAATTTTATATGATACTTTTTAGGCCATAACCTTTCTTGATTTTTTATTTTTGTTTTGTAAATTATAAATTATCCATTACTATCTCTAATGTATTACGAACAACTATCATACTAAAACCTCACAATCATTCCATAAAACTACCTAGACAATGAGTACAGCAAAACCCAATTCTTATAATATATCATATGTTTAAAGTTTAATTGAAAAAAACCACTACTTTAAGCCATGTTACTTGTTCTCGCCTACAAGGGTTAGTTGTAAATAAGGTAAATTCTAGTGGTAAGGCCACCAACTTGACTTGGTGTTGTATGTGTGAGAATTATATCTGAATAAAAGAATGATTCAGAGAAACTAAACACAAGTTTTAATGAATATTAAACTTGAAAAAAAAAAGATTTCCTCACACAACCTCAGAGTACCTTAACAAGTGCACCCAAGCCTTGATGGTTTACTCATGATGTGGTTTGTGAACATGGTCTCCCTAAACATAAGATTTATATGAAACCCACAAACTATATTAGATATGAATGATAAATGCAAGAATGAAATACAAAGAACTATCAACTAGAGTAAAGAAGATTAAATGTTTTATGAAAATAATCATTCTCAAAAGCATTTGATGCAAGATAAAAAAAAAAGTAGATGAAACTAATATCTAAATGGGTAAATAAAACAATAACTCGTTTAACATTGAATGCAAATCAACCATTAATCAAATGAGAACTAGCATTAAAATAAGCATGAATGTATTTACCTACCAAGACAAGGTTAGTATGCAATAAACATATTTCTCAAGAAAACACTGAAATACTTTGCAATAATCCTGGCATAATAACTCTAATGCAAAAATTCTAGCATAGCTCTGATGCAAAATGGGAGATGAAAAATGCTTGAAACAAGGGCTTAATTTATAGGATTTTGGGGAGGATTGAGGAGGTGACATCCATATAGGTGACACAAGAGAGACACATAAGCCATGCAAAGTCCAATATTTTCTTACATATGGGTGAGCAATTTGGTATGTAATGGGTAAAGTGTACTCCAAGTAGACACATATAAATGTGTGTAAGAGGAAAAGACTGTTGAAGCACTTTTAGAAAATGTAAGTGATGTCATAAGGGGTGTAAGAGTTCCTTGTTTGGAGGAAATAAGGTAAGTTGATTTGAAAAGTCAATATTTGAATTTATTTATCATATATTAGAGTAAATAACTAGAGATAATTGGTGTAAGAAGATGAAAATAGCCTAATTTAACTTTAGGTAATTAGTGGGTAGAGTTATTAGATAGTAAGGGATGTTAGTAGGGTGGGATCTAGGGATAAATTATGATGCAAGAGCATCTTGGGTCAACAAGCAATCTTGTATCGCCCAAAAAAAAAAATATTGTTTTCTATACCAGTTTGTTGTTTACAAAGTAGTCATTATTGCCTTGAGTTTTGTGTTGTGCACAGTAAGTATCTTGTTGAGGACCTAAGTTCTTACCCTAAGAGTGCAAAATTTGATGTGTCATATTCTTCAAATTCTGTGTCATTCTTTCTAGTTCTTGTTTCTTGTAGTTTTCATCTAGTGACTCAAGAAATTTCTTTTGTGTAGTTTCCTATGATGATGTGCCATCTTTCATAGTTGATAGTCGACTCCTTGATTGTGTTTCAACCTATCCTCAAGAGTGTGTAATCAATTGATGCCCATTGTTTGGGATATGGCTTACACCTCCAAGATAGAACCTATATTATAATTAAATGTCTAATTGGTCAACTTGTGGTCTAGCTAGCTATATCTAGACTTGGGTTTGATGTAGGAAAGTAGAATTAAAGTTCATAGGAAGTAGAATGGTAGAAGATAGTTCTTAAGAACCTTTGTATTGGTCGCAACTCGAAAGGCCTCACAACTGGACATATTGGATGCTATTAGATATGTTTTTGTCATGCAATTTGTCCAATTAATAAGTAAATCTATGAATTTTTGTTGTCTCTTTGTTGTAATCCTATGTTTTATTTTATGTGTACTCTTAGCAAGACTATTAGGTGATTGGACTTCCATCCTCTCATCTACCTCCCCTACGTCAGGTGCTATCAGAGTCTAGTTTTTTTTCCTTGTGAAATTGCATCGTGGAGAACCTTAATTGGATTGGTTATAGGGTGACAGATCTAAAATCTAACCTATAACTTGTAAAAGGTTATGATCTTATAAGAACTATTGTCAAGATGGTTCAAGGTAGAGGAAACATAGATAATGCCTTAATAGGCATGTTGAAACTGATTGCAACAAGACTTGAAGTTGTTGAGACAAACCAAAGAAGAGGTGTACATTTGAGGATGTTAGTGATGATGAAGAATAAATACCTAATCCTAACCCTGAACCTAAATTAGAACAAGATGAGGAAAGACTTCTTAGAGTTTTGTCTAGGGAAAACTCTAGACTTGTTGTTGAAGTTTCTTGTTATGATGGAAGACTTGAGACTAAGGCTATATCAGATTCGATCTCTAAGATGGACAAGTACCTTAAGTATGAAAGAACTCCTCATAAAAACAAGGTGAAGATTGCAATCACAAAGTTGAAGGGTGATGCTTTAGTTTGGTGGGGTCTTTTGCAAACTAAAAGGCAGAAAAGAGGAAAGGAAATGATCAAGATATGGGCAAAGATTATTGCAGAAATGAAGAAGGAATTTCTTCTTGTAGATTACCAAGTTAATTTGTTGAGAAGAATGTAGAATCTAAGACAAAAGGTCATGAGTGTGAAGGAGTACACTAAGAAATTCTACAAATTGGACATCAAATCTAGACATGTGGATGATGAAGTTGAGAAGGTGGCTAGATACCTAAATAGCTTGAGAACATCAATTCAAGATGATATTAGCTATGTTAAGATAGAAAATGTGGAAGAAGCATAATGCCTTAAAAGATGAGGAAAGGTGGGCAAGAAAACATGATCAAATACAATGAGGAAGAGGTGGAAGATTTCAAAGGAGCAAAGGAAAGACCCATGGAGAAAGTAGCAGATCTGAAAATGAAATGCAAGATAAAGGAAAGATGGAATGAAAGGAAGAATCTAGTGGAAAGAGAGGTAATTAACCTAGAGGTAGCTATAGTGGTTACTCTAGGAATAACAATAGTGGTAAAAGAGAAGAGAGATCTTGGTTTAAGGGAACTTGTTTGAAATGTGGAGAAGAAGGACATAGGATCTTTAACTGTAGTAATCATGGCAAGAATATTGGAGGTAGCAAAAGAAATTTGTCTTGTGAAGAAGTCGCTAAAACACGTAATGAACCTGAGCATGGTGAGAACTTGATGTTGAGAAGAATCTTGTGAAATGAAGAGACCGATGAGGAACATATTCTGAGAAGAAGTTTTTTCAATAATAAGTGTAAGATCATTGGAAAATGTTGCAAGGTAATCATTAATAATGGAAATTCAGATAATTTGGCATCCAAGGAGTTGGCTCACAAATTCTAGTTGTAGAGATTGAGACATCCTAAGCCTTATCATATTGCTTGGATCTAGAAGGAGCATAAATTACTTGTAAGTGAACAATGCTTTGTTACGTTTAAAATTAGAAATTATCATGATGAAGTCTTATGTGATATTATGCTTATGGATTGTTGTCATATTCTGTTGGGCAGACCTTGATAGTATGATAGGCAAGATTTGCATGATGGTAGATTGAATCAATATACTATTTGGGTTGATGGGAAGAAGAAAAATATTGTTACCTTTAGTAGAAAAAGCTTGATGAGAATCATTGTACCATGGTAAGAGTATGTTTGGTTGAAGGAAATTAGTTTGTTAAAGATGTAAAGGAGCACAATGTTTGTTTTTCTTTGATTCCTAGAAAGACTGAGAAACAAGACAAACTTGAGCATGCACCTGAGATTAAATCCTTGTTGGTGAAGTTTTAAGACATTATTTCTAATAATGTACCTAATGGTTTTCCTCCTATGACAAGTATTATTCATTGTATAGATTTGATACTTGGAGCTAGTTTGCCTAATAAAGCACCACATAGATTAAAACTTGCTAAAAATTTGAATTGAACAAACAAGTGCAACAACTTCTATAAAAGGATATGATTAAAGAAAGTTTGAGCCCTTGTGTTGTACCTATTATATTGGCACCTAAGAAGAATGGAGAATGGAGAATGTGCATTGATTCTAGATCTATAAACAATAGCACAATGAAGTATAGATTTCCCTTGCCTAGGATGGATGACATAATGGATTGTTTGAGTGGAGCAGAGTATTTCACAAAGATTAATCTGAAAAGTGGATATCATCAGATCAGAATTAGAGAAGGAGATGAATGGAAAGTTACTTCTAAGACAAATGAAGGTTTTTATGAATGGTTGGTTATGCCTTTTGGTTTAACTAAAGCACCTAGTACTTTCATGAGGTTGATGAATGGGATTATTGTTGAGTTGTCATTTTGCATGATGCTTAATGACAAGAATCCTTTTGAAATACTCTCTTGAAAAGCTAATTTGGGATCAACTCCAAGGTTCTAGGAAATCTTGCGACCTACTAAAATCCACTCAGTTGAAGATAAATGTGTTTGTTCACAGGGAGGCCTTTGCTGGTTCTAACCAATTTTGGATAAGATATTCAATTTTCTTGTTGTCTCACAGAAGTAACCACAAAAGAGATATATTTTTATATTGTTTGTTTTATGATGAATGCAATCTAACAATGCAACTATATGAATTCCTAATTTAACCAAGTGTTAGAAAAGCAAATAAGAAAGATAAGGTAACGAGAGATGAAAGCAAATACCATGAAAGGGAAATTCCTAATGGACATAAACCATGGTAACAACACATTTGTGAGTTAAATTGTTGAAAAGATTGAGTAGGAAACCAATGAAAATAGGACCAGTGCTTCCTGAAATCCATTGATGCAATCGTCAATGGGAACTTAGTAAAAACTAGAAGATGTTTCACTTCTCATTGAATCACAAGGCCATGGAAAGTGCACTCATGTGAAACAAGAAGCTATGTAGGAATAATAGGGTGATCTCTTCTCCAACTCGGCACGTTAGAAGAATTCATCAATGTGTGACAAACACCAAACTAAAAGATTGCACAATCAAATCAACACAACAAAACCATTGGCTCCATTATTATCATGAACAAGAATCCATAAAAAATAACACACTCCGAAAATAATAAATACACTCAGAATGAGAGCACAAATAAAATATATTATTACATCAAAATAATGGCCTTGAATACATATTACATCCAAGTATTTATAAGAAATCATCTCCTCAATTTGTGTTGAGAGTGAGAGATCTCTTAATGCAAACATATGCTTCTAAACTAATAAAACAAATCTAATTATACATAGATTGACTCTCTAAATGGTGCCAAGTAGGACTCCACCTTTGTTTATATCAATTAATGGGTACATGAACCTTTACATGTCTTAAAACAAAGAAAGAAGAATTAGATAAGAAGAAGGAAGCTGCAAGAGGATCTGAGAGTCACTGGAGGCTTTAATAATAGAAGCTTGACCTTCTCTAGGCATTTCTAGGAGTTGAACTGTAGTCAAAATGTGTTTTCAATGCATGGAAAGCTCTAAATTAGCAACTAGTAGTTAACTATCGGTGCATTATTACTTCTTCAAACTTGTCGGTGCACCTCTATGAAAAGAACATCTTGCACACCTTGCACACCTTGGTGGTAGGTTCAAAAAATCCAAAATTTCCCCAAGTGTCAAAACTGAATTTCTAGCTTCTGGGTTTTCTTCCCCTTTATACTAGAGTGATGTTTGGATGTTCTCTCTTGAAATTCTCTATAACCTCCATCACTTGGGTAGCATCTGGAAAATTCAAAGTGTTATACTTATCTTTTACTATTTGTCGATAATTGCTAACCTCCATATGAATATCTACAAAATTGTCAAGTTTAGTGTCCAGCTCCAATAGTTTCTCTTCAGTCTTGAATGCTTCTCTAATATCTTCTTCTGACAAAGCATCTTCAAAGGTTTTTCAGAACTGTTGGACAACTAATTACACTAGAATGAGTTTAGTCTTTGACTCATCTTCAAAAATATCAAGGCAAGCATTGTTGTAATACTTCTCAGCTTCTAAAATCTACTCTTGTGTTTGATCTATCAGCTTCTATATACCCTCATGTAATGTCTCCATTTCTTTATTACTATTTGTCATCTTCTTAATCCAATCCTCTAACTGATCAAGTTCCTCAGCCGATTACACTTTCATAAGTGTATGATACCTTTGACCCTATATTGCTTGAAGTGCTTGGAGGTCCTTTCCCCAAGTATGTACCTCATCCAATAGCCCAAAATCCTGGTTCAATCTAGACACCATATTTTCTATACTAGACTGAACATGGTGCAATAGGTTCAAATTAGCCTATATAATCTATACACTTTTATCCTCAAAAATGTCACACCATTTCTGACGTGAGCCTGAAAATGAATTCAGTCATACACTCCCCTTTTTTTTCCTCTCTAATGCCGCAACAAGAGAAATCTTTGGATTATCCAGGTCAATGGGGCCTACTACTCCATGTAAATAACCTCTCATAAGCTCATTTCGTTTTCTCAGCATTATCAACTCTGACTCATTTCTATCTATTTGTTTGAACACTTCTTTTATGCCAATAGTGATCAAAACTTTATGGCAATATCTAACGTGGGTTTTCCTAATAGGACTTCCTTGGTCTGGTAATCACTAGGAGTCAAATCCTTGATGTCAGCATGTGGAGGAGGGATGGCTATATGTGCAAGCAAGTCCTAATCATGGTTCTTCATTACAAAGGCCAATGTTTTTGCATCACCTATAGGTGGCTTAGGCTTCTTAATGGCTTTCACTAGCTCATCCATTCCCTCCTCTACACTCAAGTCCAGCTGCCTTTTATGTCAAACTATAACCTCCCTCTTTAGCAAGGCTAGTGTAGTGCCCATGGGAGACATGTATTTGTTTGAAGACAAGGTTTGCACTGCTGGCCCTTTTCCATTATCACTTCTTTCTAGAGTCTTCTCCTTCTGAGAGATCTATTTTGGGAGTTCCTGTATTTGTTGTAGCCAAAGCCCTTGCCTCTATACCTTGATAAGTTTGTTGAGGTTCTTTAGGTATATGTCCCTCCTTTGAAACTTCATTGATTGGCATCTATTTGGGCTCTTCTTCATCCACTGCTTGTTCTTCTTCATTAGTGACAAGAGGGAAGAGGATTGACTAAGCCTTTATCCAAGAATGATAGATCCTAAAATAGTGGTGGCAGCATGCTTAGATGCCCTTATGGTAGAGGTGGAATTTGGTTCCAATCCTCTCCCAAGGGTTGATTCATAGGTGTATCTCATATTTTATCTCCCACCATATTGGTTCCTACCAACATAAATTCAAAATAAAAAATAACAAAGACATATGTTTCTTGCCCTTCATGTTTTTTGATCCATTTTTGTTGCTCATCTTCTGAAGTTATAACTTGGGTAGGTTGCCTAGGAATGGATGGCAACGTTATGTTCAAGCTTCTCCTCCTCTCTTATATTGTGGCCCTAGCTAAATGAGTCCTTTGACTCAAAGGGAGATTATCTTCTTCATCTTCATCTTCTTCTGCATCTGCCTTAGGGAAGGTCTCTGGAATTTGAGGGATGAGAATGACTTTCTTTTGTAACTTCCCTCTTCTTGTCTTTTTCACTATAAGCTCAACCCTATCCTTCTTGGCAACTAAAGGGGAGGTTTCTTCCTCTAGACTAGTTGGTGGCACTTCTTGTGCTTCTTCCAGCTCATGTTCTTGTTCTTGTCCAGGTGGGGGCACTTATTCAGTATCTTGGACTTGAGTCACCTCTTCATCTTGAGGCTCTTTAATCTTGGGTTTAGCTTGCTTTAGGGAATCTCTTTTCCTCTTATTCTTCCCTTTATCTTCCCTAAAGTACCTAACATCCCTCTCATGTTGACATATCATTTTTTACCTGACTAGGGATTGAGCAAGGAAAGTTGGTACTGTAATTTTTGCACCCTTACCCTTAATCGTGTGTGTTGTGTTGTGAAGCGTAACAACTTGTGGAACTGTGTCGAGATTAAAAGGCTTCTTGAGCCATTCCCTCATCAACTAGATTATGTGCATTTCCCTATGATTTATATCCACGTTCTCATCTCTATCTATTTCTGCATTCATGATCGACCTATCATAGATTTTGTCATGATTGTACAATTGATCGAAGACATCTTGAGTGTCTTTCTAAATAACCTTGAGTGGTATCTTTATTTTTATGGCCTTTTTCGCCAGATATAGAGTCATCCTACAATAATCCCTTATTTGGATATCATAGTCATCTATTGCATTCATCCAGTGGTCTTCTATAACATCTTCATACACAAACTACTTTCCTGCCAAATGTTGAACTCTGCCAATATTATAAAAATAAGGGCAAGGGGAGTTGTAATCTTCTAAGCGATATTGATCCCACTCTAAATCAAAGGTCATAATATCTTGTTTCTTCTTAACCTCAAATGAAACTTTAGTAATAGGCCATACCCATGTCTTCTTATGTTGTTTTCTCACTTTGGCATATGTAGATGTGAATTGTCTGGCAATCTCCAATAAGATGAGCCTATCTGATAGATATCTTGAGAGTTGCTTCAGATTCATCATAGTACCAATTACCCTTAGGTAGGTGAATATTTTGAACTACATGTAGTAGGCGTCGATCTCTACGATCCTTGTTGTTGCCTCTACTGACATCCGTTTAGAATAATCACCCTCTACAAATTGGATAATTACAAATATAAAAGCATCATTCACTATTTGGTACTCCTTTCTCTAATTTGAGAGCTTCTTCTTTACCAAATGAGGATATACTGCATAGGGCTAGGCATTTGGCATCTTTCATGCTTCCCTTCTTATACATTCTTGGGTAATCAGTTGTCCTTGCCACCAACAAGTACACCAAATATGACATCATATAAAACTTGGGGTCAACTTTAACTCCTATCAGTTGTTCATCTAGGTTTTTTCTCAGCATTGTGGCCCAATCAATTGGCATTTTGGCTATTCTGATGGTCTCTATGAAATGGACCATCTAGATATGAAGATGCCAAGCTACCAGTAGACCCGTGACCCTTCTCAAAAGTACAATGGCATATTCGATGTCATCCTTTATATAGCCCCTAGTCATGTCTACCTTTCTGGCTATGCATCCTACTAGTGTTCTATCAATCAAAAATGATGTTTGTATGATCTATGTGGCCTTCTTGTCATTCTCACTATACCATCTTTCTACTTGACGATAAGTTATCTTCACATACTAATCAATTATAAGGAGTTGGAATACTTTCTCAATATTCCTAGGTTAAGGTCCAGGACTATCTCCCTTGTGACACTTTTAACAACTCTTTCTTCTGACACATAGTTTTCAACCAATACCATGATAAGTTCTGAGAATTGCACTGATGTAGGATGATATGTTGCATTGACCAACCCAGACTAGATAAGTGTAGAGACCATTGTAGACCTCTCTTTAGGCTTATTGCAGAGTACAAGGAATGCATTCTAGTCTATGTGTCCCAACTCAATATATCTGAATCTTAAATGTCCATCTTGAAAATGTGATCTCTTTGGTGCACCTTGAAATTTGAAAACAACGGGTTTTGCAGTAATCTTCTTTGCAAGCGAGGATGATGAGGATGCCATTCTATCTGCATACAAGAGAAAAACATTAGTCCAGAAAGCTGAAAATTAAACCCTAAACAAACCATAAACAAACCCTAGTTCATAGGTGCACTAGGTGTGCTTAGAAGGAATTCTAAGTCTTTTGGCATGGTTGCGCACCTATGCACCTTGGTATGGTGCGCAACTGCGCAACATGTGTGAAGGGGGGACTTCATTTAAATTTTTTTAAATATGCTTAAGGGTGCTTATATGCACACCTTGATGGGGTGCACATGTGTGCACCCTTATTGTTCCTTAAGGTACTTTGTTTGAATGTTGCGCATGTGCACACCTTGGGTAGGTGTGCACATGTGCACTTTTCCATTAGGTGTTTTGCTTGTCTTTTTAGGTTGCTTAATTAGGATGTGAACAATGGTGTGCACATGCACACCTTTTAACACTTTGTTGTTTTTGTTGTGCAATTTTGGAGGCACACCTTTGAAGGTGCAGAGGTTTGGGATTAGGGAATGCATAAAGAAGAATGAGGAGAGGGCAGGGGGTCTTAGAATTTTATAAGACTGAGGGAGTGTGCACACTTTGGAGGTGCATAGCTACACATGTGCACATGTGCACATCTCCAAAGGAGTAAAATGTGCATTTAGCACACCTGCACACCCCAAGAGGGTGCACATGTGCGCTAGGTGCACTAGTGCGCCCTTTAGCACTAAGAAATCTTCAATTTCTCAATTCTGACATCGGATTTTCTCATTTAGAGGACCAAGGCTTGACCAAGACTCCAAATGGAGTTCCAAAATGACCCAGGTCCTGGAATAGGGGTCTAGGAAACATAAATTTTACTAGGGGGTCCCTATTTCTAGGAGAAATGGGGCGTGCATTGTGAAACTACAACATTTATGAACAAATTCTTGGGTAAGTTTGTGATTGTATATCTTGATGACATTATAATGTTCAGTAAAACTAAAGAAGAACACCTTGAGCATACCAAACAAGTTTTACAAAGATTGAAGGATGAAAAGTTATTGATAAACTTGAAGATATGTTCTTTCATGAAGGAGGAGATTGTGTATCTTTGTTTTGTAATTTTAGTTGATGGTTTGAAGATGGATCCTGAAAAGGTAAAGTTATTCTTGATTGGCCTACACTTGAGAATGTTGGAGAAGTTTGATCATTTCATGGATTGGCAAGTTTCTATGGGTAGTTCATCAAAATTTTCAGTTTAGTATGTAATGTCATGACAAAAGCCATGAGAGGTGACAAAAATGAATTATAGTGGACACATGAAGCACATAAAAGTTTTGAAACATTGAAACAAAGGGTAGAAAAATTGTGTAACTTGATTTGCCCAATTTTAGTAAGGTTTTTCAAGTTGATTGTGATGCTAGTGGAAGTATCACTGGAGTTGTTTTGCGTCAAGAAGGAAGACATGTAGCTTTCTATAGTGAGAAGTTGAATGATGCTTAGAAGAGGTATTCAGTTTATGATTAGGAATTTTATGCTATTGTTTAAGCTTTAAAGAAATGGAGACATTATTTGATGCCTAAAAACTTTGTGTTGTACACTGACCATAAAGTTTTGCAATATTTGGGAGTTAGAATAAATTGAATTAGAGACACATGAAGTGGGTAGAATATTTGCAGAACTTTTCTTTTGTATTGAAACATAAAAATGGACAGTCAAATAAGGTTGTTGATGTCTTAAGAAAAAGAAGAATTTTTTTGACAAAAATGAGAGTTGAAATACTTGGTTTTGATGATTTGAAGCATTTGTATGCAATTGATCCTAATTTTGCAAAACCTTGGAAAGCTTGTAAGAATTTATTGATGAGGGAACATAACAAGTGGATTGATTATTTCATTCGATAAAATATGGTGTTCAATGGAACTCAATTGTGCATACTTAGAGGATCTACAAGGGATAATATCATAAAGGAAAAACATAGTGGAGGACTTGTTGGACATTTTGGAAATGATAAAACAATAAAGTGTATTTCTGTTAGGTATTTTTTGCCTCAAATTTATAAGAATGTATAGAAGATGGTTAAAAGTTGCAAAGTTTTTCAAACAACAAAAGGAACTAGTAAGAATTTGGGATTATATTTACCATTGTGTGTACCTAATAAACCTTGGAAAGATATCAGTCTTGACTATGTTATTGGTTTACCTAAAACTCAGAGAGGTAATGAATATATTCTAGTTGTAGTTCACCAATTTTATAGAATAACCCATTTCATACCTTGTAAGAAGGCATCTGATGCAGTACATGTGGTTGAATTATTCTTTAAGGAGATAGTAAGATTACATGGGTTTGCTATGATTATTGTTTAAGACAGAGACACTAAGTTTAATGGTCATTTTTGGAGGGCACTTTGGAGGAAATTGGATACAAAGTTGAAGTTTAGTTCTACATTTCATTTGCATACAGATGGACAAATTGAGGTAATGAATAGAAGATTGCATCTAACAATTATGTGAATAGAAGTACCAAGAAGATACCATTTGAGACTGTTAATGGATTGAACCCTAGAGGAACTACTAAATTAATAGATTTGAATGTTGAGATGAAGAGAAGTCATGAAGTAGAGGAATTTGAAAATTTTATAAAGACTTTACATAGGGAAGTAAAGAAGAATATGGAGGATAGTAACCTTGAGTATAAATGGAGAGCAGATAAAGGAAGAAGACATAAAACTTTTGAGGTTGGAGATGAAGTGAAGATTCTTTTGAAGAAGAATAAGTTTCTAGTGGTACCTATAGTAAGATAAAAAGGAAGAAGCTTGGTCCTTGTAAAATCATAAGGAATTTTGATAGTGGAAATGCTTTTGAGGTTGAATTGCCTAAAGACATGGACATTTCACCAATATTTAGTTTACAAATATCTTTTAGTTTTTTGAAGCTAATGAGGAATTAAAAGATAACCTATCCCAAAAAGAAGACAGACAACATTGAAAAGGTTTTGGATAGCAGAGTAAGTAAGAGTGCCAAAGGAAAACACTAATGTTGGAATTACAATAGGAAAGGTTCAAAAAAAAAACAATTTTTTTTTTTTTTTTTTTGGGGGGGGGGGGGGGGGGGGGGTGGGGGGGGCATGGTTGAATCAGTGCTTCAAAGTTTTACCCATAAAAACATTTACCATACATCCATCTCACAATTCAATAAACTAAAATACCATATAAAGCATATACATCTAAAGTATGTAAATAAGCAAGCATTCACACATATGTGACACAAGATATGATTACCCATAAACCCTTCAATGAGAAGGTAAAACTAGGGTAGGGATGACACCCACAAATCTTCACTATTGCAGTAATAAAGTGTATCCAATGAAGGTAACAATATTTGATCATGAAACATGTTCTACCCTATGAAAGGTCTGCCCTATTAAAAGCTTGCAAAGACTGTTAGATCTTATGCTGTTAAAAGATATCAACACCCTATTAGAAGTGTGCCTGATTAAAGAGCTTCAACTCACAATTAAGTAAGCATCTTGTTAGAATATTTTAATACAACCTATTAGGACTACTCTATTAAGAGATTTAGTTGATTCACCTGTTAGAATGTCTCAGCAATGATCCTATGATTAGCACTTTGTTGCTTGATGTTAGATCACCTCTATACTGATGTGTACTTGATCCTTTCTGATCAAATGTCTCTTTGTTTTTTATTAGATAAACAAGTTTTACAGGGATCCCGAAACCTAAGTTTGAGACAATACAAAAGGTTGAAAATAAGCAATTAAAGCCTAGCCAAAGGACAACAACCAAACAAAAGGCCAGAACAACAGATCACCAAACAAAAGGTGACCAAAGTGGCAACATAATAGCCACCAACATAGGTTTTAACTAGGCTCCTGAAGCCCAAAGAAGATAAGGGAAAAAAGTCCCCAACCATGAAACACAACAAAATACAACAGGCCAAACGCCAGGGGACAAAAAAAGTATGACAGGCCAAAAAGACCAGTCATGCTTTGCCTTTAGATCCCTTCTTTTGAGAACGTAATGCCATATCAAAAGAGGTAATGGACAGCTTGATCTTTTTTCCTTTTACTATGGTCCATCCATCCTCCACCAAGCCAGTAGCCTTCTGCCATCGTAAATCAGCAACACCAAAGCCAAGCCCAAAAATCCCTGAGACCAAGGAAGAGGCCGCAACAGGAATATCTATAACCAGAGAAGAAGGCATAGGAAGGTTTGACCCTGATAAAGAAGAAGTTGAGGGCATGACCATATTTCCTTTTACTGAGGTCCATCCAACCCCCACCAAACCAGATGCCATCTGGCTCTAAGAAGTAGCAATGCCACAACCAGACCCTGAAACCCCTGAAGCCAGGGGAAAAACTATAGTAGAGGAAGATACAACAGAAACAAGAGAAGGAACATCAACCTGAGAAGGAGCCAGAGAAGTGGCTACCCCCAGGACACCAGAAGACAGAATAGTTGCATCCACACAAGGAGCCAAAGGAGGATCCTCCATCAAATCACTAGAAGACGGGACAACAGAAACCAAAGACTCTTTGTTATTCATTGTTTCCTTCCTCTATTCTCCTTTAACTGATTCTATAATGTAACTCAAATCATAATACCTTGGTCACCATGAATGTCCTATTTGCGCATGCAAACTTCTCCTTCTCTCTCTTTATCTTTGCTTCTACCTAGAACATTTAGGGTTTGTAATCCTTAAGAAGATCTAGGTGACGTAGGATTAGGTATGAATCAATGGTTGTGATTCACCCATATTACCACTTAAATCTTCTCCTTTTTAATGATTGGATGCATGTAATACATAGGGATTCACACTTAAGATTCATCCTTATCAACAAAGATCGTAAATCAATCCTTAAGTCAGCTAAAAAATGGTTTACATAGTAGTTTGTGCCAATACAAACAACTATGTCAAAATTGTGTTACTTAGCATCTGAAGTCCCTGGTGCTCGACACTAATTGTGACTTCAATGCTATCACTCAGCATCTAAATGACTAGGCATACACTGCTTGCTTGACACCTGTATCATTCGCACATACTATTTGCTTGGCACTTGAATGACTTGGCAGATGATTGACTCGACACTCACTATTTACTTGGCATGCACTAACTTACATGTTGTGCTTGACATATGTTACTTGTTCGGCATGAACTAAGTAAATGACTTAAGTGTATAGATACTCACTTGTCAAAACAAATCTAAGATTAACAATCTCTCCCTTTGACATGAGTGTGAAAAACACTTGGCCATGCATTAATGATCTTATCCTTACGAGCATAACATAGATATTTATTTAGATTCTATACAAAATTTTAAAATATCAAACTTTTGCAACACATGATTTATACCTCTAAATTTCATAACTACCACTGAGTTGAATGTTCAATTCTATTATCTATTATATATCAAAATCTTTCTCCTGTTGAGTAGACTTGCATCAACTGATACTCTTTCTTTGTGCCTATCTAAACTGATGTTTGCATTTTTTTGTTCTCTTACTCCCTCTTTGTTCTTTGTCTCTTATGCCCCCTTGGGTATAGATATCTCTTTACTTTGCTTGCTTGCTCCCCCATTGCTCTTACTCCCCCTTTTTGACACTGATGTCAATGGGTTGTACACTAATAGTGTATTTGTCCAAAAAAGATTTATGGACCTCAAGTATAATCTTAAGAACCGCATCCCAATTATCACAAGCTACCTCCAAAGACTTGATTTGGATGGTCAGCTTAGCAGCAAGGTGCACTAATTCATCAAATGTAGAAAGATTGGGGTCTTTCTTCATAATTATTTATGCATAGCCTAGTTCCTTGTGTAATATCACAATGTGAGGAGTTAATGCTGACTAGATATTGATTAGTTTAGCCCTTATGTTGGCTTCATTTCCTTGTAATGATGCTAACTGACTCTAGGATTACAAGAGGTACCTAAAATGTTTCTCACTTTAAGTTGGAGACTTGGGCAAAGTAGCACTGAATGACTGCATATGGTTCTCCAAACTTAGGATGCGATTCCTTACTTCTTATGTGAAGAGTGTAGGATTACATAGTTTGGTGTACAACAAGAAAATTCTCTCTAGTACCTTCTTCACACTTTCTATCTTGGTTGCTAGCTCAACCTATGCCAGTACAATAACACTTGATATCTTCTCATTTACCTTGTTTACTATATTGGTTAATTGTTCAATGATGGGTGTGTTTTCATTTGGGAGTTGGCAGATTGAATGCATCTAAGAAAATCTCTTTAATGTCAATCAAAGCTTTCTTATGCCTATGCTCCCTTCTGAGTAGTTCTTGAATTTTCTTCTTTGCTGGGGCCTCTTGTAATATACACATTTTCTCAATTTTGATTATTTCCAAATCAAATTTAGGCAATACAATCTCTTTATCTAGGCTAACATCTCCACAAGTAATTACCTCTTCTACCTTAGATGAGGTAGGAATCAGCCTTGAGAATTGTAATGGTGTAGCATCTATGCTTGGTCTCTAAAGAGTTTGACTAGAAGGAGTATTGGATTTTGGTAATGTCACCAGTGCTTGAATGGCTAGTAGCTCCTTTGGCTTGGGTGTCAAACTTGACTCTTCAGTGTTGTCCTTTTCTTCCTCTATAGTTCTAGTTGCACCTTGATCTTGTGCTAGAGGTGCAGGTGAATCTACCTAACCTGTTTGGCCTTGAGTGCCATCATTTTTTGGTGTTTCTATCTTATCTTCTTTGATTGTCTCATCCTTTTCTTTTTTAGTTTCTAGTATATTCATTGAGACTGGAGTGTCTTGCATAAGTGTATTGACAGTGAAACTTGTTGTCTCCTTCCTTTGATATACCACTATAGGTTGTGAAGGTTCTACACTTGTGACTTGAGGAGTGATTAAAGATTTTTCTTGTGTTTTCACTTCCTCCCTTGTAGTTATTGTTTATGTCTTTTGAATTCATCTACACTCATCAGTATAGGGTTGTCACATAGTTTGTCTTGGAGAGTGAACTGGACAAGTATCCATTTCAAATCATTCTCTATAAGGGGATTGATGTTCTAAGAAATAGTCTCAGAAACATCCTTTACTTTGATAATTTCAGTATTTACACTTGTCTCCTATAGGGGGTTGGCACTCGACATTTGTGTGTCTTGTACACTTTGTTCTATTTGTTGCTCTTCCTCAACTGGTGCCTGGTTGTCAATATTCATATTCGTGCCTCCCTCAACTGTGCCTTGTTTGGTATCATCTTCTTCATCCTCTCCTACCTCAATGGTGTTTGGTCAGTTTCTATAGATGTTGATATTCCATATGTTATCTTCCACATTTGTTTGGACTTCTATACAACATCCTCTATATTGTTTTGTAATATGTTGAATGCCTTGTATTTTAGCACAAATCTTATAGCATACCTCCTAATGTCTTTAGACATTTCAGCCTTGCTAAGTTTTGGCATAACTTGAGCAAGGATTGTCTCCGTAATTTTTTTTTTAGTGTCTAAACAATAATGCCATTTTTGCTCAATTCTATCATATAAACTTTTAGGTATGGAGTTGGCAAGTTCTAGAGGAGTCTTTTTAAATATAGCCATCATGGCATATACTGCCTCTTCAACTTGGTTCTTCTCAATCTTCCCAAGATTTTCAAACTCAATGTGAGAGAATCCTAATAAATTAGCATGAATCGTAATGTTCTCACATAAATTATCTAAATCTGAAGAGGGACTATGACTTACCACTTGAAATTGGTTGTTGTCATCCAATTCAATCTACTCTTCATCAAATTCAACTTGTGCAACATACTTCTTCCTCGGGCTCTTATGTGTTTCAACTTCCTTCTCTTTAGGCTTGGCTACTTCTTTAGCCTTTTGTGCAATGACTTTAGTGCTAGCCCTTGTGGTGGGTGTTGTAGGTTTAGGCTGATTAGGTTTATCAACCTTCTTTGGTTTGTTCACTACTAGACTCTTTTCTTTTCTCTTTTTCTTCTTAGTAGTTGTAGGTGCTTCACTAACTTCTTCTTCCTTGGCACCTTCTACAATTTCTAGTTCATCTTCTTATTGGTCTTCCCCCTGACCTTGTGTTAATGTCAATGATGCTTGAGCTTGTGTTTCCTCTTCTTCTTCATCATCTTCCTCTTCTTCTTCTTTCTCAGCTCCTTGACCAAATCTTTCTTTCAATTTCTTTACTAATTTGATATTTTTCCTGATCACTGAAGCAATCTTCAATTCCTTAGTGATCTTTGATTTGGCCAAGTCATAATTCCCAATGCTTTGGCTTCCTTATCCACTTCTTCTACAAGTAATGTTGTGATTGTTGTAGAGGCCTCATTAACATTTATTTCATATCCTAATGGCCTTAGCCATCTCACCCTCGGAATTGCTACTTGTACATATGTGAAATTAGTATCAACTAGGAAGCAAACATCATCAAAATGTTTCTCCACTAGTGAAACTGGTATCCTTAATCTTTTCTTCATAGATTTTTTGAAACCTTCAAAATAACTTGACATGATAGATTCAAAGTTATCACCTAGTTGCTCAATAAACTCACCTATCTGAATTGCAATACGTCTGTTCACCTTCCATGTAACCTTACCAAATGTAGGAAATGTATTCTACACATAAAAGAAAATACATACACAAATAGATCTGAATTTACACTTTGCACTTTTGGTCTTCCTTATAATTCCCAAATTCTCAATCAATTGTTGAAATCGTAACCTAGCAAGATCATAAGTACGAACCTTCTTCACAATTTTATAACCCATATCAACTGCAATGTAGGGTACACTATTTAATCTGCTAGATTGATAAAACTTGTGTGTTATGACCCTCACTGCAAAAGCTATCAGGGGATTTGTGATAGTATCAATTTTCATTCATCTTTTATTCCACATAGCCCCTATTTTCTTTTCAAATATTTCCTTTGCTTCACTTCTAATGGCCAATATAGGGTTGGATACCCTATTACTCTATGAACAATCTTCTTAGTGATTTTTACTGGCCCATTCTCTAACCATATAGATCTATCATGAATTCTACTCAAAATAATTTTTATCCACTCTATCTTGAATACATTGAGGAAATCTAGGGCACGAGTTAACCCTTTCTTCTAGACAATCTTAAATTCTTTCTTGAATGCTCTATTTTCACATAGTTTCTGATATATTTCTTTGATTTCCATATCTCCTATGCTTCTAAATTTGCATGTGTAATAGTTTCTAACATCTTGAATCATCAAGACTTGCAGTGGTATCATGGATAATGCACCGGAGGGATCTTGTTTATAAGTTATATCTGGGATAACCTTAAAAGTAGGTTGTTTGATTTCATTACTTATCAATTGAACATTTAAAACATCTTTTCCCTCTACACCTTTGGTTGCTGAAGAACTAGATGCCATTAAATGAAACTAGCATTTGCAAAATTTAAAACTACATAGCTTGGAACACAATAAACACCTTGTGAATCTTGTTGGAATGATGTCGAACAACCTTTTAAATATCCTAGAAATGCTTAGATCAAATTCTCTAGATTTCTTTAGCTCTTCATGCTGTTGGAACTGATTGAAAATATCATGAGGGAGATTGTTGGAAATGACTGAAGAGATCATATATAAAAAGTAATGGAACTGGTAAAGAATGTTCTCAATCATTGTTTTGTCATTGATGTCAAACTTACTACTTGCAGGAATGACAATTGCTTTAGTGATCCAAATACTATCAATTGATTGATTGACAATGAGGAGGCAATCAATAAGATGTAACTAGAACACCTAGAGAAAGGTTGAAGTTATGATGTTGTAATGAAGTACAAGGATCAGCTAAGCCATTGATGAAAAAGTGTATTGACGATATACTCTAAGACACAGAGAATGGGCACATTGAAACATATCAAAGATGTAAGGTTTTAGCTAAGTCATTTGTAAAGCCTAACTAAGTTCATTAGAGATAGAGAGCTGAGCAAGCTAGTTAGTGCCAAACAGATTCCTAGTTGAAGCCAAGCAAGTTCAACTTCAGATGCCGAGTGATCTTCAAGTGCCAAGTGAATGTCAGATGCTGAGTAAATATCAGATGCAGAGTGAATGTCAGATGCTGAGTAAATATCAAATGTTGAGTGATCTTCAGATGCCGAGTAAAGATCAGATGTCAAGTAAAGATCAGATGCTGAGTAAAGATCAGATGCCGAGCGAAGATCAGGTGCCAAGCAAATACAAATGTCGAGTAACACAAAGATGCCAAGCATCAGTAAACTAATAGTGCTGAGTTGTTGCATTATTTCAAAGATCGAAGATTCAAGCCGACAAGGTTGTTATCTTGAATTCTGTGAATCAAATAGAAGACAAGAGTGATGAGCTGGTGGCACAGAACACCATGTAGAATGTTTTTGAAGAATACAACTGGACTCTAGACGAAGTTTCTAGAAAAGAACAAGATATGGGGTAGATACATTATATCTTACCTAATCCATTTGAAACCCTAAAGTTGGAGAGGGAGAATCGAGTGGCAAAAGCAATTCAAATTTCTATTTAAGGAGTCATAAGGTTACGAAGCAGAGAGAGAGGAGGTCAAGCATGAAAGCATAAAGTGCTACAGGAGGTGCTAAGAAGTAAGAAAGAACAGTTACCCTACTTCAACAGATGACCACAGATATGGTTGCATTGGTACGATGAGTAAGAAGACTTAAAGAGACGAAGCTTGAGATGACAAGTTGTCAGAGCTGAAGTGATTAAAGCCAAGCAAAAGGATTGAATTGAAGTGTGATCTGAAATCTGCAAGATATGTTGTAAGTTGTATTAGATCAAAAAGTTATTATTGTTACTCTCTAGCAATTGTAACAGATAGTTTAAATCCTATGGACTTAGGTTGGTTTAATAGCCATGTTGTAAATCCTTTAGTAGGGTGACATTCCAAGTGAATGTTCTAAAGTCCTTTGACCAGGCCCATTCCTAACAGTATGGTGAAATCCTCTAACAAGGTCACATTTAACAGTGTGTTTTAAGCCTTTAACAGGGTAGGCCTTTAATAGGGCATCACTTTAGAAGAGTGAAAATCAAGTAGCATGTTACTGGTGGTTTTTCCCAAATTGGGTTTTCATGTAAATCATTGTGTCATGTGTTGATCTTACATGTTTTATCTCTGCATGTTGATTTACTGTAATTTGTTAAGGATGATTGATTTAAGCTTGGATGGATGGAAAGTTTATGGATTCACTATAATTTGTTAAAAAGTATTATTAGGGCATTTGGACCTTGAATAACTGATTCACCCCCCCCCCTCCCCCCGCTCTCAATTATTCTAAAGAATTCTAACAATTGGTATCAGAGCTTAACTGTTGATTCAGTTTAAAGGGACTATAAGCAGGAAAGATCAAAATGCCTAAGAGAGAAGTCCCCAAGCTCAACAAAGACAACTTTGTTGCATGGCAAAGTTTGATGAAGCCACATCTTGGATCCATAGGAGATTATGCCCAAAATTCAATTGTTACTGAACATGTTGATCCAACTGGTACTTTTACTGCAGAAGATTTAAAAAACAAACAGGAACACAATCAGACAACGCTGGAAATTGCTTCTGCACTCAACTATGTTGAATTTGATGATATCAAAGGATGTGACGCTGCATTCAAGATGTGGAAAGCCCTATTAGACATCTATGGAGGTGATCAGAATGTCCAAAGAGCTAAAAGAGAAAGCCTCAGAGGAAAGTTTGATGATATGAAAATGGAGGAAAATGAGAATGCTACTCAATATGGTGCAAGAATAAAGGAAGTGGGAAGTGCAATAAGATGTTTGAATGGTCAATTGGATGAAGATATTGTTAATAGTAAGTTCTTAAGAACCTTGCTCCCTATCTATGCTATTAGAGTATCAGCAATACAAGAACTAATATGTGTACCAGGAAACAATCTAAGTTTTGAAGGAATAGTGGGTAGACTCATTGCATTTGAGTTATCTAACTTCGACAACTACAAACCTAAGAATGTTGAATCTACTTTCAAGGCCAAGCTATCACTGAAAGATGCTAAATAGGTGAAATCAAAGAAAGGAAGAAAAATGAAATATGTATCCAGTGACAGTAGCACTGATGAGGAAGATGTGAAACAATTGGAAGCATTGTTAGCTAGAAGATTTCACAGAGGCAAAGGAAAATTCAAAGGTAAGATGCCTATCATTTGTTTCAATTGCAATGAAGTAGGACATATTGCTGCAAGGTGTACATAGAAAAAGGATTACAAGGAAGGCAACAAATACAAATATAGAAGAGAAGATGACAAGAAATATTACAAAGACAAAGGCAAGAAGTGTTATATTGCTGAAGAGAATTCTGATGATAATGATGATGAAGTTGTTTATGTAGCCATGAAGGACCAGTTTGATGAAGAAGAGCCTACAGCACTGGTAACATGTATGAACAAAAATGACAGGTGGATCATAGACAATGGATGCTCACATCACATGACAGGAGACAAAAGTAAGTTTGTTAACTTTACTCAGTATGATGGTAATAGTGTTAGATTTGGTAATGATGCTCCACGTCAATAAAAGGAAAAAGCTCCATTAAGCTTATAGAAAAAATCTCATGTGATAATGCATACTATGCTGAAGGATTAAACTACAATTTGTTGAGTGTCTCACAGTTAGGCAATGTAGGATGCAAAGTAGAATTTGGAAACAAAACTGTAAAAATCTATGATACTGATGGAAAATTGATAAGAAAAAGAGATCAAACAAGAAGTAATCTATTTTACCTTGATATGGATGATGTTTCTTGTTTTGTTGCAAAATTTGATGATGAATGGTTATGGCATAGAAGGCTATGTCATGTCAACTTTGACAATCTGGTCAATATCAGTAAAATGAAGAAAGTTAGAGGTTCACCTAAATTAAAAAAATCTGACAATATCATGTGCAAACAATGTCAGCTAGGAAAGATGACAAAGTCAAGTTTCAAAAGCAAAAACTATACATCTAAAGAAGTACTTGAGTTAGTTCATACTGACTTATGTGGTCCAATAGAAGTACAAAGCTACAAAGGAGATAAATACGTAATGTTGTTTGTTGATGACTATTCCAGGATGATGACTGTTATGTTCTTAAAACAAAAATCTGATGCTTTTAAAATGTTTAAGTGGTATGTGGCTAGAGATGAAAAGGAAACAGGAAAGAGTTTGAAATGCCTGAGATCAGACAAAGGTGGTGAATTCACATCAAATGAATTCGAGATATTTTGCAATGACAAAGGAATCAAAAGACAAATGTCAGCTTCTAGAACTCCCCCACAAAATGAAATTGCTGAGAGAAGAAATAGATCTATGATTGACTATGCCAAAACATTAATGATGGACAAGATTGTTGCTCTAAAATACTGGAGAGAAGCTGTAAGTGTAGCTATTCATACATTGAACTGAGTACAAGTCAAGAAAGGTACAGACACAACACCTTTTGAATTATGGTATGGTCACTCACCCAATGTAAAACATTTCAAAGTATTTGGTTGCAAATGCTTTATCCTTAAAGATGCTAGAAATGAGAAATTTGATGCAAAAAGTGATGAAGGTATATTCTTTGGTTACTCCACTAGAAGTAAAGCATATAAGTGTTTGAATACTAACACTAACAAAATTGTGGAAAGTGCAAATGTAAACTTTGATGAACATATAGAAGTCCAAGCTGAAGAACCAAAGAGAATGAATGAATATAGAACCTTTGTGTATTCTTATGAAGAAATGTCTGTTGATGAGGATGATGTCAATCAAATTGAAATTCAACAACAAATTTCAGTTTCAGCCGAGTTACAACCAGTGAATGTCGAGTTACATTCAGAAGCCAAGTTACAGAATGAAGAAAATGCACAATCTGATCTTGAAGTCAGTACACATGAAACAGATGAAGAACAACCTGACAACGAAGTGCATAGTGACCTTGAATCTGAAAGATCAAACATGCAAGCAAGGATAGAACCAAGATTATCCAAATATGTAAAAAGACATCACCCTGCTGAACGGATAATTGGTGATAAAGATGCAAGACCAATGACAAGGGACAGACTGAGACATGAATCATGTCTAATCAACAAACTTGAACCTAAGAGAGTATATGGTGCATTATAAGATGATGACTGGTATAAAGCTATGGAAGAAGAGATTGATCAAACAACGAAGAACAAAACCTAGAGTTTGGTTCCCAAACCAGTTAACAAGAATGTGATTGGCACCAAGTGGGTATTCAGAAACAAGCAAGATGAGAATGGTGAGATTACTAGAAATAAAGCTAGACTAGTATGCAAGGGTTATGCTCAAGAAGAAGGATTAGACTATGGGGAAACATTTGCTCCTGTTGCAAAAATGGAAGGAGTAAGAACTTTACTTGCATATGTTGCATATAAAGGTTTTAAAGTCTATCAAATGGATGTAAAGTCTACTTTTTTAAATGGTATACTAGAAGAAGAAGTCTATATTGAACAACTAGAGGGATTTGTTGATGAGAACAATAGGGATATGGTTTGTAAATTACATAAAGCACTCTATAGTTTGAAACAAGCACCCAGAGCATGGTATGAAAGACTTCACAAGTATCTAGTGCAAATAAGATTTGAAAGAACTAATGATAACAACAACATGTACATCAAATCAGAAGAAGGTAAGGATATTATTGTATCTGAGATTTTTGTGGATGACATAGTTTTTGGAGGAAAGGAAGTGCTTTGCAAAGGCTTTGTTGACAAAATGAAACATGAGTTTGAGATGTCTATGTTTGGAGAGATCAAATTTTTTGTTGGATTGCAAGTACATTAACTAAAACATGGTATATTTGTGACACAATCAAAGTACATCAAAGAGATACTTAAAACGTTTGGATTAGAGGAGTCCAAACTAGTCAACACACCAATGGCAACAGGAAATAAGCTATGGCAACGAGAAATAAGCTATCCAAAAATGATGAATCAGCTGAAGTCAATCAAACAATGTACAAATCCATGATTAGAAAACTACAATTTGTTGTACATAGCAGACCAGACATAGCATTAGCAATTGGAATAGTGGCTAGACTCTCTGCTAATCCCAAAGAAAATCATCTCATAGCAGTAAAAGGAATAATGAGGTATCTCAAAGGAACTGATAACTTTGGTCTCTATTACAAAAAGAATGAGAAGTTTGAACTCAATGCATATACAGATGCAGATTGGGGAGGCAACATTGATGACAAAAAAAGAACAAGTGGAGGTGCATTATTTTTAGGTAAAAGGCTAGTAACTTGGACCAGCAAGAAACAAACATGTACATCCCAGTCCACTGTAGAATCAGAATATGTGGCAGCAACAGTCAATTGCACAAACATTGTGTGGCTCACACATCTATTGAAAGGAATGAAAGAAGAAGTAACTAAACCTGTGATATTGTATTGTGATAATACAAGTGCTATAAACATATCCAAAAATCCAATAATGCATGCAAAAACCAAGCATATTGCAATCAAGTATCATTATGTCAGAGAATTGGTAGAAGACAAACAAGTGAAGTTGGAGTATATTCATACAAAGGAACAAACTGCAGATATCTTCACCAAACCATTGCCCAAGGATGCTTATGAATATCTTAGAGGCAAGTTGGGGGTAATGCCCCTAACTCAAGTAGTATAAAACAACAAGGAAGCTACCCTGCATCAATAGGAACAAATCATTGAACTATCAGAAGAATGATGCAGAGGATGACAGCAGGAGCAGAAACTCCAAATCAGTCACAAGCATGGTGACAAAGGGAGAAAAACATAAGAGCCAAAGCTTATATTTCGCATGATAAAGATGCTACATCTTTGGCATTTATGTCAAAGAGGGAGAAATATACAAAAAATTGATCAATACAAAGCAAGAGGGAGATATATATGAAAGAGGGAGATATATGAGATTAGTAGTATGGATGAAATAGTCAAGATAACATATACAATCTTGGTGGTAACTAAGTTGATCAATTGATCAGTTTGGTTTGCCATCAATGCCAAAGAGGGAGATTGTTGGAAGTGATTGAAAAGATCATGAAGGAGATTGTTGAAAATGACTGAAGAGATCATATATAAAAAGTAATGGAACTGGTAAAAAATGTTCTCAATCATTGTTTTGTCATTGATGTCAAACTTGCTACTTGCAGGAATGACAATTGCTTTAGTGATCCAAATACTATCAATTGGTTGATTGACAAGGAGGAAGCAATCAATAAGATGTAACTAGAACACCTAGAGAAAGGTTGAAGTTATGATGTTGTAATGAAGTATAAGGATCAGCTAAGCCATTGATGAAAAAGTGTATTGACGACATATTCTAAGACACAGAGAATGGGCACACTGAAACATATCAAAGATGTAAGGTTTTAGCTAAGTCATTTGTAAAGCCTAACTAAGTTCATTAGAGAGAGAGAGTCTAGAAAGCTAGTTAGTGTTGAACAGATTCTTAGTTGAAGCCAAGCAAGTTCAACTTCAGATGCTGAGTGATCTTCAAGTGCCGAGTCAAGACAACAAGTGTCGAGTGAATGTCAGATGCCGAGTAAATATCAAATGCCGAGTGAATGTCAGATGCCGAGTAAATATTAGATGCCGAGTGATCTTCAGATGCCGAGTAAAGATCAGATGTCGAGTTGTTGCATTATTTCAAAGATCAAAGATTCAAGCCGACAAGGTTGTTATCTTGAATTTGTGAATCAAATAGAAGACAAGAGTGATGAGCTGGTGGCACAGAACACCATGTAGAACATTTTTGAAAAATACAACTGGACTCTAGACAAAGTTTCTAGAAAAGAGCAAGATATGGGGTAGATACATTGTATCTTACCTAATCCATTTGAAACCCTAAAGTTGGAGAGGGAGAATCGATCGGCAAAGGCAATCCAGATTTCTATTTAAGGAGTCATACGGTTAAGAAGCAGAGAGAGAGGAGGTCAAGCATGAAAGCATAAAGTGCTGAAGGAGGTGCTAAGGAGTAAGAAAGCATAGTTACTCTGCTTCAACAGATGACCACAGATATGGTTGCATTGGTATGATGAGTAAGAAGACTTAAAGAGACGAAGCTTGAGATGACAAGCTGTTAGAGCTAAAGTGATTAAAGCCAATCAAAAGGACTGAACTGAAGTGTGATATGAAATCTGCAAGATATGTTGTAAGTTGTATCAGATCAAAAAGTCATTATTGTTACTCTCTAGCAATTGTAACAGATAGTTTAAATCCTATGGACTTAGGTTGGTTTAATAGCCATGTTGTAAATCCTTTAATAGGGTGACATTCCAAGTGAATGTTCTAAAGTCCTTTGACCAAGCCCATTCCTAACAGTATGGTGAAACCCTCTAACAAGGTCACATTTAACAATGTGTTGTAAGCCTTTAACAAGGCATCACTTTAGAAGAGTGAAAATCAAGTAGCATGTTACTGGTGGTTTTTCCCAAATTGGTTTCCATGTAAATTATTGTGTTATGTGTTGATCTTGCATGTTTTATCTCTGCACGTTGATTTACTGTAATTTGCTAAGGATGATTGATTTAAGCTTGGATGGATGAAAAGTTTATGGATTCACTATAATTTGTGAAAAAGTATTATTAGGGCATTTGGACCTTGAATAACTGATTCACCCCCCCTCTCAGTTATTATAAAGAATTCTAACATATGTTGTTCTTCAAATTTAAATGATGTTAGATGAATAGAAATTGATCGAATAGCCCTTAAAACATTTCATTTAATGTTAGGTGCTTACACAGTTGTAAGCTTGACTTCAATTGAATTTCTAGCTCACTCGACATCCATGTGTTTTTCCACACACTTAGCAACTACTGCGAGCTTGACCTTAACTAACAAATTTTGTTAGCTCGACATCTACTAAGATTACACTCAGCAACCATATGAAACTTTTTAGGCTTAGCGATAACATGAAAACTGACAAAACTTATAGATTTATTCTTGATTCCTAACAACACTTTGCATCTTTATTCATGCATATGTAATCTTTTCAAAACTAAATCCTTTGAATTGATTTATGGTATATTTTTAAAATATTAGTCCCACATACCTCTTGATTGCTTAATTTGATAAGGTGTGATCACCTAACCCACTGGGTGAAGTGATCCCATCTACACTTGATGTGCTGCAATTTTCCTTTCTCTTCTATGTCTTGTTCATCTCTTCTCTGAAATTTTCAATATCTATCTTTCCTTTGCCTTTGTTGAACTCACAGCTTGGTGCTTTTAACCTTGTTGGATAGTATATACTTATGTGACCAATCTTCAAACAGCTAAAACACGTGGTTTGACTCAACCACCTTCTGTAATCACTTCTGAAATGTGTTCTAATATAATTCTTAGAAATATGTCCATACTCTTGGTAGTAGTGACAACTATACCTTGTATTATAATCCCAATTATAAAAGTTTCCATTGTTCTTTACCTTTGTCTACTTTTTTGATGAGCACTTGGGTTTGGATCTGCATTCAAAAGCTCTATGTCCATACTTCTGACAGTTATAACAGTATCCTTCAAATCTTTGAGTGTGCATGGTCTTGGTTCTACATTCATGTGCCTAATGACCTTGTTTGTTACACTTATGGCAGTGACCCATGTTCTTATGCTTAACATTCTAATTTACAAACTTGCTCCTACAAACATTAGCAGTATGTCCTATCTTACCACAATTATGACAAGTAGGTTTGGAGTTCTTACCTTTGCTACTTCTTTCTTTAGCACTTTTGGATGATTCTCCTTCTTTAGTGCTAGTGTATCCCAATCCAGATGTATCATTGTTAGATCTAGGGGATCTCATCAATTGTTCAAAGTACTTGATGGCTTCACTAGGTTTATTAAAACTTTTAGAAAACTCCTTTTCCCTTTTCAGATCATTTCTCAATTGTTCATTCTGCAACTTCAGTGTTGTGATATCAATGTCTTTATTATTTATTTCATGGTTAGCAATCATGACTTAATTCATTTTTTCCAATTGCATGTGAGCAACCCTATTTATTTTTTGATGATTTCTCTTCTAGTTTGTTGGTCAAAACTCTTTTGTCATCTTCAATCATGAATTTTTCTTCCATAGCTTTCTTTTTTTGTTCGGTCACCTCACATAGTAATATGGCTTGTGATTCTTTTTCTATCTTAAGATTTTTTATCTCTTTAGCTAGAGTTTTGTTCTTTTCCATTAGATCTGCAATTGCTGCATCAAATTCATTGGAGTTTCCATTTTCAAATAGTTTAGTAGTGTCCATCTCTTGGTATTGTGTGTCATTCTCCTCAACAGGAATTTCCTTCCTTCTTCTCAATGATTTCTTTAGATCTTCTCTTGCTTCATTCAACTGATGTAGAACGAGTTGTATTTCAATCTCCTTGTTCTCAATAATCTTTCCCAACTTGTAGACTTCCATTTCCAAGATCTTTCCTCAAAGCTTCAAAGCTTTACTTTCAAATAACTAAGCTTTGATACCAATTATTGGAATTACAATAGGAAAGGTAAACTCTCGAGCAAGGGGGGAGGGGTGGTAGGGGGGTGAATCAGTGTAGTTTTACCCATTAAAAAATTACCATACATCCATCTCACAATTAAATAAGTAAATTGAAATTTCATATAAAGCATATACATCTAAAGTATGTAAATAAGTAAGCATTCACACATATACGACAAAAGATATGATTACCTAGAAACCCTTCAATGAGAAGGTAAAACTGGGGTGGGGATGACACCCACAAATCTTCACTATTGCAGTAATAAAGTGTATCTAATGAAGGTTACAATGTTTGATCATGAAACATGATCTACCCTATGAAAGTTCTACCCTATTAAAAGCTTACAAAGACTATTAGGTCTTGCCTTGTTATAGGATTTCAACACCCTATTACAAGTGTGCCTGATTAAAGGACTTCAACTCACAATTAAGTAAGCACCTTGTTAGAGGATTTCAATACAACCTATTAGGACTACTCTATTAAGAGATTTAACTATTTCACTTGTTAGAATGTCTCACCAATGATCCTGCAATTAGCACTTTGTTGCTTGATGTTAGATCACCTTTATACTGATGTGTACTTGTTCCTTTCTGATCAGATTTCTCTCGTTATTCACTGTTTCCTTCCTCTGTTCTCCTTTAACTGATTATGCAATGTAACTCAAATCATAATACCTTAGTCACCATGAATGTCCTATTTGCGCATACAAACTTCTCCTTCTCTCTTTCTATCTCTTCTTTTACCTAAAACATTTAGGGTTTGTCCTCCTTAAGAAGACCTAGGTGACTTAGGATTAGGTATGAATAAAAGGATGTGGTTCACCCATATTACCACTTAAACCTTCCATTTTTCTAATTGGATGCATGTAATCCATATTAATTCACACTTAATATTCGTCCTTATCAACAAAAGATCGTAAATCAATCCTTAAGTCGACTAAAAAATGGTTTACATAGTAGTTTGTGCCAATACAAACAACTATGTCAAAAATGTGTTACTTAGCATCTGAAGTCCCTGGCACTTGGCACTAACTATGACTTCAATGATGTTACTCAACATCTGAATGACTCGACATGCACTACTTGCTTGACACTTGAATCACTCAGCACATACTATCTGCTTGGCACTTGAATGACTCGACACTCACTATTTACTCGACATGCACTAACTTACAAGTTGTGCTTGGCAGATGTTACTTGTTCGACATAAACTAAGTAAATAACTTAAGTGTATAGGTACTCACTTGTCAAAACCAATCTAATATTAATAACTACATGGAATATATTGTTCAATGGAAAGGCAAACCAATTGAGGATAATTCATGGATGGTACACGTTGAATTGGATCTTTATGATTCAAGTCAAAGCATCAGGGTTTCTTGATGTGGATGCCAATTCTTTACTTACCCCATGTGTCTAAAGGAAATCATATTGGGTCAATGAGCAATTTTGCAATACCCAAAAACATTTCTTATTTTCTATACCAATTTGTTATTCACAAACTAGCCATTGCTGCCTTGACTTTTGTGTTGTACACAGTTAGTATCTTGTTGAGGACCTAACTTAAGTCCTTACCTTAAGAGCACAAAATATGTCATGTAAGATTCTTTGAGTTCTATGTCATTCTTTTTGGTTATCATTTCTTGTATTTTCATCTTGAGAGATGTGTTATTTCTTTTGCACAATTTTCTATGTTGATGTGGCATCTTGTGCAGTTAGGAGTTGACTACTTGATTGTGTTTCAACCTACCCTCAAGAGCGCATTATCAATTGATGTCAATTACTTGGGTTATGTCTTACAACTCCATGGAAGGACCTATATTGTAATTAGATGCCCGACTGGCTGACTTGTGGTCTAGTTGACTATATCTAGACCTCGATTTGATGTAGGAAAGTAGCATGAAAGTTCTTCGGAAGTAGAATGGTAGAAGATAGTTCTTGAGAATCTTTGTATTGGCCACAACTTGGAAGGCCTCATAGTCATGCATATTGGATTTTATTACATATAGTTTATCATGCGAATTGTGCAATCAATTAGTAAATCTATGAATTCATGTTGTCTATTTGATGCAATCATGTGTACTCTTAGTAGGATTGTTAGGCGATTGGACTTCCATCCTCTCATCTACCTCCCCTGCATCAAGTGGTATCTATTTAGTGGTTAAATGGAAGCACTTTAATAAGGATGTAGACTTCCACTTTCTGATGTCACTAAGCAATTAAAATGTGTGTGTGAGGGAAAGAGGGTAATTTCCAAATATGATTCCACTTATGACCCAAACTAGATTAGCTAGGACCCAAAGGAATAAGAGAGCTAATATTAAATTCAAATTATAAAGAGGAATGGAATACAAGGAAAGGTACTCTCTTAGGCCCTTAATAAGATAATGTGAATGCATAATTGAACTAGTTGCTTAAACAAAGTAAATCTAGATGTTATGGAAAGACAATTAGCCCAATTAAGATGTAAATCTAGGGTAAAGATATGAAAGGAAATAAAATATAAAATACTCACCTTGAAATGTGTAGAGGAATATGTATTTTTTCTCCAAAATTTGCAGATCTGAACTCCATATGAATATCTATCTGCGGATCTCAAAATAAAATGGCGAAAGGAACAAAACCTAGAAATCTCCCTCAAATCTAAGATTGAAGGACTAGGTTGACATGGTAAGATATCATACAACTAGGTTAACATAGTTCAAGGATTTATAACTAACAACTCCAGAAAGATTTTTTGGGGGTTGGGGTTTGATGAGGGCTTGCTTTGGTCAAGCTCTAGATTTAAGGAATTAACCGTAATTGAGAAATGTAAATGTAAATCACTAAAAGACAAGATGAATATTAGGATTCACCTTGTTTGTATTTATGTAAATGTAATGTAAATCTTGAATTAGGAATGTTTGGTATTTCCACTCTTTGTAGCGGATCTACCATAATTCCATCATGGTGTAATGGAAATAGAAGTGAATCAATGAAGAAGATGATGAATGATTCAGTATAGATCTCCTCCCTTGATGGCCAACAATAAGCTAGATTTTGAAGATGAAATACCCATAAAGGATCCTTCAATGATAGATAGAACTCTTCTTGCTTGAATGCTTTAAAAAATTGAATACTTGAACTCCTTGAATGAAAAAGGGCATAAATCTTCCCTTGAGAGAAAGATCTTAGATTAATTGAGTGTGTGATTGAGAAGAGATATGAAAATGAAGCCTCCAAGTCTCCTTATATATGAGTTTTTGGGAAGGAAAACAATATAGCCCTACTAGATAATAGTCAAAAATTAATTAAACCCCCAAGGCCTTTTGGGTCCCTAGCTTCAAAAGTGCCAAGGATGAGGTCAACCTAGTCCTACAGGTCTAGCCCAAGGTGCCACAAAAGTAGAGGTAGGTGCCAAAATGATAAGGTGGAAAGAGGAAGAAGATATAGGGAAAAATGAGATCGAGCATAGGCATATCCATGGTCCATAGAGGGAATTATGAAGAGGGAGCTAAAAATTTTAAAAGGCAAGTGCATTCATTTTAAGATAGTACATTTAGCCCCTACTTTAGCGAGTGTATGAGTTTCCTCAATCTCACAGTAAAGTAGATCAAGCGCAAAAGAGAAAATCTTATCATGATTTAGGAGGAAAAGAAATCATTAAGCACCCAATAGACTTGGGTATTTATCACATCTAGAATCATAATAAGAGAGATAAGCACTACAAAAAGGGGTGTAGTTACTTTCCCAATAAGTTTTGTGTGCCTTATTGTGAAACACACAAGAAAAAGGAAAAAAAAGAAGAGGGAAAGGTCTCTGCAAAAGGGGATGGTATGGAAATTTCTAGCAAATGTTTGTTGCATGCTAGTCAACCCATCAAATGATGAACTAGATGGTCTAGCAAGTGTGTATGGCATGCTAGTGAGTCCATCCAAGGATTCAACTTCAAGGGAACTTGGATGTGTATATCTTAAAGGGATCGGAACAATATCAAGCTTCCTAAACTGTTAGTTGTCAAAAGAAGGGTTGAACGAAGGATTGAGCTTCCCAAACTATCAAAATTTTAGAGAGAGATCCAAAAGTGAGAGATACCAAACCCCCAAGAACAAATCCAATGAACTAAAAGGAAAAAGTGACAGAGGGGATAAACTTGAAATAACAATGCATAGATTCAGGTATACTGTAGAAATCATACCAAACACTTAAGGCTGAAGTACTATGAGTTGTACACATAATCTGTAGTTTTATTCCATGAAAAAAGGATGAGTGGAGTGTATGGCCTCACGTTAAAGAGACTGAAAACACCTTAATGGGAGTAATAACTTTAACAGAAATGTACTTGTACCCACTAAATAATGTTTCCACTACGACATGCCCCCAAGAAGAGAAACATATCAAGGGAAATGAGCACATAAGAAAGAGCACAAAGGGATCTACTAACTTTGGGGTCAGTAAGATCATATGATAATATGTAATATTATATCAAGAATGAAAATATCATCATTCCTCAAAGGAGGTAGAGCTATGACAAAATGGAGGAAAAGACACAAAAGAGCTACGAAGAAGAGTCTTTTTGGGCCAATAACATGTAGATCAAAAAGAGTAAGTGCTACCATATCATAAGTAACCAAGAAGACTACACAAGATTATTGGTATGAACAATAGCACAAGCATGGCATAACATATAACACCATATAGAAGAAAAATAGAAGAATGTGTACAATAGGGAGATTATCGTATCCTCTTGAGCTCAAAAAATCAACAACGACTATCTAAAGAAATCAAAAGACACAGCATAAAATAGAAACAAACACGAAAACACAAAGACTACTACAATGAATAAAGTCCACTTCAAGTGTTTCGTGTGCCCCCCCCCCAGATGAAATGCTAGGGGAAGGATGGAGATTCATGAGAGGATCAATATCCATTATAGTAGGAATCACAACGAGTCTTAAGCAAGGACTTGGGGAGTCACTATACTCATTACTAGGAGTGATTGTAAGCTGTGTAGAAAGCATGTTAGGCAAATCACTATTCCTATCAATTAAGTCTTCATCACTACTATCATCTCAAGGATCTTCCATATCGAGCTTAATAGAATCTAAAATACAAACATAATCATCATATCTATCCATATGCAAAATGTTACCTTGTCTAACTTCCTCCAAAGACTTACACAAAGTTTGATCAAAGGAAGGAAAAGGTTGAGAAGAAGATGAAGGTTGGGAAGCAAGAGAATGAGTTGTAGCCTTAGATTTAGCTTAATAATTCTTGTGACACTGACAAGCATGATGATTATGAATAGTCTTACGAGATATAGTAAAAGTATTAGGACCAACTACCATAGGTTCCAAAGAAGAAACATCAACAGGTGAGTAGATGTAGAGGGTAAAATAGGTTTAGAAGTAGAAGGATCAATACCTAAGATAGGTGCAGGTGAACAACCCATAGGAAGACTCAACTCCATGATCTTAGCTACTTTATGTTGTTGATAATTTCTATAGAGATTATCAAGATGAGTAGGTGGTTTTTCAAGACGAGACGACCAATAAAAATCAATCTCAACACGATCTCTAGGACTCGATGGTTTATAAAGAGAATGATTAATAGTAATAATGTTTCTATCATGAGGAAATTTAATACATTTATGAATAGGAGAAGCTGTGACTTACATGGAAGAAAGCCATGGAATATCAAGCTTAACTTGAAATTGATAAAAAGTAGGAATAACAACAAGTTATAAAAAACAATTTTCCCTGATAAAGTAACCTTCAAAGTAATAGAACCTTGAGGATGATAGAGAAAACCATTAAAAGTTTGAATCCATATAGGAGTTGAATCATAACTATCTCTATGTGATTATTTATTAAAAAAGGTGTTCTTCAGTGATAACATTCACAATAGAGGAAGGATCAACCAAAGTACCACAAGAAGGAATATGAGTAACTCTAGTAGTGATATAAAGAGGACCATCAAATGTCTTAAACATATCAGACCGACTAAAGGTGATAATAGATGCCTATTCAAGTTCAGGTAGATAAGAAATCAAAGGTTTAGGTGCTAACTCAACATGATTCACTTCTTGTATCTTCTCATCATGATCAACGTAGTGATTAGAAGGAGATTGATTAATAACATTCATTTAGTGAGAAGGCAAAGGATTAGTGTAAATTTGAAAATTCAGATTAGGTGGTGCAATAGATTAATTTGTGTTATTAACTTGAGCATCAACAGATATAGCCTTAGAATCAATAAGGTCCTGAATAGCATTCTTCAAACCGTAACACTTTTGAGTATCATGACCTAGTTGATGGTGATATTGATAGAATGCATTTGAATCAGAAGACTTGGGAAATGACTTACTATTATCAATAGTACATATAGGAGGAATATTAGGAATATGAGCATGAATCAATTTAGTCATCACCTTGGATAAAGGTTTGTATAGGTGAGTATAATGAGGAATAGGACAAACCATAGAGGAAAAAGTAATTGTACCTCAGGATGTAGGAACCACTTGATCATCAAATATATTTCTAAACTTGATTTTGATGAAATTATTAGGTTTAGAAATCTTATCACAAGAAATAGGACCCACCAAAGTAGAGCTCTCGAGTTGAATCACTTGTAACTAGTAATAGTGAAGCATTGCACATAGGTGTGAAAAGTAGGTATACTCAGTACGGAGAATCTTATCCCTATGTCTTTTTGTAAACTAGAGATAAAGATACATTGGATATCATGATCAGACACAATATAAGAAATCTGAGCATACAAATATTTAAATCCACCAATAAATTCAATAACTTTCTCTTTAACATTATGCTTACAATGCATTAAATCAATTAAAGAAATTTGAGGACTAATATTGTTTTGAAACTATCAAGTGAAAGCATTAGCAAGAGTTTGCAAAGAATGAATAGAATAAGGAGGTAGAGAGAAATACCATTGCAAGGCTCTATCCCTAAAAGTACACAGGAACAACTTAGCCATAAGCCTATAGTTGTGAGCAAAATCACTACATATAGTATGAAAAGCTTTAACATGAATTACAGGATCTCCCTTACTATTACAAGTCTCAAAACAAGGTACCTCAATATGTTGCAAAATAACAACACGAAGGATATCTAATGAAATGGGATTAGCCACATCACAGGTAGGAATGTTATATTTATTGTACTTAGATTGAGTTAATTGAGCAAGTTGTTGTTGTAAAGCTTATCAACTTACGAAGGAGGAACTCTTAAAGCATCATCCTCATCATGTGATGAGTGAGAAGAGCTATGATCCATATAGGATTAAGATCATGAGTAAATATGTGATTGTCATCATGAGTCCTAGAAAGAAAAGATGAATCATGATCAAAAGATCCCATGAGTCTTTGACTTTGCCTAATGGGAACGCTATAGGTTGGAAAGGATTAAGATCATGAGTAAATATGTGATTGTCATCATGAGTCCTAGAAAGAAAAGATGAATCATGATCAAAAGATCCCATGAGTCTTTGACTTTGCTTAACGGGAACGCTATAGGTTGGACTTCATGTAATTAAGCTCATAAAAGAGGACATCACAAAAGGAAACCCTAATGAGATCTAACCATGCAAATGTAATGAAGAGCATAAAGGGATATTTAATCACATACAAGATAGCTAAATCTAACTCTATGAAAGAGAGGGCACAAATTAGGTTCACCAAAAGAAAATCAAGTTGAGGCCGAATAAGAGAGATTTCCAAAAGAGGAATATTTAACTCCAAGAAAGAGGGTAAAAAGGTCAGGTTCACTGAAATAATGTAAACACCTAGAATAACTAATATAACTCCAAAAAGAAATGGGCACAAGTTGGGTTCACCAAAATTTTTAGTGGTAAAATGGAAGCACTTTAATAAGGATGTAGACTTCCACTTTACGAGGTCACTAAACCATTCAAATGTGTGTGAGGGAGAGAGGGGAATTTCCAAATATGATTCCACTTATGATCCAAATTAGATTAGCTAGGACCCAAGGGAATAAGGGAGCTAATACTGAATTCAAATTATAAAGAGGAATGCAATACAAGGAAATGTACTTTCTTAGGCCCTTAATAGGATAATGTGAATGCATAATTGAACTAATTGCTTAAATAAAGTAAATCTAGATGCTATGTAAAGACAATTGGGTAAAGATATGAAAAGAAACAAAATATAAAAGACTCACCTTGAAATGTGTAGAGGAAGATGTATTTTTGCTACAAAAATCACAAATCTAAACTGTATCTAAATATCCATCCACAGATCTTGGAATAAAATGACAAAAGGAACAAAACCCACAAATCTCCCTAAAATCTAAGATTGAAGGACTAGGTCCACTTGGGAAGCCATCCTACAACCAGGTTAACATAGTCTAGTGATTTGCAACTAATGACTCCAGAAAGCTTACAAATTGTAGGTTCCAAATTTGTAATCCCTTTTGCTCCCAACCTACATTTCAACACAAAAAATATAGGTTTGGGTTTGGGGTTTGATGAGGGCTTGCCTTGGTCAAGCCCTAGGTTAAGGAATTAACTATAATGGAGAGATGTAAATATAAATGACTGAAAGATAGGATAAATGTTAGGATTCACCTTGTTTGTATGTATGGAAATGTAATGTAGATCTTGAATTAGGAATGTAGGGTATCTCCGCTCTTTGCAATAAATGTACCATAATCGCATCATGGTGCCATGGATATAGAAGTGCATCAATGAAGAAGATGATCAATGCTTGAATGTAGATCTCCTCCCTTGATGGTCAATAATAAGCTAGATCTTGAAGAGGAAATGCTCACAAAGCATCCTTCAATGCTAGATAGAAATATCCTTGCTTGAATGCTTTAAAACTTTGAATACTTGAACTCCTTGAATGTAAAAGGGCATAAATATTCACTTGGAATAAAGAAGTTAGATTACTTGAGCGTGTGATTGAGATAAGATATGAAAATGAAGCCTCCAAGTCTCCTTATATATGAGTTTTCGAGCGAGAAAATAATACGGGGTGATTGGATAATGGTCAAAAACTAATTAAACCCCCCACCTGCATTTCAGGCCCTGAGATCCAGAACTATCGAGGACTAGGTCAACCTGGTCTAGGACTAAGTTGACTTGGGAGGACTAGGTTGACCTGGGTCGACCTAATCTAGACTAGGTTGACTCGAGTTGACCTAGTCTTGGAGGTCTAGTCTTAGGTGCCATAGAAAGCAAAGGTAGGTGCCAGAAAGATAAGGTGGAAAGAGGAAGACGATGGGGAGAAAAAGGAGATCAAGCATAGGTATATCCATGGTCCATAGAGGCAATTATGAAGGGGGAGCCAAAAGATCTTAGAAGATAAGTGTGTCCATTTTAAGACGATACAATATCAGAGCCTAGAATTAAATTAAATAGGATTCAATTTAATGGTCAATTAGGAAGAATTAAGTCATGTGGGGGATATTAAATAAATATATTTGATTTAAAATAGATTTATGGAGAAAATGGGTATTAAATTAAATTTAATACATTAGGGGATAATATTTGAATTTAATTTGAACACCTTAGGCAAAACATATTTAATTAAATAGGTAAGTGAACATAACAAATATAATTCATTATTAAATAATTGACTATAATGTTACAAGAGATATTAAATATATTAATATAGTCTTAGTGACGATTTTAAGCATTTACAAGTGCCCTAAAAATGATTCATTATTTCCCATATTAGCTTTTACTTTATCAGAGGTTTTGTTGTTGAAACGTATAATCAACTTCAACGTAATCTTATTGATTATTTTCATCAGAGAATAAATGTAGGAAAAAATATTTTAAAGCCTCTCTGCATTATTTTGGGCATTTGAATTTCATGGTAACCCTACAGCTCCTATATACTAGCTACATATTAGGGCAATTATAAGTTGAATTCAAATGGACCACTACTGTAATATATGTACATGTTCCTGTGTACAAGGACCCACTACAAAGTAAGGCAATTTTAGCAAGAGATTTAATGGCAAAGCCTCCAAATCAACCCATTTCCATAAAATAAGGATTCTTTATCTCTCATGTTTGATTTTTCCTCATTGGAGGTTCTTCTATTGCAACACATAATCACATATAAATTTAGATTCTTATTGTTATCTTCATCAAAGAATAATTTGCATGAAAATCCATTGCAAAGCCTCTCTTCAGTAAACTAGGTATTTGAAAATTAAAGGACTAATGTATTTTTTCAAAAACTCATTAATTGAATCTCACGAGTTGTGAAACTTGATGTCCATAATCAATATATGACAAACTTTTTTTTCCAAAAACCCAATGAATTGAATCTTCTAAGATGTGGAAACTTCATGTTGATAAGGTTTTGTTTATGCACAAATCCAAAAGAATGAAACTCATGAATTAGATCTCATGGTGTGTGAAACTTGTGTTAATAAACTCTTTCTTAAAGAAAAATAATAATCAAACAAGTTTATTTTCCATAAACTCATCAATTGAATCACACAAGGTCATGAAAACATGATGTGTATGATCAATCCTTGTAATTTTATTTTCCAAAAAGAGCACCCACACCTATTTTTGGAGAGAGAAAATGGTAGAAATGCATAACTTCTCCAATAAAGCGTTAGAATCCAAATCCAATGTAGAAAAAATAAATTTATAACAATTTGTGAAATAAAAAATCCTTATGAAAAATATATCTACAATATAACAACGACCAAATTTCTCATATTTTTTAACATAGCTCAAGAAAACAATGCACATAAGATCCTCATCAAACCCTTCTACAACAAAAGCCATTCAAGAAGAAACACAAAGGAAATGGAAATAGAATTTGACATAAAATATGTTTGGACAATACTTTGAGACTCAGCGAGTTCAAGGCTAGAGAAAAGAAATTGCAGAACATTTTTAATGTAGGGCAAGGTAAATACTAAGGCAAAAACATAACTATGAATTACCATAATGAAGAATTTAGAATAAACACCATTATTATGTGGTCTCTTGATTCTAATTTGGAAGAAAAAGGTTGACCGCAAGGAAAAGGTATATGGAGACATGTTCTTAACATTTGGCTTGTGGAAGAGTAGCCACTGAAGAAAATCACCAAACTGAGCTTAAACAATAAAGTTGATGGGGAGGGAGTGATCACGATATTTGTCATCTCGAAGAGTTTCTACTAGTCACAAACATAACATAACACATGTTAGAAGGGAGAATGGCTCGATGGTGCAAGAGCACCTAGGTAGGACTACATTGTAACCTAGGGTTCCTAGTCAAGTCTCGGCTTGTAGTGGTCTTAGCCAAGACACTAGTGCAATAAGGGGGCTAGTTAGTCCTAGAATGTGACTTAATCATCAGGAGGTCTAATTAGGTCATTGGAAATATTCAATGTTACTTGTTTATCCAGAGTTGCTAGGTATTGTGCAAATGTTGTCATTATTGTCAAATATGACATTTGTGCATTTGGAGGGCTAGATTGGACAAAGAAAGGGTGGAATAGTGGTTTTCATGAGGTTTTGACCAAGTTTGGTCTAACTATGCAAAATATTGTCAAGTTGCATGAAAACTTTGCAAAAATTGCAAAAGTTGTCATGACAACTTTTGTTGTTTTGAGTGCATCTTCGAGCAAGGGGTTGAATAACTACCTAGAATGGTTGGGAAATGGATGTTTCGACCTATTTAAGGCCTCCCTCAACCTATGAGAAGGGTTGGTTGACATTTGAAGAAAGTTTTTTTGAAGAGCAAGCATAAACATTAAGCAATTTTATCACAGTTAAGGCATTTTGGCATTAATGGATTGGTCTCTACACTGCAGCTCATGCATGAGTTAGTAGAGGTTCTTAATTGATTTTGTGTGTGATTAGATAGGTTATTTCATTTCATTTTGTAAATATTTTGGTTTTAGCACTATCATTGGTATGAACCAAGCAGTCTTAACTCATGGGGTCATAACTCACATTCCCACCATGGCATCTGTATGGTTTCTTGGGATTTATGAGATGACTTCCTATACATTAAGTGTGTAGAATTTTGGGCCCTAGAGAGCAAGCTTGCTAATTTTATAGTGATGCCCTAGCCAAGCCTAAGTAGCATGGTTAGGGATCACATAGGTTGCAAGAGCAATTTAGTGGATTGAGTGCATTCATTGCCTCAATCTGAGCCTGTGGAGAGGTGGTCATATGTGTGAGGAAACCCCATGACCAAGGAGAGGTCTTGGTGACAAGTTTTAATAGGTGTTTGAATAAACCCTTGAGGATGATATCAACATGTTGGTGAAACCCTTATTTTTAGGCTTAATTCTAGCAACCCACTATACAAACAGGTTGGGAAAGTGAGACCAAGTAAATTTGAAAGGTCTTCCAAAAGGGTGTTAGAATATGGAGCTTTTTTCCCACCTTGTTAAGAAAGGTTTTGAGTTATAAGCCAAAAGGTGTGTTTGGAGGCCTAATTCCTTGTAGCCCTATTTGGCCTAATTTGGAGCAAATTCTTGAAATCGATAGGGATTTATTTTCATTTTTAGTTGATGAGCATTGGAATGGATCCAATGCCCTAGAAACAAACCTTCCTCTCCCTTGTTGGGTAGTCTTGATCATGTTGGAGTACTTGGTGTCGATGATCCAAGAAGACATCCATGGAGCATTGGTTGGGTTGAGTGGAATTCATTGTTAGTGTGGACAACTTGAAGAAGGGGAGGATTGGGAATAGGATCCTCCTAATCTAGGGTTAGTGGAAGAACCCTGATAGGCTAGAGAAATGGCCTAGAGAAGACCCTAATAGAAGGTAGGTTAGAGAGCAAGATTTTCCCTTACACTAGAGTGGTATTAGAGCACCAAAAGATTGGGCTTGTGATTAGATGTTTTAGACTAAAGAATCAGTAGGTGAGACAAAAATGATAATGAATGCAGAGTTAGCCAAAGAAAAGGGTGAGAAAAAGAAGATAAATATAATCCTTGAAGAAGCCCTGGAAGACATGAAGACAAAGCTAGAAGAAGTTGTTGAGGCAACTAAGACTAAAGACAAAGAAGGTGAAAGTAATGATAGAGGTAAGGAAAAGATTGATGAGGAAGACATAATTCTTGAACTAGACCCTCCATTGAATTAGGAACCATTCTTGAAAGCTATCAAGGCACTAGGGGGAAAAGCACCAGAAGGAATCTCATTGTTTAGTTGAAAGATGGACACTAATGTAGTGATGAAATGGATTGAGGAGATGGAAAATCATTTGAGTGTGAAGGTGTCATAGAGGCATAAAAAGTAAAGGTTGCAAGATCAAGACTGAGAGGTTCAACATTGACATGGTGGAAATACATGCAAGATGAAAGGATCATAATGGGTAAAAAGCCCATAGCCAACTGGAATGTCATGGTGACTAAAGTAAAGGAAAATTATCTGCCAGAAGATTATGAAGTGTAATTACATAGAAAGAGGCAAGGTCTAAAGCAAAAAGACTTGGATGTGGCCTCTTACATAGAGGAATTTAGAAAACTATGCCTAAGGCCCAAGATTCAAGAAGAGGAACCTATTAAGGTAGCAAGATATTTGGGTGGACTAAAGTGGAACATCTAGGGAGAGTTAAGCCTATGGATCCCTACCATTGTTCAGAAGTGTCATAAATTGGCTCTTAAGGTGTAAGAAGAGAATAAGAAGAAGGGATACTCTAATTTCAGAAATAGAGGTAGAGGAAGAAACCAAAGAGGGCATAGAGGTGGATACCAAGGTAGAGGTAATGATCAAAGAAACCAAGGGGAGTCTAAACTTGTTGAACAAGGTTGTGAAACTACTCTAAGAGGGGGTTATATAAGAGGAAGAGGTAATCAAGGAGGCTCCAATACAAGGAGAAGTTCAAGTAGAAGAAATTCATACTTTGCAAGTATGAAGTGTTATACTTGTGGAAAGTTGGGTCACCCTGCCTATAGATGCCTTGATAAACTGTCATGTCCCTTTTCAAATAATTAAAAATAATAATTTTTGCCAAAGGCAGGCAGGCCCAAGAAGGTGAAGTTTCAGAAAAAAGGGGTTAATCTTTGGAAACTATTGGACTAATAAATGAAAATTATTATTAAAATATGTTTTATTAACCCCTCTTGGACGTGAGTTAGGGTTATGCCCTCTTTTAAGGAGTTTGGAGGCATTTTGGGCCCATTCCAGAACTTGATTTTGCTCATTTCTTTGTTGTTCTTCAGAGGCTGCCAAACTTGTGGAGAAGGAGACCCAAGAATGGGAGTTTGCAGGTTTCCAGGAAGGCTAAGAATGGTATTTTAAAGCCATTCCATGTGCATGCTCATGAAAAGTTTTCCTTTGTGCTGAATAGTGCAGATTTGTGGATTTTCGGGTGTGTTTTTTTGTAAGAGTTTGGTGTTTCCGGTTGAGTATTTCATATCAGTTTGGTTTGCTACTGTATTTCAAAATTTTAGATGTTAAAATAGAGCTGAATATATGTATTTGGTTGTGATTATACTTCTATGATAGATTATTAATGTTTTTGTGGTGTTTTCGAGCTATCCTGTGTTGTTTTTGGGAGCCCGATGAGCATTGTTTTTATCCTCCGTTTGGGAGTTGTTGTGTAAATGTTATACAGATCTAGAAATATCATTTTGTAGGCTGTTATGCTGCTGAAATTTCTATAAAAATTTCCACTTTCAGATTTATTAATAATATGTGAAGCTATGAAGTTTTTGGCACTATTTCGGGCATACCCGATTTGGGGTTTATTGAGAAATTGGTGGATCTTTGAAATATTGGTTGTTTGATTTTAAAGATCTGATTAGAGGTTTGAAATATCATATAAAATCAGTAAATGGGCATTTCAGTGGTATCAGAGCTATGATCTTGCCAGCCTGAGGGTTTGTAGAAGTTTGCATGTCAGTTTTGACAACTACCCAAATCTTGCATGTCATAATTTATGGTTGCATGTTGCTTCTAATCAACTGCATGTCAAAATTTATTGTTGCATGCTACTTCTAATCATTTGCATGTTAGTTCTTGGTGAATTTGGTGGTTTCATGTTGCTTCTAATCAGTTACATGTCAAAATTTATGGTTGCATGCAACTGAGTGAAACAGAAAAGGGATATTTACAACGAGAAAAGAAGAAAGAAATTTTGATCAAACCTCCAATTGAAAGTAAAAGTACAAAATCCAAGGAAGGAAAAAGTACTGCTGATCCAAATGAGATGGCAAAGAAATTCTTCTAAGACATCCAAGAATGGACAGGTATAGTACAGAGTCTCAGAGGACACGATCTTGGACAATTGATATCTAGAGTCAGAACAGTAGAAAGGATGGTTATTTAGACATTCAAGATAAACTTAGGAAAATAAGCCATGACATGTCTGAACAGTTGGTTAAGCACCACCGTATGATGAATGACATGATGTCTGACCCAGCTAAGGTGGATAAGTTGACTGGATTTCTATTTGGCAGATTTTCTCACAGGGCAGATGACACAATTACCAAGAACTTGCATGAGGAGTTTGAGAAACTAGCTTATAGCCAGGTAGAGGTCTCAGATTCTACTCCGCCACAGGAGGTAGTGAGAAAGGATATTACGTAGATTGATAGTAATGGTCAACTTGATAGTCAAATTGAGACAATTGTATAAAGGTCGTCAAAGGGTGATGTCACAGGTATTCAGGATGGTATAGTTACAACAGGTAGTGACTATAGCATAGTGGGTTCAGATGATGATTATGAGGATGTTGTTGTGCATGATGGTGAGATACCTGGTAGAGATGAGCAGACATTGAGCATTCATGACTTTGCTGAGAAAGAGTACCAGGCACAGTTAGATGCTTTGACACATGAGGTTGAGGCTGGTAGTACTTCACATGATTTGTCCAGCCAGCTGAAAGTGAACAAAGACAGTATTGTGACTTCATTATCTCATCATGACAGGTATGTGGAGTTAGTTGGTATTGGTCACATTACTCAGGTGAGGAGTTTTCTTGAGTTACCAGTTGATTCTAGTTTACAGATATGGACTCGATATTGTTATATTGGCATTTGGGATTTAGTTGACTGGAGATCTTTAACACTTTTTGGTAGTAGTGTTTGTTTGAGTGCTATCATGGATTTGATTAGCAGATTGCACAGTGTTGTCTTTTCTTGTGCCAGCAGCTTGTCCAATGCTGGTATTAGTTTTTATACACCGGTGTTGGGCTTTGTTCATATATCTAGTCAACCATACTTGCTTGAATGTGTTGATGATCTTTCATATTTGGCAATGTGTACAGATGAGTCCCAGGATCATATTGGCATTGATGACATCCAGGAGGATGCAATGGGTAGTTTTGAAGACTTAGTTTCCTTGGCAGTTTCTTTTGGTATAGAGGAGTTAGACATCAGTCCTACAGTTTTTGATACTCCATATGTTGATATGAGCTTTGGAGTTGATTCACAAGATATGGATGGTAATACTCTAGAGACTAGTAACTTTGAGGATACTCCTTTAAACAGTGCATTAGAGGAGGTTTGTAGGAGACAGTCTAGCCAGTGCCATCATGTGTCTAATAAGTTGAGAGTTAGTGAGCGAGATATTGCTATCACTTGCCAGCATTTTGATGTTGCTCGTCAGTTGTTAGCAGTTTATGGATGGGGTTCTCCTACTAGTGATGAGCAGGAAGGCAATTATCTTTCCTTGACAAAGATCCACTCTTTATGGGAGGCTATTTGGATTTTGAGACAGAATTATATGCAGTTGGTAGCTGACAGAGATTATCTTACGAAGTGGGGGAGTATAGCATATGACGCATTATTAGCCAAGGAAGATGAGGTGAATGAGCTTACTCAACAACTTGAGGTGACTTCTGAGATTCTTGAGAGTACACAGTTGGCTTTCGAGGAGCTGCAGTTTCATTTAACTAAGGTGACCATGGAGTTGGAGCGACTGCAATCTTTACCAAATTCTGTACAGTCACAAGCTGTGGTGTCTAGTGATTTGAGGATGTCCATGGTCGAGATTGTCAGAGATAGTGGAGATGGGGATGCATCCATCCTTAATACTAACATTGGCATATCGGGTTCATTCCCACTAGAGTCAGGTTTAGTTGAGTTGGGTACTGCAGCAAATTGTTGTGGTATGCCTGACATGGTGGTGGTCTCTAGTACTAATGGCACAGAGACTAGAGATGTTGTATCAAAGATCATGTGTGATGTTGGTGAGCCGGCAGTTGGCATGGTTCTTGCTAGTAATATTACTCCCTTGGCAATGTCTTCGGAGGTAGTAGTCAATTCCAACTTGGTTAGTGATCGATTGCAGTTAGTTTCATCTGGATTGCAGTTTGAGCCACCGACTGAGATTGGCGCATTCTATCGGCACTACATTGTGAGGTATGCTCATCAATTTACCTTTGATGACCATGTTGATGAGATGATGCTATAGATATGTACTTTGGTTCCTAGTGCTTGTCATCAGTTATGGGATAGTTTGATGCCTCGGGATGAGAGTTGTGATGGGCATGACATGGTGATAGCTTCTGCAGTTGACAGCTTGATAATACATGACGTAGAGCAGGAGTTTGAGAGTGATGCTTCAGCAGTTGTTGTTATTGATTCTACTCCTTTGGCTATGACATCTCCCGACTTAGCTGGTGATCAGTCACAGTGGGTTGTATCACTTGTTCATGGAAAATTTGGTTTAGGTTCCATTTCTTGCTATTTATCTTGTAATGTATTTTCACCATCAGCAGTGCATGGGAGTTATGGTTATGAGACAGTGGCTGGTGATTTGCAGAGTTGTGTTGACTGTAGGAGTTGTACAGTGTGTGGTTTCTCCATACTTGGTACATTTTCATTTGGAAGTGTTCACCATTGTTGTAGAGTTGGATTGTACATTCCATATAGGCTAGTGGGATGCGTTGATGGTATTTACTATGTTGGCAGTTTGATTTGTCCACTTTACTTGGGTTCTGATGTTCTAAGTGTAGACACCTAAATTTGATTACACTGCTTTGGTAATCTAATTTAGCCATCTCTAAAGGCATCATTAATTAAATTCTTATTTAATTAATCCTTTGCCATCCCTAGTTGATTAATTTAATTAATCATCTATAGTCCTAATTGATAAATCAAATAATCTATTATTTATCAATTAAATCCTTTTCTCCTATCTAATTCCAAAAATCCCCATTTATTAAATAAATCTATTTGATAAATGAAATCCTCAAATTCAAAAACCCCTAACCTATCTCTAATCCTCCATTTAGCCTAATCCACCCCATCCACCCATACTAACCAAGCTTAGCCACTAACTCACACACCCTCATTAATGCCATCCACTTGCACATCTCTAATATCCCTAATCTAATCCTAAACCCAAGCCTAATCCATCCCCGAATGTTGTCACATTCATTAAACAAGTTTAAGACTTTCCTAATCCAAACCAAAGTCTCCCCTCAAAAAGCCCAACCACTAAGTCATGAGTGCTCTTACAAAACATAAAAGACTCTTACAAGCCCACTCATGACTCTTACACCCATCTTCCACACTCTTCCCTCTTCCACACTCATTCCTCTTACATCCCTCTTACATACTCAACCCCACTCATCATGCCTTTAACCAACCCTTTACCCTACCCTCTCACACTCATCCTCCTTGTGACAAGTGTCACCTTCCCATTGGTGTTAAACAAGCACAATCCATGTGCTCTCCTTTGAGTGCATCATAGCCCTCCTTAAGCCTTCATCCATCCTTACATCTAAGCCCTCCATCCCTCTACCCCTTAGCCTATAAATTGAATCCCATCCCAAGCCATTTCATCAACAATCTTTGAGCTAAAGTTACCATGCTATTTTGAGAACCAAAGCCATCAATCTTACCCTTATAATGCCAAATTGAGAGCTCACAAAGCTACCAATTTACCATTACCCATCCCCATTGAAGTAGCTTTTGAGCATCTTGAGCATACATCCACAGCAAAAGGACACATCTACAGAATCCAGAAAGCATGGAGTGTTTTCTCTTGTGAGGTTTGCACTTCTTGTTTGCTTTCTTTGTCTAAGCATATATGTGAATTTAGTTTTTGGTTTGTGAATGTTTACTTTATTTGTTAATGTTCTTTGCATACTAAATCTTGTTCTACATTTTGGCACACCCGGTGGGACCCCACTATGGGTCATTTAATCATCTATTTTCATCTATATGTCATTTTTTCTAACCATCTAATGTTTGTTGTTGTTTGTGTGCTGTGAGGGTGTTTTGCTTGTTTTTGCAGGTTAAAGAACGCACTTAGGAAGAAGAAATACCATCTAAAAAAAAAAAATTGCATTTTTCAACTTTTTTGGCCTCTGCAACCTTTTCTGTCTACGAAAATTCACGTCTGCAAAAATCGACGTCTGCGCAAATCGACGTCTGCAAAAATCCGCGTCTGCGAAAATCGACATCTGCGAAAATCCGTGTCTACGAAAATCCGCATCTGCGCAAATCGGCGTTTTTGCTTATCACCTGTGTTCTGTGCTGCAAATCTATTCTGTCGTCTTCAAATACTAGCGTCTCTGTATTTCAGCGTCTCCGTATTGTGGCGTCTCCGCTTGATAGACTGTCGTCTCTGCCTGCTTTCTGCACTTTGTAGCTAAAAAAAAAAAATTAAAAAAAAAAGAGTATAAATCAAAATTTGACTTTTAGTGGTTCCGTAGGATTTAGACCATTTTAAGCATTTTTACGTGTAGAAAAAACAACAAAAAAAGTTTTTAAAAAATTTCCCATAGTTAAGCTCTCATTTTTGAAGATTTTGGCTAACTAACTAAATTACTTTTTTTTGTCTCATTGCAGGTTGGAGCACATATGGAACCACTAACCATGTTTCTTGTAGGTTTTCATGTTGCTAAAAAATGAACTTGAATGCTTAACCATTTGTCTTTGAATGCATGTTGCTAAAAAATGAACTTGAATGGTTAAACACATTTTCCATTGAATGAATGTTGCTCAAAACACACTCTTGAATGCCATGGATTAAAATCAACTTTCCTTGGAATGCATGCTTAAAACAACAAATCCAATCTTGAATGCCAAGGATCAATTAATCATTGCAATATCAAACACTTCATTTGGAGCTTCTAAAATTGAACAAAACAAATCTCTTTTCCACATGCAATCTAGGTAAAGTTTGATTTTTGGACATTTAAGAAACTTTGTTAAGTTAAAATACAAATTTACAAAAATCAATTTGAGTAGTTCCTTGGACTCACCTCTTTTCTAATCACCCATCAAATATTAACCATTGGTTGCAATCTCAGCGCCATTTATGGGGATGGGTCTACTTGAAAAAGGTGTTAAATGTTCCACAATCTAACTCACTCACTTGGTCTTTGAACGTTTGCTTTAACTTTATCAAAATTCTTAAATGGCCAAAACTCTAGATTAAATCGATCACACTTCAAGTTTGGGCACTAAAATTGAACAACAACTGATGTGGAGAGCCTCCGGGCGCTCGCTTGAAATCGAATCTCACACACTTTTGTTTTGGGCTTAAAACAAACTCACACTCAATCTTGAATGCCTTAAAGAAAATTAATCGATACTTGACGTAGAGGGCCTCCGGGCGTGCGAGTTTGCTTTTGTTGACCCTAACTCTTCTTATTGTTTGCATTCTTCGATCGATTTACTTTTGTTGGCGCTTCAAGTTGGAATTGAACATTGTCTCTTAAACATGAGTGCTTGCAAAGTCTAGATTAGCACACATAAGAGTCAGTTGGTAAAAGAACAAGCGTTTTTTTTAGCCCAAGGTCATCCAAGTCTTCTCTCCCCTTGTCGTCTTTCGAGGCCATCTTGGGTGCATAAGATTAGGATCCAAAACCTTGTTTCTTTTTAGGAGGCCTGCTTGGGGATTTCATCACCCCTTGGACGACCTCAACTCCAGCGTTCCGGCGGAGTATAAGAATCGGGAGGTGAATCGAAAGACACCTCTCTTGGGATCAAGATTTTGTCATTCGGGCTAAGCCTTAAGGAACTTTATACCCTTGAGAAGTGAAAGAGGAGAAGTGGGTTACCGCTCCTCTCAGCTGTGTGACATCTTTTTGGTCTCATCTATGGATTTGGGCCTCACGTACCTTGCGTATATCGAGGACTCCCTAGCTAAACCAACTGTCAGCCTTGCAGAAAACCATCTAGGATGTTAATGTGTTTGGAGTGACTGATCAAAACATTTGTAGAATATACACACTCCTTGGCGCAAGTATCACATTCTGAGAACCACAAACTTCTATCTGGGTGTTCCTATCTATTGCTTGTTTTTATTTATTGAATGAATGTTTGCCAAACTTGGTTAATCCTAACTTAGGGCACACTTAGCGTAGTCACTGCCTATTTTAGAAGATTGAACAAATTGAAGCAAAACAATTGAGATTTTTCCCAAAGCCAAGCAAATTCAGGAATTTATGTCGAAACAACCCAAACCCAAGCAGAAGTTTCACAAGGTCAAACTCAAGCCATCTCTAGCATACCAAGAACTTTCAGCCAAGAGAAAAGAAATAACACCAAGCCCACGAATTGCCAAACTTCACAAAGCAGAGGACAAAGCTATCGACGAAGCACTTCAAGAGGCTTGGTTAGAGCGCACCATCAAATTTAGCCAACATCCAGGAGTTAATCATGCTTATGCGTTACCAACTAGGCATGATTTCTATGATTAGACACCCTCGTTTCTCCACATCTTCTTGGATAAGCTTCACTTTAGAGTCATCTTTGTAGAAAAGCCAGCCATCTTAGGTTATCCCCTTAAGCATTATTAGCTCATCCATATCATTTAGAATCATACCATCTAGCTAGTAATCGAAAATCTGCACATCTAAGCTTTCAAAATTGTTGTCACCTTGCTAAAAGTTTGCCATTCCTAAAATCTTCCAAATCCACCACTCTCACCAAGGTTATCCCTTTGACAGAGCTTTGTCTAGGGTAATCTAGCTTTGTCACTTGTTATCCCTCATCACCTTGAGCTAAAGGTTGGGATCCACAAGTGGTCAATCTCATGTTCTTCCTAAAAGATCATCAGTCTATCCTTAAGTTGACACAATCACCACCAAGCTTGCACATAGGAAAGCAGACCTTTTGTGCTTTGACAACATATCTTTGAAGTTAGAATCCCCAATCCAATCCTCCTTAGGTTTTTTCATATAGCTTTGCCTCAACCTAGGAAATCATTTGCATAGAAAAGCCTTCCCCCTTTTGCATCCATCAGCATTATTGCATCTCATCCCTAGGAGCATTTTTCATGCCACCCGTCACTCGCTTAGCCAAGAAGAAAGAAACAATGGAGCCCTATCATTTGGATCGAACAGCCTCACCCCCCTTGAGCACTCAGCCATCCTTCAGCCCAGAGCAAGCTATGCCATCACCTACTGACATTGAAGCTTTCATGAACCAACCAGGAAATGCAGTATTGGTAAACGCCATTATAGACAAAAACAAAGAGACAATCATGGCTAATTTTCGAAGGGACAATGTAGGAACCTTTGACTTTGGAAGACCCCCTCCATTATCATATCCATCTCACCCATTGTTTGGGCAGCTGCCACCACCCATAGGCTCTTATGATCCAAATTATCCTCAATATATTCCAAAAGAAGAGCCTCCAGCCAATCCATATGACCCAACAGACCCAAACATACCATCATCCACCCAAGTTGAAATCTCCATGCCGCAAGCCAACCCAGCCACCACCACTCCATCCTTGGTTCATACCTCTCTGCTCCAAACCCCCTTTACTCAAAACACCTCACCGTTCACCCCCTTCACTATTGTTGCTGCTCCCACACCTAGCCTTCCAAATCCACCCATCTCCCAAATTAGTGCTAGCATCTTTGGCCAACCTCAGCAATATACAACAGGGATGCCACCCATGGGGCCAAGTAATCAACCTTTCATCGCCCCCAGCTTGTTCACCACAGCCCAAAGTACAATCCCATCATTTCCATTAAGTCTTGGGAGCTCAATACCACCAGCCACAAATCCACGAGCTACTACCTTCACTCCACAAAGCTATCAAATCCCACAAGCTACTGCCAATCTTCTACCAAGCTCCCAAGTGACCCCAACTCCCACCACCACTCTACCAAGCTTCTAAATCCAACCACAAAGCTATCAAACCCCATCAGTTACATTCCCAAGCTTTCAATTCCCACCACCTCCACCACCAACTAATCCATTACCTCCAATTACCAACTACTTTTCAATGCCACTTCTAGGAGGTAATCCACCACCCCAGCCAACCACCAATTATTTGCAGATACCATCCCAAATGGGGGCACAACCCACATATATTGGTCAAACCCCACAAGCCCTCTGATCCTTTCCCCAAGCCTCACAACCATCTTATACCTTACCTCCACAAAGCAATCCATTTATCCCACAGCCAGCTTATGTTCCTCAATCCCAACCTCAAATCCCATATCAACAGCAAGCCTCGCAGCACATGCAACAATATGCGCCACCTCCCCCCCAACAACTCGTCATCCACCATGCAGCTGCCCAAACAATGTACAATCCCTATCAGCAAATCCCTCACAGCCATCCATATTCAGTGGCCCCATCCAGCACATACCTACCTCAAGGCACTCCTACATTGGGGGCACCCCAACCATCACCTATCAATTCAGAGTGGGAGCAAATGAAGACAGCTCTGAAAGCCATCCAAGAAGGGAATGATCCAAAGACATTCAAGTTTGAGAATGTGTGTCCTTACCCATTTGACAGAGCCATTACCACGACACCATTTCCCAAACACTTTGAGGTACCTAAATTTGACAAATTTAGAGGAAAAGGAGACCCTATCACACATATCAAAGAATTTTACATGCATTGCCAGGACGTGGCATACAATGATGTCTTCCTCTTGCGCCTTTTTCCCAAAAGCTTGGTTGGACCAGCTCTTGAATGGTTTTATAGAATCCCCTATGGCACAATTAAAAACTTTGCTGAATTATCTGAGGCATTTGTAGCCCAATATGCCCATCTTGTTGAAACAGAGCTATCAATAGTTGATCTTGTCCACACCAAGCAAAAAGGTGGAGAAAGCCTTGTCGAATACCTGCAAAGATGGCAAACCCTTACCACTCGCATATCCTGCACCTTGCCAGAACGCCATGTGGTGAAAATGTTTATTGATAATGCACATCCCAGCTTGGCTCACCACATGACCATGAACTGTTTGCAGACCTATAAGGATATCAAAGAGAAAGGAATGATTCTTGAGCAAGGACTCATCAAAGATGGTGTGGTAAAGATTTACAAAAAGGCCAACCAAAATCAATCACATTCCAATGACAAGTCTAGGTATTGGAACAAAAACAAGCATGTTGCAACAGATGGGGTTACTGACATCAGACATGTGAATATTGTTGGTCCTTCTCAAAACCAGTCTAACCCACCATATCAAACAAACAACCAACAAGCTATCAATTACCAACAACGAAATAACCAAAGCTATCAAAACCACAATACAAGACCCAACTTTCAAGGGTCTAACAATCAAGCTAATGCCATCAATGTAGCTGCAGGGCAAAAGCCCAGATTCCAACCTGCACCTAGAAACTATACACCCCTTGGTGAGCCATTGGATGTTATTTTTGAGAAATTGGCTAAGGAAAACCTCATCAAATTTTCTCCTACCCAAAAAATTGATCCAAGCCAATCCAAAGCTGCATGGTACAAGGACAATGAGTATTGCAAGTTCCATAGAGTAAACGGTCACACCACCCTCAGATGCATGAAACTGAAAGACTATGTGCAGGACCTCATTGATCGGAAGAAAATCACTGTTGGTGCCCAAACCTCTCCCAATGCAGGCTTACAAATTTATCAAAATGCTTTTCCTCCACACAACAACCAAAATCCTAGAAAAACACCTATCCAAAACAACACCAACAACCGCCAGCCAAACCAACAGCATGGGAAGAACAATGACCACACTTCATCCTATATAGACTATGGTAGCCTTATAGGTTGTATATCTGAGAAAGAGCCTTCTGTCAATGTTATCAATATCCGAGGACCAGACAATGAGTGTGCGGTCACCACTCGAAGAGCGCAATTTAACATCGCAGGCCCACCAGTTTCGTCAGCACCATCAGCTCCATCAAAAAGTCGGTACAATATCTTGGAACACCTTGGGAACATGCCAGCCCAAATCTCCATTTTAGACCTTCTCCGCACTAGTCCTGTGTACAAAGACATCCTTGACAGTGCTCTCATAGAATCCCGTGTCCCTTCTGATATCAATGCTACTGATTTTCGGAATCTTGTTGGACACCTTTCATCCTCATGTGCCCTATCTTTCAAACCCACCGACATACCCACGGTTGAGCCAGATCACACCCTTCCGCTTCGCATAGCCATCATAGTATCCAATTTTGCCGTGAAAAGAGTAATGATAGATAATGGATCAGCCTTAAACATTTGCACCCTAAAATTCATAAAACAAGCTGGGTATACTGAGGCAGATATGATCAGTGAGGTTATCACCATCAAAGCTTATGACAACTTGGAAAGGACCACAGAAGGGACTATTTTGCTACTAATCAAGGTTGGGCTGGTCATCCAAGAGACAGTTTGCCATGTTGTTGATCTAAACCTACCATTTAACATCCTCCTTGGTCGCCCATGGATTCATGCTACGAAGGTCGTTCCATCCACCTACCATCAGTGCATCAAATTTCCACATCAAGGCACTGAGGTAACCATCCATGCCGATCCAGAACCCTTTGCTTACTGCAATGCGGTTGAAGCTTCATATACAAACCATTGCTCTGGAATAGACATCGGCACAGCCATCGCCAGCTCATCCCACACTTGTAATGACGCAGAAACCATCCTTGCCTCCACCCTATCTACTGTAAAGATCAACAACAAAAGTTGTGGAGAATATAGTCTATCAAATGCATTTGTTGTCGGAGCAATCCCACTTGATCCACATACCCATGGACGGCCAACATATCACAAAGCTAAGGAGATTCCACCTCCTCGATACAAACAGTTTGGTCCAACCACCTTTGTGTCCTCAAAAACCCCTCTTCATGAGGAGCTCACTCTAGATATCAACAATTGGTTACATAAGGATGCACCTCCAAGAAATCAAGCACGCCTTGATCACTTCAGCCAGAAGTATCCCCAACAACATAAGCTCATCACTGAAAAATGGAACTATCAAGGAGGTGGACTAGGACCAGAAGAAAGGGGCATGCAATGTCCCATCGAAGCACATAATTGGGAAATAAAGTCAGGTCTTGGCTTTGGCATACCCACAACTGGGGGCACCAACGAGAACGGTCATGCTTTTTCGAACATCCACCGCAACCTTGTCAAAATCGAAGACATTCCTGAGGAAGTTGAAAAGAGAGCCTACGACGATATCCCAGACCAAATCTTCCTAGGAGACTCTGTTCTCCGAGAACTATCCATCCATCTCATTGACCTACCACTTGCTCATCCACAACTCATAGATTGGGACCAACCAAGTGTCATACATATTGATGAGTTCGCATCAGAGGAAGCGCTTCTAAGATTCATGGGAGCTGAAACTCCTCATAAGAAGACAAAGCCAGATTCTACCTACATCTACAAGCTAGATCCCAAGGGGTATTTTGGAGAAAATCCCCAACCTAGTTTCGATACACCCAAAACTGGAACTAAGGTAAATCTGGGACTAGCTAAGGCAGCGAAGAGAACCCCTCAGCAAGAAAATCCAGAGCCACAAGCAGAACATGAGGATTTAGTATTGCCTCCTCAAGATAATCGACCAAAGGTGTCTTTTATTCTAATAGAGGATACTAGAGAAGTCAACATTGGTTCTTCAGAGATCCCTAGAATTGTTCACATTGTTGCATCCCTATCACAAGACCAAGCTGACCTCCTCTTTGAGGTTTTACAAGAGAACATTGGCCGATTTGCATGGTCATATCAGGACATGCCAGGACTTGATCCAAAGCTTGTAGTTCATCATCTTGCAGTTGATCCAAAGATCAAGCCCGTCAGACAAAAGCTTAGAAAAATGCACCCCAAGGTGGCATTACTAGTCAAAGCTGAACTAGAAAGAATGTTAGCTGCTAAGGTTATCCGACCTATCGACTACTCAGAATGGATCTCCAACATGGTCCCTGTCACTAAGCCTTCCGGTGACATCAAAATCTGCACTGATTTTAGAGATCTTAACAAAGCTTGTCCAAAGGATGATTTTCCCTTGCCCAACATAGATATGATTGTAGATCTTACAGCTGGACATGAAATTCTGTCCCTTATGGATGGATTTTCTGGGTATAATCAGATCAAGATTGCAGAAGAGGACCAGCATAAGACAGCATTCACTACCCCTTGGGGAACCTTTTGCTACACCATGATGCCTTTTGGCCTAAAGAATGCTGGGGCTACCTATCAAAGAGCTATGACAGCCATTTTCCATGATCTTATCCATAGCATTTTGGAGGATTATGTGGACGATATCCTAGTCAAATATCACACCTTCATGGATCATCTTGCTGACCTGGAGAAAGTCTTTGATAGGTTGGCCCAATATCATCTCATGCTAAATCCCAAGAAGTGTGTCTTTGGGGTCACATCTGGCAAGCTTCTAGGCTTCATAGTTTCTAAACGAGGTATAGAGATCGACCCCAAAAAGGTCAAGGCTATCTTAAACATGCCTCCTCCCCAGACACTGCGACAGCTTCGCTCTCTTCAGGGAAAACTTCAATCTGTCTGGCGCTTCATCTCCCAACTTGCAGATAAGTGTACACCGTTTTCACACTTGCTAAAGAAGAATGAGAACTTCAAGTGGGATCTTTTATGTCAGCGCAACTTCGATCAGCTCAAGCAGTACCTCACCAATCCCCCTATCTTGGTTCCACCAGTTCCTGGTCGTCCCTTGATCTTGTATATATCAGCAACACCTACTGCTCTAGGGGCACTTCTAGCACAACATGATGATTATAGCAGAGAGAGAGCCATCTACTATATCAGTAGAACCCTAGTTGGTTATGAACTCAATTACACTCCTATGGAAAAAGCTTGTTTGGCAATTGTTTTCTCAACTCAAAAGCTTCGCCACTACATGCTAAGTCATACCATCCAACTAGTCTCCAAGATTGACCCTCTCAAGTATATGCTCTCCAGAACAGCACTTACAGGCCGTTTGGCCAAATGGGTTATGCTACTAAGTGAGTTTGACATCTAGTATGTGGACAGAAAGGCAATCAAAGGGCAAGCTATAGCAGATCACCTAGCTGATGCACCTCTAGTAGATGCATATCCTTTGCTCACAGAATTTCCAGATGAGCATATCTGCCTAATTGAAGAACAGCCCCCATGGAAGCTTTATTTTGATGGCTCATACACCTCTCATGGATCAGGGGCAGGAATATTATTAGTTACACCTCAAGGAGATTACATTCCAAAAGCCTTCAAGCTACAATTCCCTAGCACCAACAATATAGCAGAATATGAAGCTCTTGTAGCAGGATTAAAGATAGTTGCAGAATGGAATATCACTGAGTTACAAGTCTTTGGTGATTCCCAACTCATCATCAAACAAGTCTTAAATGAATATCAAACCAAAGATGAAAAGCTATTACCCTACAAAGAGCTAGTTGATCAGCTGACCCAGCATTTTACAAAGCTTCAGTTTACACAAGTGCCTCAAATGCAAAACAAAGCAGCAGATGCCATGGCCACTATCGGCTCGCTCTTGGAAATTCCCCAAGATGCTACGCAGTATGAATTTTTAGTTGAGCAGCTCCTCACACCCGCTTATGCGAATGAGGATTCAAACCGTGTTTGTATCTTGGTTGGTCCCCAATCCCCTTGGTACCATGAAATTCACGCTTACCTTAACGATGGTATCATATCCCCTCACCTCACACACACCCAACGCCAGAACCTTATTCGAAAATCATCCCGCTATGTTATCATAGCCAATACCCTATATCGTCAAGGTTATCAAGATACTCTCTCTCGATGTTTAGATGAAAATGAGGCCGCGATGGCATTAAAAGAAGTACATTCCGAACTTTGCGGTGCCCACACGAGTGGTATTGTCCTAGCACGACAAATCCTTAGAGTAGGCTACTATTGGCCAAACATTGAAGAAGACTCTTGTGACTTTGTCAGAAAGTGTCTCCCATGTCAGCAACATGCAAATCTTGTGCACGCTCCAGCACAAGATCTACAGCCTATTGCACCACCTTGGTCTTTCGCTTGTTGGGGCCTTGATCTAGTTGGAACTATCACTCCTCTCTCATCTGATGGACATAAATGGATAATAACAGCTACAGACTATTTCACTAAGTGGGTGGAAGCAGTCCCCCTAGTCTCAGCTACAGGAGTTCAAGTCTCCAAGTTCATCTTGTACCACATTGTTTGTCGCTTCGGCATCCCATCCACCATCTTCACTGACCACGGAGGTAACTTTGAAAATCTCAACATGGAAGAATTATGCACTTCCCTCCGCATCCATCACCGCTTTTCTAGCCCATATTTTCCACAAGGTAACGGCCAGGCAGAGGCAACTAACAAAACCCTCCTCAAAATCCTTAAGAAAGTTGTCAATGATTCCGGCCGTGATTGGCACCTTCAAATAAATTCGGCTCTATGGGCCTATCAAACTTCCTTCCCTCACTACGCATATCTTTGCGAGGGCAAATCTCAGATGAAGAATACAGAGTAGCTCGACTCACCCAGCTAGATCTCTTAAACGAGAAGAGACAACAAGCCTATGACCATCTCACAGTCTACCAAACTTGTCTCAAAAGGAATTTCAACAAGAAGGTGCTCCCACGACACTTTCAGCCAAGTGATATGGTCCTCAAAGAAAATATGAAAGTCCAAGCAGATCGAGAAAAGAAAGGCAAGTTTGAACCTACATGGCTTGGTCCCTATGTGGTTACTGCCTCCTTTGGCTCCGGAGCCTATCAATTATCTACACCAGAAGGAGAACTCTTGAATGATCCCACTAACATCATTCATATCAAGAAGTTCTATGCTTGAAGATCTTTGGCATACCCAGCTTTTGAAAAATACAAAAAAATAGTAAAGAGAAATAAGCATCCAATGGTGAAAACTTGGCAATTCAAGCGCCTTGGATAGGTACCTTGGTGAAAACCTGGTAATTCAGGCGCCTTGTGTGCTAAAGACTAATCCATTATCTATCACTATCATATCCCTCATCCATCCACCCACCATCCCATAAAACACCAGCTTGTTCCCTTGGTGTTCCAATCAAATATCCAAAATCTGATGGAGCTTGTCAATACCTCCTGTGCAGCTTGTAAATCTTGTACCAAAGCTTGTATTATACCTTGTAATTCTTGTACCATACCTTGTATATATTCGAATCTTGTCCAAAGCTTGTACCATATTCCAGCTTGTAAATAATCTTGTATCCTAGCCTGTATCCTATCACATGCACACACAGAATCCCATTTTCCTTAAGCTTTTCACAAACCATCTACCTATCCACCTATCAACTATTATAGACATCCCATCCTTCACAAACATTTCCATCTCACAAAAAACCAAAACATGAACAAACTTGTTAGCTTAGTATCATTGTATCTATCCGGCTTTCGTGTTAGTTCATCCTTGGTCAACATCTTGCACACATCGCACACCTTGGTTAGATATTCCAATGCATCCTTTAGCTAGATCTCCTGTCACCAAAGTGTTATCCTTCTTAGTTCAGCTTGCCAGACGCATCACTCATCCAGATCCATCAGCTTAGGTGCTCTCTGATAGATCCTTGCAGGATATAACTTTCCTCATGTCTAATCTTGGTCCGTTAGTACCTTGTCCTACCCATCTCATTGGAAAATAGTTCTCTTTTGGATTTTCGCTTTCTTTTGATTTGGGATCTTCCCTTTTGGGTCTTGAAATATCTTTTCCAAGAAATCTCCTTGTTCCCTCCTCAAGGTTGCCACGATCTTCCATATCATGGTATGCTGTGAATGGGGCAATTAGAGCGTAAGGTCTTGATCAAGTCTTTTGCCTGTTTTCTTTTTCTGCTTGTGGGTTACCTATTGTCGTTTCCACGCTGCTTCCTCTGGGATTCATGTGTGATACTGGGGCAATCCTTGTGTGTTTGTTTTGAGTCAGTTCGTCAGTCCTCTGGATGGTTGGTAAAAAGGCCTTGATGTTCTTGGTAACCCTGGCAATTAACCAACAGTCCTATAGCAAATCTAGTGCTCAACTACATGGTGGTACTTCTCTTTGAAGTATCCCCCCGCTCAAAAAGCTTCAATGGATTCCCTTCATCTCCATTATCCCCCATCCATATCCTACATCTGTCGCTCCTACCCCAGCTTATGCATCAGTATCTCTTTGAATCACTCCTCACGCTTAGCTTTAGGGAACCACAATCCTAGTCTTAGGGATCCACCAATCAAATCAAGCCACCAAGCCTCATCTTTCGAGATCCACAATCCTAGTCCTAGGGATCTCCGAAACCCATCTTCTGCTAATCTGACTCTTTGAAATCCTGTTGCATCATCTTTATCATTCTATCATCCATCTCCCTACCATGGATTCCTTTTATAGCGCTCCACTCCTCCATCTCCCCCCTCCCAATCCTGGAAAGTCTTAAGCTTGCTTTACTATTGTGCCTCTGATTTCCCTTTATCATTCTCCCGTAGTGAGAGTTTGAGCTAATTCAGCCCCTTCTCTTCGCCAACCTGCGTCTCAGCTTGTCTCAATTTCTTGTACTTTTCAAGAAGTCGTCGAGCCTCATTTCTCTCCCCGCCGCCTTCTTGAGGGGGCATCATCTAAGTCTAGTCTCTCCTCTTCTTATTCGAGACTGGGGCAACCTTGTTGCTAAAACATCTTCCTCGTGTCGTCTTCATTCAAACTTCTTTGAAATAGTGTTGTCTCAACACTATGTCAAAGAGGGGCAAAATGTAGACACCTAAATTTGATTACACTGCTTTGGTAATCTAATTTAGCCATCTCTAAAGGCATCATTAATTAAATTCTTATTTAATTAATCCTTTGCCATCCCTAGTTGATTAATTTAATTAATCATCTATAGTCCTAATTGATAAATCAAATAATCTATTATTTATCAATTAAATCCTTTTCTCCTATCTAATTCCAAAAATCCCCATTTATTAAATAAATCTATTTGATAAATGAAATCCTCAAATTCAAAAACCCCTAACCTATCTCTAATCCTCCATTTAGCCTAATCCACCCCATCCACCCATACTAACCAAACTTAGCCACTAACTCACCCACCCTCATTAATGCCATCCACTTGCACATCTCTAATATCCCTAATCTAATCCTAAACCCAAGCCTAATCCATCCCCTAATGTTGTCACATTCCTTAAAAAAGTTTAAGACTTTCCTAATCCAAACCAAAGTCTCCCCTCAAAAAGCCCAACCACTAAGTCATGAGTGCTCTTACAAAACATAAAAGACTCTTACAAGCCCACTCATGACTCTTACACCCATCTTCCACACTCTTCCCTCTTCCACACTCATTCCTCTTACATCCCTCTTACATACTCAACCCCACTCATCATGCCTTTAACCAACCCTTTACCCTACCCTCTCACACTCATCCTCCTTGTGACAAGTGTCACCTTCCCATTGGTGCTAAACAAGCACAATCCATGTGCTCTCCTTTGAGTGCATCCTAGCCCTCCTTAAGCCTTCATCCATCCTTGCATCTAAGCCCTCCATCCCTCTACCCCTTAGCCTATAAATTGAATCCCATCCCAAGCCATTTCATCAACAATCTTTGAGCTAAAGTTACCATGCTATTTTGAGAACCAAAGCCATCAATCTTACCCTTATAATGTCAAATTGAGAGCTCAAAAAGCTACCAATTTTCCATTACCCATCCCCATTGAAGCAGCTTTTGAGCATCTTGAGCATACATCCACAGCAAAAGGACACATCTACAGAATCCAGAAAGCATGGAGTGTTTTCTCTTGTGAGGTTTGCACTTCTTGTTTGCTTTATTTGTCTAAGCATATATGTGAATTTAGTTTTTGGTTTGTGAATGTTTACTTTATTTGTTAATGTTCTTTGCATACTAAATCTTGTTCTACACTAAGATTTTGTGTCTCGTGGGTTTCTGACTGTGGCAGTGGTGATTTTGGAGTTTGGTTGAGCTGTAATTGTCAGTTTGATTATGGATTCCTCTTGGTTATATTGCAAAGGATATTGCAGGAGCCTATGTTAATTGACAGTAGTATAGTTCATGACTACATTTGGGATCCAGGTGGATTGATTGGTTTATTGTTCAGCCATTGCTTGAGGACAAGCAATATTTGGGAGGGGAGGATTTGTCATGTCCCTTTTCAAATAATTAAAAATAATAATTTTTGCCAAAGGCGGGCAAGCCCAAGAAGGTGAAGTTTCAGAAAAAAGGGGTTAATCTTTGGAAATTGTTGGACTAATAAATGAAAATTATTATTAAAATATGTTTTATTAACCCCTCTTGGACATGAGTTAGGGTTATGCCCTCTTTTAAGGAGTTTGGAGGCATTTTGGGCCCATTCCAGAACTTGATTTTGCTCATTTCTTTGTTGTTCTTCAGAGGCTGCCAAACCTGTGGAGAAGGAGACCCAAGAACGGGAGTTTGCAGGTTTTCAGGAAGGCTAAGGATAGGAGTTTAAAGCCATTCCATGTGCATGCTCATGCAAAGTTTTTCTTTGTGCTGAACAGTGCAGATTTGTGGGTTTTCGGGTGTGTTTTTTTGTAAGAGTTTGGTGTTTCCGGTTGAGTATTTCATATCAGTTTGGGTTGCTACTGTATTTCAGACTTTTAGATGTTAAAATAGAGCTGAATATATGTATTTGGTCATGATTACACTTCTGTGATAGATTATTAGTGTTTTTGTGGTGTTTTCGGGCTATCCTGTGTTGTTTTCGGGAGCCCGATGAGCATTGTTTTTATCCTTCGTTTGGGAGCTGTTGTGTAAATGTTATACAGATCTGGAAATGTCATTTTGTAGGCTGTTATGCTGCTGAAATTTCTATAAAAATTTCCACTTTCAGATTTATTAATAATATGTGAAGCTGTGAAGTTTTTGGCACTATTTCGGGCATACCCGATTTGGGGTTTATTGAGAAATTGGTGGATCTTTGAAATATTGGTTGTTTGATTTTAAAGATCTGATTAGAGGCTTGAAATATCATATAAAATCAGTAAAGGGACATTTCATAAACCTACTTCTTCAAACAATGACAAGAGGGTTGCATTTTCTCATGAAGATACAATGAGTAATAAGAAATCTAAGGTGGATCATATTGAATCAGAGAGGGGAGAGAACTTAATGTTCCAAAGAGTGTTGATTAGGCAACCAACCAAGGATGGACCCAAGCATAGAAGAGCCTTGTTAAGAATCAGGTGCAAGATTTTGGGGAAAGTGTGTAAAGTTATCATGGATTCAGGCTCCACAGATAACATCATATCATAAGAAGTAGTGGACAAACTCAAGATGGCAAAGATACCTCATGTTAATCCATACAAGGTGACATGGTTGAAAAAAGGGTAGAGTATGTTGGTGAATGAACAAACATGGGTTGAGTTTTCAATTTCAAACTATGAGGACAAGTTACTTTGTGATGTGTTGCCTGTGGATGGATGTCATTTTCTATTGGCAGGGCCTTGGCAATATGATGAGGGTGTTTTTTATGATGGAAAAGAGAATTCCATTTATTTCAAGAAAGATGGAAGAAGTTTCAAGATCCAATCCTTATTGGAGGAAGATGATTCATAGTACAAGACCCCTAATGTATTGTTAAGTAGTAGGACAAAGTTATCAATGCCCTTAAGCATGAAGGAAGTAAAGGGAATGTCATTCTTCCTAAGACTAAGCAAGAAGAGAAATCCAAACAAGAACCTTTGCCAACTGAAATCTAAGAGATGCTTGTGAAGTAGAAGGATATATTTAGTGATGGAACTCCTACAATCTTACCTCCTAAGAGAGTAATAAATCATCAGGTTGACTTTGTACCTAGTGCATCATTGCCGAATAAAACAGCCTACAAGCCTACTCTAGATCAAAACATAGACGTAGCTAGACAAGTGCAAGAACTCCTAGATCAAGGGTTGATAAAGAAGAGCATTAGTCCATGTGCAGTGCTAGTGGGTTTCACATCCAAGAAGGGGGGGAAATGGATACTTTGCACATATTCAAGGGCCATAAACATGATCAACATTAGGTATATAGGTTCCCTCTACCTAGAATTGAAGACTTGATGGGTTGTCTTGGAGGGGCTCAATATTTCACAAAGTTGGATCTCAAAAGTCGTTATCATTAGATAAGGATAAGAAGGGTGATGAGTGGAAGAAAACCAACATATGGGTTGTATGAGTGGCTTGTGATGCTATTTGGGCTCTCAAATGCTCCTAACACATTCATGAGACTCATGAATGAAGTATTGAAAGATTATAGAGGAAAATTTTTGGTGGTATATTTGGATGATATACTCATTTTCAATAAACAAGAGAGGAGCATCTCAAACATGTCGAGATGGTGCTAAAGAAGTTGCACGAAGAGAAGGTAGCAATCAATTTGGAAAAACGTGAGTTTTTAAAGAAAGAACTTGTATATTTGGGATTTGTGGTATCCGAGGGATCTTTGAAGATGGATCAAGACAAATTTATAGCTATCTTAAACTAGCCACCACCTACGACAACAACAAAGGTAAGAAGTATCCATGGGTTAGCTCAATTTTATAGAAAATTCATTAGGAACTTTAGTGGTATTTGTGCATCATTGCTAGACACCATCAAAGGTGGGATGAAGACCAACTTTAGGTGGACCTCTGAAGCAAGGGAGGCATTTGAAAAATTGAAGGAACAAGTGGCAACATAACCAACCCTTAGACTACCTAGTTCTGACAAACTATTTACCCTAGAGTGTGATGCAAGTGGGATGGTAGTAGGGGGTGTGTTAAGCCAATAAGGTAGGCCAGTAGCCTTCTTTGGTTAGAAGTTAAATGAAGCCAAGAAAAAATACTCTTCTTATGACTTGGAGTTGTATGCTTTGGTTCAGTCTCTTAGGAAGTGGAGACATTACCTTCTACCCAAAAAAAATTTAGTGTTTACTAATAACCAAGCCCTCAACTACATCAATACACAAGAAAAGTTGAGCAATAGACATTTGAAGTGGATGTAATACCTTCAAGCATTCACATTCACCATCAAGCATAAGAAGGGGTAGTTGAACAAGGTTGCAAATGCACTGAGCATGAGGATGTTGACCATTCAAGAGGCCTAACTACATATCATTGGCATAGAGAGTTTCAAGGACCTCTACAAGGATGATGAAGACTTTGTTGAAGCTTATAAGGTATGTTTTGATTTTTAGAATCATTTCCATAGTTTATTTGTTGATTATACCTTGCAAAGTGGGCTAATGTTCAAAGAAAACTAGTTATGTGTTCCTAAGGGTTCCATGAGAGAGAACCTTATCCAAGAAAAACACAAAGGATGTTTAAGTGGTCATTTTAGTGTTAACAAGATCACAGAGCTAGTTTAAAGGTTTTACTATTGGCCAAAGTTGTCAAGGTATGTGACGAGATATGTGGAATAGTGTGTAATGTTCATGAAAGCAAAAGGAGGAGCTAGCAATATAGGTTTGTACCAACCTTTATCAGTCCCTAATAGACCATGGGAGTGTGTTAGCATGGACTTCATTGTAGGGTTGCCAAGAAAAAAGTAGGGTTGCGATAGCATCTATGTTGTGGTAGACAAGTTTAACAAAATGAGTCATTTTATACCTTGTAAAACTACTCATCATGCTAGCCATATTGCACATTTATTCTTTAAGGAGATTGTGATGATCTATGGACTACCCCTAAGCATTGTGTTAGATAGGGATGTCAAATTTATGAACTATTTTTGGAAAAAATTGTAGAGTGGGTTGGGAACTAACCTATCATTTGGTTCAACTTACCACCCTCAGACTAATGGCCAAACATAAGTGGTTAATAGGGTGTTGGGTAACTCATTAAGGTGCCTAACTAAATAATATGGTTAGAAATGGGATGTGGTTATTCCTAAAGCCGAGTATGCATACAATGATAGCATGAACAAGACAACAGGTAGAAGCCCATTTGAAGTTGTTTATGGGATGCATCCAAGGGGTGTGTGTGAACTTAGAGATCTTGGAGATATGGAGTATAGGAGTGGTCATGCTGAAGACTTCACTCAAACCATGAAAGAGACTCAAGAGCAGGTGAAGAGGACAATACAAGAGACTACACAAAAATTGAAGGCTATAGTGGATGAGAGGAGAAGGGATGTTCAGTTTGAAATAGGTGATTATGTCATGGCCCATTTGAATAAGTATAGGTTGCAAGAAGGAGTTCCTTCTAAGCTACATATGAAGAGAGTGGGACCCTGCAAAATCTTAGCCAAGTATGGGGATAATGCATAAAAAGTGGATCTACCAAATTATTTGAGCATCTCACTTGTCTTCAATGTGGTAGACTTGGTCAAGTTTAAGGGACCTTTAACTGAGATGGATATGAACAATAAGGAGGTTGGGATAGATGTAGAACTTGGTGCCTTACCTCCCAAGATGCATCTAGAGGCAGATAAAGTGTTGGATTCAAGGGTCAAGAAGACTACTAGACACAGGGTGTACATGAAACACCTCGTAAAGTAGAAATATAAGCTAGAGTTAGAGGCAACATGGGTCGTAGCTACAAACTTTGAGCTAGGTAAGGTTACATTGTAACCTAGGGTTCCTAGTCAATTTTTGGCTTGTAGTGGTCTTGGCCAAGACACTAGTACAATAAGGGGGATAGTTAGTCCTAGAATGTGACTTAACAATTAGGAGGTTTAATTAGGTCATTGGAAATATTCAATGTTACTTGTTTGTCCAAAGTTGCTTGGTATTGTGCAAATATTGTCATTATTGTCAAATATGGAAATTGTGCATTTGGAGGGCTAGATTAGACAAAGAAAGGGTGGAATAGTGGTTACATGTCCTAAGGTTCATATTTAAGCATTTGGTAGAGTTTCATGAGGTTTTGACCAAGTTTGGTCTAACTATGCAAAATATTGTCAAGTTGCATGACAACTTTGCAAAAATTGCAAAAGTTGTCATGACAACTTTTGTTGTTTTGAGTGCATCTTCGAGAAAGGGGTTGAATAATTACTTAGAATGGTTGGTAAATGGATTTTTGGACCTAGTTAAGGCCTTCCTTGACCTGTGAGAAGGGTTGGTTGACATTTGAAGAATTTTTTGATGAAGGGCAAGCATAAACATTGAGCAATTTTATCACAATTAAGGCATTTTTACTTGCGTTTTGGCATTAATGGATTGATCTCTACACTGTAGCTCATGCATGTGTTAGTAGAGGTTGTTACTTGATTATGTGTGTGAGTAGATAGGTTATTTTATTTTATTTCATTGTATTTTGTAAATATTTTGGTTTTAGCACTATCGTTGGTTTGAACCGGGCAGTCTTAACTCATGGGGTCATAACTCACATTCCCGCCATGACATCTATACAGTTTCTTGGTATTTGTGAGATGACTTCCTATAATTTAAGTGTGCATAATTTTGGGCCCTAGAGAGCAAGCTTGTTATTTTTACAATGATGCCCCAGGAAAGCCAGAGCAACATGGCTAGGGATGACAGAGGTTGCAAGAGCAATTTGGTAGATTGAGTGCATTCATTGCCTCAATTCAAGCTTCTAGAGAGGTGGTCACATGTGTGAGGAAACCTCATGCCTGAGGAGAGGTCTTGGTGACAAGTTTTAATAGGTTTTTGAACAAACCCTTGAGGATGTTGTCAGCATGTTGATGAAACCCTTATTTTTAGGCTTAATTCTAGAAAACCACTATAAAAAATAGGTTGGGGAAGTGAGACTAGGTAAATTTCAAAGGTCTTCCAAAAGGGTGTTAGAATATGGAGTTTGTTTGCCACCTTGTTAAGCAAGTTTTTGAATTATAAGCCAAAAGGTGTGTTTGGAGGCCTAATTCCTTGTAGCCCTATTTGGCCTCGTTTGGAGCAAATTCTTGAAATCTATAGGGATTTCTTTGCACTTTCAGTTGATGAGCATTGGAATGGATCCAATGCCCTAGAAAAAAGCCTTTGTCTCCATTGTTAGGTAGTCTTGATCATGTTGGAGTACTTGGTGTGGATGATCCAAGAAGACATCCATGGAGCATTGGTTGGGTTGAGTGGACTTCATTGTTGGTGTGGACAAGTTGAAGAAGAGGAGGATTGGGAATATGATCCTCCTGAGCTAGAGTTAGTAGAAGAACCCTGATAGGCTAGAGAAGTGGCCTAGAGAAGACCCTAAGAGAAGGTAAGGTTAGAGAGCAATATTTGTCCTTACATCACTCGATAAGATAAGGATGTCAAAATCTACAAAATTTGAAGAAGACTACCAGGAAAAATTGAAATAACCAATAAGAAAATAGCTAATAAATCATAAAAAATTATTTAATATATTATTATATATCAAACATAAAATAAGCATGGGAAATAATTCTAAGCACAAAATTTTCAAATGCCAACTTAGTTAAAAAAACAACCCAAAAACATTAGTCTCCTACCTTGACAACATGGACTAATAAATGTGCTTATTTTTAATTAGGTCATAGGCTATTATACTAGAGACTTTCATCAGTTTTAGTGATGTCTTATACTGGAAAAAAAAGAACTGACAGAAACTTACCAGTTAGGAGAAAAAAATACAAAAAACTTTAACCAAAAGAGTAATGTCTCACACGCCAAATTTTGTTGACCATCTAAGCCTTGCCAAAAGTCGGTAAATTTTTTTTTCGGAGTGACATAGTCCATGTATATCATATTTTTTCATAGGGAAGAAATGCGACAATGTTCTATAGGCCCAATATTTCCTTATGGGGTTTGTTGGGCTAAATATCAAGTAGAGCAATATTGTCTATTGAGGATTGTTTGGGAAATCACCATGCCTCTATATGTGATGTTGTCCATTATGGTCTTAGGGGATGGGGCCTTGTTCCCTGTATGGGTTTCATTAAGTCCTTTTTGTAGTGAAGTCACTATTGCCTTAAATCACCATCAAACATGTTATACTCGATTCACAATCCCTTTATCACGAAACCATCTAGCAAAGATCAGTCCACATGCTTTCATAATCCTACAAACATCCTTGTCTTGCTTTAGTGGTGCTATATACTTAACATTCACACCTTTTAATACTTTGATCACAACTCAATCTAACTAGCCAACATCTCACAACAATCAATACCTTGTGATTTCAATTTGCAATGCTAAATTAGTGCAGTGTCTAGTGAATTCATTTTGCCTACCAACTATGAATGAATCCCCCATGCAATTCACAAGCAATCCAAAAATACCAACAATTTCAGGGAGTCTAATAGAGAAAATGAGGGAATTCAATTTTTATTGTCAATCCCAATTACAAAGGTATTATTTGGTCAAGCTCAAATGATACAACTCAGCAAGCAACCTAGGCTTTTGATGCTGTCATAGTTTTTTGTGATTTGGAAATGGTGTAAAAAAAAGGAATACTTATTTTTATCTACTAAATGATATTTCATCTCCCATACTATCAAATTCTCAAGCAATAATTACTTGTCGACATCTCCTTGGCTTGGAGTGATTACTCCCCAGCTTGTGCTAAAACACATGGTTGGTTTAGGGTAGGGACATCCTTCAAGTATAGTGCATAAATTGAATCTATGAAAAGTTATTTTCAAAGAAATCAATTCATTTACATTGTAAAAAAAATCATTATTAAATGAAGTTCATGCATTTTTTGACGTTTGAAAAGTTTTAAATTTTAAAAATAATAGTGTAAAATGACACCCATCGTTGTGTTGTTAACAACTATAAAGATTTTTGTAATGCAACTGGTGAAAAGCTACCAACATTTTTAAACAAAAAATATGACCATTCATTTTTGGATTATCATTTTATCATACTTGATAGCTGTGGATATTAGTCAGTTGTGTGAAACACGATAAACTTCTATCAAATGCACAACCTTAGATGAACGTTTTCTCCAATTTGAACATAAGCCTAAATCAAGTTTAAGAAGCCCTGAAACATGGTAGCAACCCCCTAAAAATCTTTGCCTGTCACGACCAATGGATCCTACACACAAAAACAATAGAGAAATGCTTCAAAGTTAGCAAGTGGTCTATTGCATAATAAATTAGTTCATAAAAACATGGATAACAATTATAGTGATGTGAACTAGGATACATATTGTAGTTGCTATTGAAGGAGACTTTGAAGCTTAGACACCATAGGAATCAATGTTGGGATAGAGGAGGAAACACTTGCACGCTGATCTCCCATTGATGTTGTTCTTGCTCATGACACCACCACCTGAACTTCACACAAAAATTTTCTAGCAATTTCTCCACCTCTTCATATTTAACCAAATATTTTTCTTCAAGAGATACTCCAAAATGAAAAAAAAAAAACCAACATACATTTTAAGGAAAAGAAATAAGAAGAACCCCACATGCAAAAAAAATCCTTGGTAACAAATGATAGATTACAAATTCAAGTCAATCATCTCTTCCATGTATTTATTTTCTCATGGGTTCCTCCTACTTTTTAAATTTTATTCTACATTATGAAAATAAAAATGGACAATTTTCATTCATGTTTGTTTAGTGTTACTCAGTACTTTAAAAACATGCCAAAAGTATGTATTTCTATATATGTAACTATTAGAACTCCTTTTGATACGAATATTAATTATAATACTAATTATATTTACTCTCAAGCTTAAAATTTAGAAAACTATAGCACAATTTTAACTGGTAAAGTATTGCACGATAGTTGTAGGAATTGTTGTACGATACTGGAAAAAAATTGTATGATAGTTTTGTTTGCAAATTTATTATAAAAAAAAATGCGGAACAACAAGCAAAAAAATGCAAAAAAAGAAGGCAAAACAAGGATGTTCTACCCCATGGTGAGTGCAAAAATGTGCACTTCTATAAGTCTTATTCAAGGGATCTCATGGATTGAGAGCCTCAAATGTTGACATAGAGCTCCCTAGTCATGACATGCAAAGGAATGTAAATGAAAGTAAAATGGCCCTTAGTCAAGCATAAGAATGTAGCCCCTTGCAACTACACAATGAAATGGGAGATTCTAGGATAAGATAAAAGATGCTAGTGTCCGAGAACCACTATGAGATGTTATGCAAAAACATAACTAAGCTACATGAAATGTACGAAACGCAACTAACTAGCAAGATGAGTGTATTACAAGCCTTTTAATTAAACTAGATGTGTTACTCTATTGCATAAAAGAAGCTATACTAATGCAATATGACACTAAGCTACTATGCTATGCAAATGTGAGAATGAGGCCACAAGATCTTCCAAAGCTCCAAGAGTACCTATAGAAAAACTTGTAGCATAACATTAGTACAAAAGAGTGGATCTTTAGATGAGGAGAGAGCTCTCCCTTTTAAAGAAGTACTCACAGTGGAGATCATGAGACCAGAATATCTAATCAAGGGTGGGGAGTTGACTTTTGCATGATCCATGTGCACAATCATTTCCACCAATCACAAGGAGTTGACTTTTGTATCTACATGTGAGACAATAGACTTTTATTTTATTTTTAAAGTGGGAAATTGCCTTTATGTGTGCAACTTAGGATGAGAGATGAAAGGGGTCTTTTATTTAATAAAAAGGGGACATGTTCCTTATAATGAAATAAGAACTTAGAATATAATGGTCAAACTATAGGATACAATCAAATAAATTGATTTTTAAAGATTTGAGCAAGATAAGTGATTTGATAATTTTAGCAAAAATGTTGAGAAAGGGGGCTAATAGTCTAGATGACCATTTTTGGGTGATTACAAGTGGTGCTATATATTTAACATTCACAACCTTTAATACTTTGACCACAACTCAATCTCACTTGCCGACATCTCACAACAAACAATACTTTGTGATTTCAATTTGCAATGCTAAATTAGTGAAGTGTCTAGTGAATTCATTTTGCCTACCAAATATGAGAAAATCCTCCATGCAATTCACAAGCAATCCAAAACACCAACAATTTGAGGGAGTCTGATAGAGAAAATGAGGGAATTCAGTGTCTGAAGTGTCGATCCCAATTACAAAGGCATTATTTGGTTAAGCTTGTATAATATAATTGAGCAAGCAACCTGTGCTTTTGATGCCGCCATTGTTTTTTGTGATTTGGAAATGGTGTAATTTTTTTTAAAGGAATACTTGTTTTTATTTCCTACAATAATATTTCATCCCCCATACTATCAAATCCTTAAGTGAGAATTGCTTGTCAACATCTCCTTGACTTGGAGTGATTACTCCCTAGCCTATGCTAAAATACACAGTTGGTACAAGGTATGGACATCCTTCAAGTACAATGCATAAGTCGAATCTATGACGGGTTATTTCCAAAAGAGAAATCAATTCACTTACATTGTAAGAAATTATCATTATTAAATGAAGTTCATGCATTTTTTGATGTTTGAAAAGTTTTAAATTAAAAAAATTATACCGTAAAATGACACCCATTATTGTGTTGTTAAAAACTATAAAGATCATTGTAATACAATTGGTGAAAAGCTACCAACGGTTTTAAACCACACATATGACCATTCATTTTTTGGATTGTCATTTTATCATACTTGATAGTTGTGGATATTAGTCCATTGAGTGAAACACGATAAACTTCTATCAAATGCACAACCTTAAATGAACATTTGCTCCGATTTAAACATAAGCCTAAATCGAGTTTAAGAAGCCCTGGAACATGGTAGCAACCCCCTAAAAATCTTTGCTTGTCACAAACAACATATCCTACACATAAAAACAATAGAGAAATGCTTCAAAATTAGCAAGTGGTTTATTGCATAGTAAATTAGTCAATAAAAACATGAGTAGAGATAACAATTATAATGATGTGAACTAGGATACATATTGTAGTTGGTATTGAAAGAGACTTTGAAGCTTAGACACCATAGGAATCAACATTGGGATAGAGGAGGAAGCTTGCTTTCAAATACTTGCACGTCGATCTCATGTAGATGTTGTTCTTGCTTGTGACATCGCTGCCTTCACTCCACAGAACAATTTCTTCACCTCTTCACATTTAACCAAATTTTTTCTTCAAGAGATACTCCAAAATGAAAAAAAAAAAACCAACATACAATTTTAAGGAAGAGAAATAAGAAGAAGCCCTAATAAAATTTGTCATGATTGTTTAGGGCTACTCAATACCTTAAGAACATGCCAAAAGCAAATATTTCTATAGACATAACCATCACAACTCCTTTTAATTATAATACTAATTATATTTACTCTCAAGCTTAATTAACTAAAACTGATAATTTAAGAAAACTATTAACACAATTTTGAAAATTCTACCAAATAAAATTTACTGTAAGAATTGACCATCGACACCTCTTCAACCTACCCATCCCCCACTACAGTGCCATTACTAGCTTAAAAGAACACAGGATACAAAAGGAGTAAAAATTGCTGAAATAATAGGTGACCTGCAGTAAACCTCACCGCAACGGAGCAGAGAGGTAAAAGGAGGCGCTAAATTTATCAGCTGCGCACAGCCTCGAACCATCTGGATCTGGACTGCTCCTCATTTCTGTTGCACATAGGTCTCTTAAAACGGTTTGTTTGATACATTTTAGCAATCACATAAAATGGCGCTTTCAATGCAAAATTTGGACATAATGGGCGAACGACACTCCGGGCAGGACGTCCGCACTCAAAATGGTTTGTCTTGCATTTTAACACTTAAATCTTTAAAATAATGCTTTTGGATGAAAATCTAACTGTGGTAGTCGTATCACAGTAACGGCATGCCAAGCGGTTGCAAACATTGTGAAGACGTCTCTGGGACCTGTTGGTTTGGACAAGGTGAGTAGTTTAGTTTTTTTCTTCTAAAACCCTAAACCTTTAGTAACTAGGGTTTATGCTATTGCTATTAGGATTTAACCGTGCAGTTTTTTTGTGCCAAACTTACTTATCTTTATTTCACGAGTAACAAAAACTATACGGTTGAACCTTGATAGCAATATCATAATTTGACTTATGACAATAGATTTTTTTTTTTCTAAAAACTTTCAAAAAATGTCTTGATCATTCATGTATGCATTTTGAGCCAAATGCTTTGACAAAGCTTGCTTTAGTGTTTGAAAAGCTTTGGTAGATTCAGATTCTATTTATGAGTTCAGTAATCGTGGATTTTAAACCTCACTTCACATACCAATGTAAGTTATATGCTTTTTTAAACATATGATATAAAAATAAAAATATTGATAACTTCCATGTGGGCAAATGAGGCTGGCTAGGCGGTTGGGAAGTTGATTAAATGCATAACTGTTGTTTCGTACTAGACAAAACAATATATATAGTGTTGGAAGAACTGAAATAAGTTTGAGCCTTTTGATGTGCGTACTGGAACATCAGTTTGAAATAGCGCACAGTTACAGTACATTTAAATACTACTTCTCAGCAAATGAGTAAGGAAAAATAATAATTCATAATCATTATTATAAAGCATGTTGAGCTTCGTTGATGAGCAACCAAAAAAGGGAAAAAAACAGGGGGTTAATAAATACTATATGAATATAAGCAAAAGCGAGTTGTCTTTTAAGTTGTGGGAGGCAAACTGCTGCCAAGATTGAAATGATAAAGAGATTTGCCAGCTTCTTGGCAGAGTGAAAGTGAGAGGACATGTTGGATAGTTTCTTGCCAAAGCTTGGATTTTGTGCCTTCATCATGAGCAACAAAAGGAATAAACCTCGATAGGCACATAGTTTATAATATTTAATAGCACTCTTCTTGCCTTCGGTTTGAATATTGAATTATTTAATATACAAAGTTACGTTGAAATCATTTTCCAATTAAAATCAATAATACTACTTGAATAAATGTTATGGAGCACAATGGCAAAATTTGGGGAAAACTTGCGAGTAATATCTAGAGATTATGATTCATTGGTTTTCTAGCGCCACTTCTAACCACTTAAATTTTTTAAAGTTAAAATTGCAAAATATTAGTGAAAAAATGGAAATTATTCAATATAGTCCCAAGTCAACCATGCAAAATGTTGGGAAAAACTTACGATTGCACTTATGCCATGCCATTTCTGTGCTGTGTAAATAGCTTGTGACTGTTGTAGAGTGTTGCAGTTTTAAGACAACACAATAAGTTGCTTAAGAACAAATTTATCATGAAAATTAAGCAAGCATAGATCTCGCATTTGCATAATCTAGGAGTTCGACAGCAGTCCTTTTTTTTGCCTTAGGTTGGTTACACAATCTAGGTTTTTTATGGAGCTATGTGTTGTGAAATATAATTTGAGACCACTTTCAGAGATATTTTCAGATATCCTGCATTTATTGTTTATAGGTAGTTAGCTTTGTTGGGGGCAGTCAAACCTATCACTTCAGTTATTAATGCTGAAGCAGTTGGTATTGTAGTGGCTCACGATGCCATTTTCAAATAAATCAAATGTATTTCAGTATTTCACAAGCTGCACTCTATGAAACTTATCTGGATTTTGTTCTTTCAGTTTCATATTTTGATAAGAATTCATTCTTATAGTAAATTTTCAAAGAAGAATCTTATTGAAAAGCACACTTAAAAGCTGTTGATACAGCTTGGGTCCCCAATGCGATTAAACTGGTTGCAATTCGAAATTCAACCAAGGATTTTTCTTTGCTTTGCAGAAGCTAAACATGTGAATATTGTCTTTAGAGACGGCAGTTGCCGTGATCAAACTCCTTGCTTTTCTCCCTTGGACTAGGAGATTTTTGTGGCTTACCATAAGCCCTTGCAGTGGTAGCACATGTTATATTTCCTGGCTTTCCTTCTCTTTGTTGGCCATTTTAAAACTGTAATGTCTTCTCCTTGGAGGATTGATTGTGTCATAACAAACATGTTTTAATTAGCTTCAGCATAATGAAGTGTATATTATTTCTTATGGCTCTAAAAGTTTAAAGGAATCATTGATATACAGATTGTGATATGGGCTATGTGTTGTATATCATTTTACCAGACACTTGTTTTAGGTGCCAATCCTCTGAGCACAAAATCAAAGACTTATGTTTAGCCGCCCACTAGATGACACTAACTTGTAATATAATGAGTGTAATGCTTTGAGCAAAGAGCAAGGAATGTTGGATTAATGTCAACAACAAACATAAATGCGGTTGTTATAGACCCAACAAGCTGTCTTATTGTTATGTCCTCTTTTTGGAATTGCCCTAAATTTTGCCCTAGAATCACAAATTCCATTAAAATATGGATTGTAAGATGGTTAGAGATATAACTTTAGCATGTAAAATACCTTATAACAAGGTAAATCCTGATTTAGGTCCTGCAATCACCAAATATGAAACAAGTATATGCAAACTGACTATATTGTTAGTGTAATATAATCTGCCTATACGGTTATAAATTCTTACAATAATTCTTCCATGTAGACTATCCTTCACAAATAGTGCCCTTGTATGATGAAAGTCACGCACATTCCACTACATGCCTTATTCCCTCGCCTTTGTATGATGTAGCTCATGCCCATTCCATTTTTAGGACTCTTGCCTTTGTATCATGACCATTCTACCACGACTCTTGCCTTTGCATGATGTAGCATGGTTCATTCCACAATAGGACTTATCTCTTGCCTTTGTATGATGTAGCATGGTCCATTCCACTGCAGGACTTACCTATCTTGCAAGGTATTAATAATACTTTTTGTTGTTGCCTTAGAGAATAATATATTATTCTCCAAATTGATTTCCCCTTCTTTGATTTCTTCTTCAAATGGGAACTTCTTCTTCTTAATATTTCCTTTGAGTGTAGGGAGTCACACCCTTTCATTTGTTAATGCTCTTACCAAAGGCTCATACCCTTTGGTTATGAAAAGATACATGTGTTTGACAACTCTTGCCCCTTTCACTCCTTATTTAATCTTCTCATATCTCTCATTGATCAAATCTGTCTTTATTGCTTTTCAAATCAGCACATATCGCATTTAAGATCTCTATTTCCTTTTCCTTCTCAAGTCTTATTTCAGACTCTTAATCTGCTCTAGGTCATCTCTACTTCCTTTTGTCTATTCCATTTAATCCTTCTCCTTTATATCTTCCTATGTGAGGGAGAGGTTTCACCTCTTTATCATGTATGCCTGTTGGCAAGAATCATGACCATTCATAGTTGATCCTCTTTCAAAGAGTGACAACCCTTCATAATTACAGCGCTTTCGAAGAGTCACAACCCTTCATAATTACAACCCTTTCGAAGAGTCACAACCCTTCATAATTGTAATCCTTTGAAAGAGTTACAACCCTTCATCATTGCTATATTTTGAAAGAGTTACTTCCTCATTTCTGCACATTCCTTTCTTCTTCCATTAATCCTTCTACAATTCCTTGTTCTCCTCTTCTTCCTTCCTCTATCTTTCCTTTCAAATTAAGTCTCCTATCTTTAATATCTTATTTTGAGAATGTCATAACTCTTCAACACAAATCTTCTGACCTTCCATTAAATTTTATCAATCTATATTGTATTAATTAATTAATAGTTTAATGTTTTTTAATTTTTTATTATGATTCGTTTTTTCATTTCAGGTAGCGGATATTACACTTATTTTGGTGCTAGTAATTTAGGAAATAATATTTGTGTTATTGTTAAAGCCTTGACATCTGTGGTACACTCTTGGCTTGAGGCTAATGATAAAGTGAAAACGTGGTAGTGACTTAGATTGGTCCTATTTTCCCTTCTAATGAGCCCACCAATGAGATTGGTAAACCTTACCAATCTCAATTAAAATTTAATTATTTGGTTGATCATATAAACCTCTTATACACTTGAGGACAATAGGTGCTTTTGTAGTCCTCGGCATGCAAGAGAAGGGGAATTTGTTTTCAACATGCAAAGTTTGGAGAGTTGTCTTCATAGAACTAGAGTTGGCCTCTTTAGAGTAACTCTTCCCAAGTGTAGGATTTTGAGTAAATTTTCTTAGACCCATGTTTTTAAAATGACAAGGTCCTTCATAAGCACATGAAGAAGTGCTTGAGCAATTTTTAATTGTGATCCCTTGATTTCTAGTCAACTGATGGTTTGTGACAAATTCCCTTTTCAAAGGGAGCACCATTCTCAAGAAGTGCTCCATTCAATTCTTTGTAGTATGACCCTTGAAACTGCCCTAGGTTGAGATGGCTTCTTGTGTGAATTTTAAAAACTCTTTTAGAGGATGTTGGTGTGGAATTTAAGTGGGTTTGAAAATTTTGTCCATCAATTTTGCTAAGTCTCAAAACTCTGGAAATCCCTAAATAATATTCTTAAATACCCTTAACAATATTTTTAAATCCTAGAAATATAAGATCCTAAACATAAACTTGTTTTGTACTTGCAAATAAGAATGTTTTATTTAGATGACTCTCATGACATTTCGTGATTAGCAATGGCTACTCAAAAACATGAGTACTTGGTTTTTGTGGCTAGTTATAGACTCTATTGGACAAAATATCTCTAATTAATATCATATAATAGTTGAAAAATTTAAGCCATAGTAGAAAAATTATTGGGGGGAATATTGGTAAACCAAAAGTATTATATTTTTTGAAAAAGGGCGAAAAATTGGATTTAACTGAAAAGCTTGTAGAAAAGGATACAAAAACTACTTAAAAAACAAGTTTAAGGGCTTTTCCATTATATAGAGATAAAGAGAGAAAATAAATTAGAGAGTTTAACCCACAAATTATTGAAAATAGATCCTTGTTAATACTCATATCGCTGGTTACATTGCATTGCACAAAGCATACTTCATAATGCACAAATAGTAACTATATGGTGATAATTATACAAAGTAATCACATAGACTAAGTACAAAGTTCCAAAACTCATTTGTTGCCAATGGCTTTTGCTGCTATAAGTAGAGCTATGCAAACCAAAAGTATTAGATTTTTTGTAAAAAAAGGCGAAAAATTGGATTTAAATGAAAAGCTTGTAGAAAAGGATACAAAAACTACTTAAAAATCAAGTTCATAACATAGAGATAAAGAGAAAATAAATTACAGAGTTTAACCCACAAATTATTGAAAATAGATTCTTGTTCATATTCATATTGCTGGTTACATTGCATTGCACAAAGTATACTTCATAATGTACAAATAGTAACTATATGGTGATAATTATACATCCACATAAACTAAGTACAAAGTTCCAAATACTCACATGTAGCCAATGGCTTTTGCTGTTATAAGTAGTAACAATGATTGATGATGAAGCTTCCAAGTAAGGCCCTATTTTAGCTTGTCTAAACATGAGGATTCAAGTTTGCCTCCATCAGGATGTCAAAAATCTTTGGCTCATCAATAATAATACACTTAGACTTTGGATTATTTTCATCAAGGTCAATTGACTCGTCATCCTTAATGGATCCTATATTTGCCCATGTAGAAATTAGTCCTTTGCCTTGGATGTGAAAAAGTAATGAATGCAATTTCAACCTACATAACAAGGTTCAAATTCAAATTCAAATCAAATTATTGATTAAACTTATCTTATATAAATTGATTTTTAAAATGTGAGTATTAAATCTATAAAATAAAATAATATCGTATAAAATTAAAATACATTTTAATAAATTTAAAAATATTATAATATCATAAATAATATAAAATAATTAGCTTAAATGTGAATAGAACTAATATATATTATTCTTACTAATAAAGCTTTAATACAAATTTGAATAAATATACTATCATGTGTATTAAAGACCTTAAGACATTTAAAAAATATTATACTAAATATGTTAATCTCCACACTTAGCTTACCAATTTGGGTGGGATCATAGACATTTGGGGCATTAGTTTCCTGGAGGATTATGATCTTGAATAAATCATAGAACTTTCAATTGACTCTTGTGTTGTTCCTTATCCCTTTGTAGGGACCTGATTACATCCATGGTGTACTTGAGAATGTTAACGTGCGGCAAAATGCAACAACCATGGGGAGAATGTTTTTGTGGAGTGTTTGTAGAGAGCCATGAGATGGCAAAAGAAAGGAGCGGAATCTTGCCTATGCAGGGGCTTGATTCTTGCGCGAATATGGATAATGAAAGCCAATTAAAATTCATGTGCGAGTTTGCCCTAACATGAAAATATTGAACCAACCTTTACTTCAACGGGAGTAGTGAATATTGTTTTTTAATATTTTACTAAACAAGCTATACTCGTTGCTCATAAGAATATAAGACAAATTTCAGTGAATCTTAAAATATTTTTTAGTTAGGTTTTTGAAGTCCGCCAAATTTTCAACCTCATGGACGAACCTTGTGAGTTAAACTACTGCAGGCAATTTAAAAGTCAGCTTTGTTGAGCTTCATGAAGATTTTGCAGTGAACAAAACATCAAGTTATTCATCATTTGTTGTGTTAGGTGGTTGCATTTCTTGGAATAAGTATTGGAAAACAGTCCAAATACACTCACAAGTGGATGAGCCGCATGGTTGGCTCAAAATTCGTCTCGTCATGCACCTAAGCTTTTAGGTTTTGTGATTGAAAAATCTCACTGTTTCATTGAAATACACATTATATATAGATGATATAATGTATGAATATTTTAAAATTTTAACACATTTGAGGATCATGTCCATCAAATAGAAACTGTCAGAAGTTTATAGAGTTTCCTTGTTGTAAGGTCTTCCTACCTTACACAACAACCTTGGAAGAGAGAAATCCTTTTATTGTTTGCACATTGGCAACTCTGTCATAGCTTCATGCAATTTTTCTGAGGTTGGAAACATTTTGTCTCTGTATATGAACACACCCCGTTTTATCTCAGCATCAAAATTAAGAGTTATGGAACAAAGTTCAATTGAGAGAACATCCCTGCAGCATGGGGCGGAGAGAGCCTCTTTTGATCCCATCTCATAGCAATTATGTTCCATAATTGCATATACCTATCCTTGTATTTTCTATCCATGGCCTTGAACAAATATTCCATGGGGGTTTTATACCCATCCACTAGTCTCAGAAATCCTACTCGAGGCTTAAATAATTCTACTACTTGTTTAGTTGCATCTCAAAAGCTAGTAGAATACATGTACTGTACTCATATGACATCTGTAAATTGTTGAAGTGGTAGCCACTTCTTGGTATAAATTCCCAATTTGGGGAATGTCTTGAATATTATTTTTCTGCTCAGATGGGGAGGTAGCTGGGGAAACCATGGCAATAATTTCAATTTTTGTGAAGGGCATGTAACTGCCTAAATCACATTTTACGCTAGATGTGATTTTGGAGGAAATTGAACATGGGCCACCCTCAACAGATTAAAATGTTCATATCAGCTTACCAACACCTGACAATTCTTTTTGGAAGTTAATGTCAATGCAATTTCAATATGTTAAATAGGTTGTCCCCTCCTTGATTTTCAAAATGTCGAATCATACAGGGTTATCCCAATTATTAAGAACTAGTTGTTTGTAATAAAGTTCCAAGGGCATATGTAGATGTCTTAGCCATGTAGTTGCTGAAGCAGAAAACTCTTTGCAAGTGCTAAGCCATAAATTGTAAATTCTTTAAAAGATTTTTTCTCTGGAGTCAATTATATGTCTTACGGTGATCCAACTCCATAATAGTATGTTACATTTTTTGGCCTAAGTGGAACATTGAAATTAACATTTTTAACTGAATCTTCACTTTTGACACCTATAGCAGCTAAACTGTTAAGAATTTGAAGATAATGTGAACTAGTAATTGATGAGATTTTATTTAAAAAGAAATAGAAATAAATTGTGATTTTTTAATATAACTTACACTTGTTTTCTTATATATGATAACATCTCGAAAAAGTCACGTTTATGTCATAATGCATAACTTTTTTAAAGAAAGGATAAAGTTCTAGTTTTAATTTTTTTAACACCAATATCTAGTGCATGGATACTTTTTTCATATTTTTTTGTTGCATGTATGATCTATACACAAGTGTATATTGTATTGCATGACTTTTTTGTGTTCATTTGAATTAATTTCTTCCTTTTTTTTGTTGAATTAAGGACATCAATACATAGGGAATATATAATTTTTGATAATTTTTTTCTTTGTATTTTTTTTTTTTTTTGATCAGTGAATGGCTGAAGCCCAGTGTATTTATTATTTATTGTTATTGTTTGTAGATATTAATAATTATTATGTGATAAGTTCGAGTAGACTTGAACCCAAGACCTCCCAGGTAAGAGGCTCACAATTTACTGTTGTGTTGTAGGCTCTTGCCTTTTCTCTTTGTATTTTTTTGTATTTTATCACATGTGAACACAAATCTTGATGCTAGGTGAAAAGTCTATATTATCAAGAAATAAAATAAATAAATAATAAAAATGAAAAATTTGAAAATTTTACTTTTTGAAAAGCGTATAATAAGGTCTAGACATCTGTAAAGCATAATTTCTAGTGAATTCCTTTGATCTTGCAAAAGGGTAAGTTAAAAGTGGGTTTTGTTAGCATTTTTAAAGCTGCAGAGGAGACTCCAAGGGAATTGGATCTAACCCTTTTCTATCAGATTCTATAAATGGAACCTCTAGCTTAAACAATTATATTTTCTAAAAAATAAATGATTACAGACAAAAAAACTAGATGTCCCTAAAGTGTAACACATTTGGAGCAAAAATTCTTCTAGCAAAGTTATCATTGCCAATCCCTATTAGCATTGGTCCTTTTTTCAAATTGGACATCTAGGAATGTAATGTTTCTCTAATGAGAAAGATGGAGCAAAAGACGCACTTCAATATCCAACCTTGCTTGTAACTTGTCTCCCCAATGTAAAAGCTTAAGAAATTAGAGTGTGAAAGCTTAAGAAATTAGAGAGCCCACTTTCAATAAAACATAAGCACGATGTTGTAAGACAATGTGAGAGGGATATAATATTAAAATGATCTAAAATATAATAAGTTTGAATAATATTAAAAAGCTTTACTTTAAATATATTATTCAATTTTAAAAAGTAAAATTTAATCACATATTAAATTAAAAATTTTCAACTAAATAAATTGATTGAATTGTTTAATGTGGCACAAGTTAACTGTCAAACATATATAATGGGGCATTATACATTCACTCCAAGCTCTCTGGAATGAATCTGCACTTCAGGGAACACTGCATCGGAATTATTTCTAAACTTTTTGTTAATTCATTTTGCTCTATTTGCACTTACTAGTAATAGACAAACCTTCCAGCCTCAAACCCCAATTGGGAGCCTACTTGCTCGCTAAGGGTTCACCAGGGCAGTCGCAACAACAAAACGCCAGAATCATGTCTGGTGTTCATGACGCAATGAAAGCAAGTGCGAGTCAGGCAACATATGTTGACACTGCATTGAAGGACAGTTATGGTTTCAGAATGGATCTCTACGGTGGACAGAAAAAAACCGAACAGAAAGCATTAAAAATAAATAGATGCTTTTCTGGGCTGGGTTCTGCTGGGATTGTCATATGTTTGTCCTGGACAAAGTCACAGGCATCTGACTGTATCCTGGCCAGGTCCCCATATGTATTGAACCTTGAACTTCTTATACTGAATTTGTTTCCTGTCATCCACTCAATGAACTGTTATCTTAGCAAAATATTTTCTGAAAAAAAATTAATTGTAGGAGCATATTACTAACCTCATAACAGGGCTGGAAAGCTTTGTTCCTCAAGAGGAAGGTACTGCTGTAAGATTCCTCCTGTGAATATTGGATGCATACTCCCATCTTAACAAGATAGTGATTTATATGGGGTATCCAAAAGGTGTATAAAACATTTGAGGAATTAGGGATTGAACTTGTGGAGATTTTACAATAATATGATTATTTTAAGCATTTGTAGGTCAGTGGCCAGACAGTAGTATTTAAATTTGTTTACTACAAGATGATAAGAGACATGTTTGACCACAATGTTGGTTTTATGCTTTAACATGGTTGCCATATGACAGATGTTGGTTGATGATATTGGAGATGTTACAATCACCAATGACGGAGCAACGATTTTGAAGATGCTGGAGGTGGAGCATCCAGCTGCAAAGGTTGGGTCATTTGTTCTCTTGCTGTTTCTTATCATCCCTTTGTTATTCTTAATTTCTATGCTATTGCACATTGTTAGTGGTAATGGATGGAATTTTTTTCATTACTTGAGTAGTACATAATCATCTTTTAATGTTTATCAATTTCATCCCATAAATTTTTCCACTGCTCACAAAATGTATTGTTGACAAGGTTGGTATTTTCATCTATCTATAGGTTTTGGTGGAACTTGCAGAATTGCAGGATCGAGAAGTTGGGGATGGTACAACATCAGTTGTAATTATTGCGGCTGAGTTGCTGAAGGTATGTTAAATAGATTATATCTCAGTTTAGTGAGTTTTTCTTTTGTGTTACCTTTCACATTTTACTTAGACCTTTAAATCTTTACTTTGCTTCTTAGATTTTTATTTCAAATTTCAGAAAGACATATTTCTTACAGTCTGCTGAGTGTGCTCATTTGATTTTTGTATTTACAGAGGGCAAATGACCTGGTTCGGAATAAAATCCATCCAACTTCTATCATCAGTGGATATAGGGTAATTTAAGCTGTTTATCTTACTAACAAGAAATGAATGCATAAAGAATTTTATTTATGGACTGCAGAATAGGGATAAAATAAGCATAGTTTGTGAGCAGTAAAATCAACTGTTTTGCTGTAATTTAGATGATTGTTATATAACTCAAATGTCCATTGCAAATCATATTGCGATTATTATTGTGAACAGCTTGCAATGAGGGAAGCCTGCAAATACATTGATGATAAGTTGGCTGTCAAGGTGAGTTATGCATCGAAAGTGTTAAGGATGCTTCTAGAATCATTGATTGCTTGATGTACATTGTCATACGTTGTGTGTTTAGGTTTGGCAGTTGACATCATATTAAGCTTTTTCACTGGGAAGTCATATTTTCAGCTTCTCATATTTGTATTGACTTGATTATTGGAGGTGGCCTTTTTTGCATAGGAATAATGTTTCAGATTCCTATATTTGATCTACCATCTAGATTATTTTAATGGGATTCTTTTTGCTTCAATGTTTAATGTTTATTACAAGAGTGGAGCCAACTTTGAGGAATTGAATGTCTCATAACAGGTTGAGAAGCTCGGCAAAGATTCTCTTATCAACTGTGCGAAGACTAGCATGTCTTCAAAAATTGTAGCTACTGACAATGACCTATTCTCAAAAATGGTAAGTCTTACCAGATCTATCGAGCATATAAAATAAATGAAGTGAGTTATTATTGTGCTTCGAGTGTTGAACTTTGGATGCAAGCAGAAATATGGTGTAATTTTCAGCTTTGTACATGTTCTTGCCATTAAAATGTGCTTTTACTCATGAATTGTATATAGATATTATTTGATGATGGCTGAACATGTATATTGACTCTGTACTTTTCCAAATAAATACTTTCCTTGGGCCTACAAATTTCAAATATGGGAAGAGCTTGAAATACACGGTGTTTCCTGGTTAGCATTGTTAGGAAGCAATTATTTTACTTTTTAGGTTTTATCCTAAACCAGTGTAGACAAACAACATAGAAGTAAAAAACTAAATATGACTAATGAAATCCTGCATGCGATATTGAACTTGGTTAACATAAGATGAGTTTGTTTAATCCACTTAAGTATAAAAATGTTTATACGAAGATGAAGCTCCAAGACAATGTTTGAGTGGATAGGATTTCCATAATCTGATTCAGCAGAGCTGCTTTAAAATAATAATGGAGACTATTATGAATCAAAACAGCTTGTAAATATGTCGTTTTGGTTAATTTTAGGTCAGATATGGCGCTAAGTAGAGAAATAAACATAGAACAGTGAACACAGATATTTTATCCTGGGAAAATCCTTCTACTTAAGGGAGAAGCTGTTTTACAATAATTTTGGTACTGTTTATAGATCACCCTCATTGGTCTTGTATAACCATAAATGCAAAGGAATCCAACTTTTAGTTGATTCCTTTTTGTTGGCAACTGCCTTGAAGTTTCTGAATATAAGGAATTGGCAAAGGATACTCTTACTTGAATCAAAGCAATATTGAGTCTTCAAATACCACAATTGCATATGACCATCCAAATAGTCCAAACTGAAGTTGGTTAAAGTCAAGATTCTAGGAGAAGCTTGTTGCCATGTAGCAATTGTTGAGGAGTTCAAGATAAGGGATAAGCAAGAATCAACCTATGCACAAGGATTAACACTGCCTTTCGACAAGAACAAATCATCCAAGTTATGTAATTGATATGGCAAATGCAAGTCTAGGAGCTAATGCAATGCAGAGTGTCATACTCAAATACTTTGCTTACACAAATATAAATAGAGGATCATGGAGCCAACCCCTTAGATGGAGTTATTGACACTGATCACAAGGTTTCAGTCAACACTGCACAAGAAACCCTCATATTGCTAGAAGTTGAAGTGGAGCAAACACTTTGGTCTCAAATGTGGGTGCAAGGGCAGCTTTAAATTTCTTGATTGATGGCGGCAGCACAAAGAACTTGATTTTTGCAGCAACCATCATGCGCTTGAATTTGCCAATTGTAACTTATTCATAACCTTACAAATTGGGATGCTTCAATTCTTGCAACACCCAAGGTACACATGTCACTCTCTAGTGCCACTTTTCATGTGCTTTTCATCTTTTAAGTAGTTAGTTTTGATGTGATGCTGATAGAAGCCTATAGTGTTCTACTTGGGCATTGATATCTGCATGTCACAAGTGTATATACAACAAATTCTTGCAGCATAGATGTGTCAGTGGGCAATAAGAGATATTGGGTTCTTGAAGTGAGTTCAATCTCAATACATGTTTTCCCAACTACAAAGAAACCGTGTAATATAAGCATGCATACCTAACATTCCACTGTTCCAACTTCAATCAATGGATGACTTGTACGACAAAGACTATTTAGGTTTTGGAAGCTATTTTTGCACAGAATTTTATGTGCCATGTAGTTTGGTCTGAGCAACTGATATAGCAAGTCAAACGGTTCACTGAGCGGCAGCTAGAAGTCCATGATCCACACTTCTACATAGACAATACAATTGAGACTTGCTTTACAAGCAGTGGCAATGAAGGATCTACTATTAATGTTTTCTGTAGTGACATCAAAACCATGTTGTACCTATGGTAACACTTCTACGTTTCGTAACACGCCAGAGCACCTCCACTTCTATGATTTGTAGCAGACCAGAGCACCTCCCAGATCCTTGTATTAACACAAGGATCATCCATTTCTCTTTTGTTGACATTGCACACACCCTGGCAGTGGCACAGTGTGCTAACTGCTAACCACACTTCTGCCAAACCTTCTGGAATTTTTTATCACATCTTCAACAAGGTCCACCTAATTCATGGTCAACCATGTTGTTTCCAGTATCACCCTGCAACATTAGGTAAAGTGTAGTTATTGTGGTAATCTAGGTGACATCTCTGATTTTTTTGTCATACTAGGTTTTGACCTAAGTCACAAGGTTCGAATTCGAATTCGAGTTCGGCAACTATGAAATTCGGATAAAATTCAAGACCTCAAAAAAATTGGAAAAAAATCGACATTAAATTCATCTATATAATTAATTTTTAAAAATAATAAATAATAAATTTAAATTTAGATAAATATTATACAAGAAAATATTGTAATTTAAATTGATAAATTATATATACTACTATTTATCATATAAAATAATAATATTATCTAAATATAAAAACACTATATAAATAATAATAATAATAATGTTGTTGATAACATAAAAAAATTAAAAAACTATCGTCTACTACAAATATCACAGTATAAATAAAACTAATAATATTAGCATATAAAGTAATATTATCTAAACATATAAAACTATAATATAAATAAATAATATTTACCACTTTTAATTATATTTTAATTCAAAGTGCGCTTCAGATATATGAACTGAATAACATAAAAAATATAAGATATACCTGACTGGCATTAAGATAAAAACACAGACAAAAACCTTTGTAATGGCGCTCTAAGAGAAGATTAAAATGCGGGCAGGGAAAAATCACGGATCAATGCCTCTGCATGCAGGGAAGAAAATGCAGAAAACCCTTGATGACGTTTTATTAAAGACTGCCTGATACATCCATACGAATATTAGGCAAACTTTAACGAATTTTTTGTGCTGTTTTGAAGTTCGTGGAATTTTGAACCTGATAGCTGAAATGTGCTGAACTCTGTGACTTAGGTTTTGACCAACACATTGCACACCTTCCATTCACACAATAAAACTTTTGGGATGTTTTGAGTCCCATGGAAGTGATTTTACTTACCCAATGCCTCTTGGCCTATCTGTAACATTAGCTTAGTAGGCAGGTATATAGATGGATACAATATAGCCAATAGACATTTTTATCAAGCGTATGCCATGTATTAGGCAAATAAATAAATTAAATACATACATTGTTTCTGTTTTATATTTCTCTGTCGTTGCCTGCTTCTGTCTCACAGAGTTCCACACACAGATAACTTATTTTATATTTTCATTTAGCAAGTGTTCCTTTTAATTTCAGTTTAAGCTCAGGTTTAATGTAAGCCAACAAGAGAAGCTTTGCAATTGTGACAATCTCTTTCAATCAAACCCTGAACTACTAGTTGTGTTAAATAAAGGTCAGTGTGATATCAAAATGATACCTCAATGGAATAAATCCTTTTTAAGTATTAGAATAAAAATTGCTAACAAGGTAATCGCTTTGTTTTTAAATGAAGGCCAAAGTGGTATAATGATAAAGTTGTCTTATACCAAGCTAGAGGGTTTGGTATGTAAAATCTGCTTTGATAAATCCTTTTTAAAAATTCTCACAATATTCTAATAGAAAACAATTGTATAAAATGAAGGAAAAAGCTGGGTCGAGGCAGCAAGGATAAAATATTGGGCCTTTTTGGAAAACAACATTTGGCCTCTGGATGTGCTTAGGAGAAAATTGTTTTGTTGATTGGCTCACAAAACAAAGGATAAGCATATTGGAAAACATTCAAACAACTATTGGTGTGGGTAGTGTTCTCATGGTGAAAATTGACATGCTTTTTGTTCTGAGGCATAATTGTTTAACACCTGAAGTGACAATTCCTATAAACAAGTATGAAAAATTCACATTTTCTATAAAAATTATTGTTCAAGCTAAACAGGAAAAATTGGCTTCCTAATATTGTGTTTATAAATAGGTATTTGCTATTGACTAGGATTCTTGTATCTGTGTGGCAAAATCGCTAATTTCTTTGTCTTGATTTGTAGGTTGTTGAAGCTGTCCAAGCAGTAAAAACTCCTGGAAACAAGGGTGAAATGAAATATCCGATAAAGGTAGATGGTGGTCTTTATAAAGCATGTAGTTGCGTGCTATCTATAGTTTTATTGTTTTTGTTAATCCTTGTGCAAGTATTTATGGGCCATCTACAAAGGAGACCTCTAATTTGCATCATGATATAATGGTTTTCTTTTTTCAAACAATCTGGTTGTATGAGATATTTAATGTTACAAAGGAGAGGAATATTCCTTGTTTAAGCAATTACACGATTGTTCCATAAGGGGAGTGATCTAGAACTAAAGATTGAATAGAAAGTTATTAAATTCACTAAACAGCTTAAAGAAAAGAAAGTTATTAAAAATTAAAAACTAATCGACTAACTTAAAAGAAAGCTACTTACATGACCATTAGACTAAATATCACAATATTACTTTAATACCCTTGCTTAATGGTAATTGTACTAACCACGGTTTACATACTAGGCGAGTATTTGCCAAATATGTGAGTAGTCGCTGGAAATTTCTTATAGCATGTAGCTTGTGAGTTAGTTCGTGCCTATTTCTCGGACAAAACTCGCCCAAAAAATGCAGAACACTTGCTGAACACTCATTGGGACGGCAATTTTTTTTACACAATCCAAACACGGGAAAAAATGCTGGATATGCACTTTAGAAACATTTTTTTTTTCCTTTAAAACTCCCCTCGATGCAATAAGAAACCCACAAGTTGATTTGCAGGTATTCCGTTCGAATTAATACTCTGCGTGAATATTTGTCCCTATATTTTTTTCATTCACCAAATTCACTCCCATGTGAAAATCTTACCTTGCAATTTCATACTTTGCATACTCTGCAATTGTCTTTGCCTGGGATTTCACCCTGTTGCATATGCTATGTTTGTTTTTGCTCGCAATTTCATCCAGTGTGAAGTCATCGATGTAGATTATAGGCACCATGCAATTTTTTTTATTTGACTTATCATTTTATCATCTTTCAAAGCTCAACATTAAAATTATTTATTGCTATAAATTCTTAATGTAAAAATTGATTAAAAATAATAATGAATATACTGAGTTTCAATTTTTTTTAATGCTAATTTTCTTAGCAAAGTTACCACATTCACTCTTCCATGCTGGAATTTGAGATTCAGTTCACTGCAAAGTTTGGTTTGGTTCGAATTCGCTCAAAATTTTGCCCTAGTTATTATTGCTCAAAATTCTCTCAAAAGGACTTGATAAGAATTTTGGAACAATTTTGACTGAAACCCCCATTTTCATTGACTTTTTCATAAATTTGTTTTGCCAACTTCAACCCTCCAACCCTTGAAGTGCCTGGTAAAAAGGCCAAAAGGTTGTAATATATGTCATTTGTGCATTTGGGAATGAAAAGAAAAACTTATTCCCTCTATCAATATATGTGGTGGTGTATTGAGCATAGTGATGTACGAACTTATTTGCACAGACACCAAGTAGTTACCGTTATTGCCAATTTGATTATCAGTATTTACTTGTCCATTCCAGCACACCTCACAAGTAACTCCCATCACTTCAGCGTTGTGGCTTGCATGTTGCATTTATGGGAAAATATGGCTGTGATCTAATTAAGGACAAGGACAATTGTTTCATTCCTCAATCCTTACATCTGGAAAGTCTTCTAGTACAACTTCGTACATTTTAAAGCTCAATGTCCAATTGGACATGGTATCGGAGTCTTTATTACCTTCTCTCGACATGTGTTAATTTGAAGTCCTCTAAAGATGCCAACTCTGCATTAATTTGATCTATATGTGATTCTGTAAATGCTAAGCCATCATGTCGCCTTTGATAATAGCATTTATAATGATTTGTGAGTCACCTTCCACTTGCAGTTTTTTGACCCCTAGCTCCTTGGGTGCCCGGATTGCCAAGAGAGAAATTTCAACTTCTGCCACATTGTTTCTGCCATCCACAAGATGTTTCCCCCCACAAATCATAAGATCCCCATTTTTATTTCAAAGCAACATCAAATTTGCATTTCCACCATCCTACACTAGGTTTTACCCGGAGAACATCATTCCTCAAGGAAAAAGAGGGGTCGACCCCTGAGCACCCATTCATGGGTGTATTTTTTTTTTCTATATTGAATAATCAAATTTAATAGAAACACTTTCATATGTTTTCTAGACTTTTTTGTTAAACTTTTAATCGATTTTTGTTAAAAAACGTATTTTTGTAAGAATTTTTAGTACTTTTAAAAGCTTTTGACAAGTCAAAATTATTGAGCTTGCCGAGTACTCTCCAAATCTGAGTGTGATCTTATGGTACTAACTACCCTACAAAAGACTTGACATAATCTGCAGGTTATTTGGGCACGATTCCTTCTCCCAAAACATTCTGCAACATGAGCTTACGTTTGAGATCCTTCCTAGTTGGACTTCTGACTAACCAACTGCTTTCTGCAAAATTTATGTATGTGACCAAATACAAGAACAAACTAAGTGCCTTTCAACCTGATGTTGGGTAACTAGGCCATCCCTCTCGTTATCTAGAGACTCAGTCCAGCTTCTCAAATTCAATTTTTGTTCTTAAAAAGTTGGAAAAACACTTTGAAATCCACAATTTTGCCAAAAATGGTCAAAAGAAGCTGCTGCAAAATAGCACCACATTTTTCTGGAAAAATGATCACTAACTCCTCCTATACAATGTTGAGACGACACATGATTTTGCAAAAAGACAATAATAAACTTGAGTACATTTGCTGGAATAACTTTCGCCCTAGAAACCCTAGGTGAGACCCGAAAACAATGTGCAAGAAACCACAATTTTTTTACAAAAAATCGTCATAATTTTTTTTTGAGGATATAAAACCACGATTTTATGTAAAGCTCGTCAAAAAACTTTTGTGGAAAAAACAGTAAAAATCCATGTTTATCAAGAAATTGTCAAAAACCAGCAAATACAAAACAAAGAAAATCAGAATTTTTCGTAAAACCTGTTGTTTTTGTTGGTCGTTTAACCATTGGCAATTACTCAGATCATTGTTCCTCTCCAAACCATAAACGGTAAGTGGTTATCGTCTCTCTTGAGCATTCGTCTAAAGACTAAAACAGATCTGCAGATTGTATATGTATTTCAATACAAAGAGAGGAAGATTCATTCTTCCTTTCTATCTATTGGTAGTAGTAGTACCCACTCACCAAGGGTCACCACTCTTCTAAGTTGGCCCCATTAATTATATCATGACAACCTTTACATTATCTATCTTGACAAGAAGGAAACCAACCATAGCTACAAATAACATCAACACTCCCTCTTAGCTAGGAGGAATCCTTCTCGATATCTAAGTTATGTAGTGATATCCACCATGACTACTCCCAGATTGTGGGTCCATGTTGGCTACTCCCATGAATTGAAATGCAAATGAACACAAGTGCTCATCATGGAATCACTCAATGTGATGTCACCATCTTATCATGATGTTCACCATGGCTACTCCCAGGGGGTGAATAAAACACAAGTGCTAATTCATTGAGTCTCTCACATGACATCAACCATGGCTACTCCTAGAGGGTGGCTCCCAGGGGGTGAATAAAACACAAGTGCTAATTCATTGAGTCTCTCACATGACATCAACCATGGCTACTCCTAGAGGGTGGAACAAGGGCTTTCACCTCAAACTTCTCTTTCATAGAGAAGAATGCATTAACAGGGTTTTGCACCTCAAGCATCTCCCTCGTAGAGTAGAATGCATTAATAAGGGCCCGCACTTGAAACTTCTCATAGAGAAGAATGTATTAACAAGGGCTTGCACCCAAACTTCTCCCTCACAAAGAAGATTGCATTAACAAGGGGTTGCACCTCAAACTTCTTTCACATAGAGAAGATTACATTATAGTACATCTCAAGGAATCATTGATGTTGAGGCTCCGTCTCAGCAAGGGCTTCATTCTCCACAATTCCAAGCTTGTCTCAAAAAATGCACAAACATCACTCTTCCAAGGGGCTTGGTGGAATATCGGCTGTCTGATCATAAGTGCTAATGTACCTCAACTGAATAGCATTCCTTTGCACCATATCTCTAATATAGTTATATTTGATCTCCGCATGATTTGATCTATCATAAAATATAAGGTTGGAGTCTTCATCACTCTTGGTGAACCCCAAGTTCACAAAGTATCCATCTATCTAGGAATATCACATCCTAGGTGACGGCATAAATGCCGTCCAGCCTACATACATTGGACTCCATTCCATGAGTCATAGTCCTCTGACTGCTACAATTTCCCAATGAGGAAATCAATCATCATATCTCACTGATGCAACTCGCCTTTCATGACATAACTAGAGAAGTCATAGTCCAAATGGAAGTATACTTGATGTTTAGAGAAACCATCTCGACATGGTCTACTCCCTCTGAACCAAAATGTCCAAGATCCTCAGATAACTGAAGCATACTCTCTAGCTGCTCCCTCTGACGCAGAAGTATACCCTTCTCACATGAGCCATAAAAGATATCATTGCAAAGCACATGTCTTGACAACTTTAAACTGTCAATGCTAATGATGCTCATTTCTGGGTATTGACTTGAAATGTTTTAGGAAGTTACCAGTCATCTTAAATTCATGGCCCAACTCAATGAAGGGATTTGCAGGGTTGACTCTTTCAGGATTCCTAATGACAAAACCATCTTCCAAAGTGAAAAGATCTGACTGAACAAAAAGTAGATCAGAGTAACCATCATTGTTGGTAATTCTCAAATGAAACCAAAATCCTGCACAACTCCAGATTCAGTTTCTGCACATGATAATGGCAGTCAAGAGATTAGTTACAATCTCCGCATGCATACCAGTGATTAAACAGATTGAATCCTCAGTCCCATTACTTCATTGCCAAAACATTGAGTGTATCATTCTCCAAAAATCTGACCCTGTTTAGAGATCCCACCTAGTTTCAAGGGTGAGACCCCTCAATCCAAATGAACTTCCACGCACTGGTTCAATGGCAAGGCACTGAAAACTGACCAATCATCAAGAAGTTGCAGGTCTGTTACAAAACTCACTTGACAACAACAATAGGTAACTAAATGGAGTACCAATCATGAAATTCTTCCTTTCAAGTGCATCTATTTAGGAAGCATATCTCTCTGTTTGCTGCTGTAGTTTTTTTTGCAAGAAGAGTCAATGGAAAATTAACCCAAACAATCTAGATTGCAGTAAACCAGTCTAACATGAATACATGTCCTGCTCCCCCCCTCTCCCCAAACAAAACCCCAACATCTCCGAGACGAGGACACTGTTCTGGCATTTCCAGCGGTGCAACCAGTCCATCGCCTTTCAGGAAGAGATGGGGGGATGTCCTGGTGTCCCATGAGGGGACAGGGGGATGGGAATGAGTCCCTTGACCCCTCTAGGGGACGACAGGGCATCCCACCTCCAAAAAAAAAGTTAAAAAAAACAATTTATTTTTAATATCCTATTGGTTATATTGGATATCATATCTGGTGCCCAATGTAATCATCTTTATGATGAGATACTCATACTTTTGATATCTATGACTATTATTCTAAGTTACGGGGTTTGGACCTTGCCAAGCAGATTCGGGTTCGGGTCCGTGACGAGTCCTCACAGGGTCCGTATTTCGGACCGTGGTTTCGTCCGGGTTTGCGCCAGCGCGGACCCATAGTTCGAAATATGTATCTTGTGGGGACCCGCCAAGGACCCAGGAGAACCCAAGTAGAGGTCAAACTACCAAGTCAAAGTCTTATATTATCACTTATTGCTGGATAGAGAAAAAGGACGTCTAGGTCAGCTTGTACTCAGTTCTTTCTAGCATTTGCTAAGCATTGTAATGCAATCTTTCAAAAATATTACATGTAAAAGCTTGATCCAATACAATATAGTATTATTCACAGATTTGTTTTCAGCTTTTGTACCTTTAATCAATGAAAAAACTATTTTTACTTTATCAGGAGCTGTCTATTGTGTGAATTTCAGAAAATGGTTGATGCGATCCTGTGATACTGTATTTTTTTACCCTAAATTTTTGGTCCTATTTTCATCAAAGATATTCAGAAATATATGTATGTTTCAGGTCATGACTTGTATTTATCTAGTTGTACAAGAATTTAGTTATGAGAATGCTGTGATTAAAACCTCAAAAGACACTTTTAACTCCTCCCAAATTTGCACTTGGATTTGAATCTTGTCATGAAAGTTTGATGCAACAAATTGAAATCTTGAATTATGTTTTCTGTAGTTTAGATTATTGAATTGAGTAATCAACATACAAGAATCATAGAACATCTCTTGTATCATAATGCATTCATATATATTCACAAACCCACTCACAAACCCAAATGGGAATTTGTTTTTGCCCGAACCCATGAACCCAAATTCGAACACGAACCTGAATCCGTCCCCTGATCCGAACCGGCAACTTAGCTATTATTATTTAATATTTATATAAGTTAGAAATCTTCTATTTGTTGATTCAAGTATTTAAAATTTTAATATTTATTTTTCAATGTTCCACTTTCATGTTCAATGTTCAATGCAATGTTCAAATATTTAAATTTTAGTAAATTAGTATTTTACATCTTTATGCCTTATATTGTTATATACACTCCCCCTCCCATCCCTTGCCACCGTCCCCAAATTGAGGCCCCTCTGTCCCCCTGCCTGAAAACCTGTCCCCTTGTCCCGACGCCCCCCCATCCCCCTGGGCAGTGCAACTATGCAGTAAACATGCCCAGTTCTCATTTGATACAAAGATGGACACATGTGGAATATTATTTGCTTCCATTCCAGTATTCGGATTGCAGAAGTAACAGTTCTTTCTTCACATACTTAAGCAGTCGTGAACATCAGCATTCAAAAGCTCACAGCACTGACTCTTCATGTCTCTGGGAGAGTCACACAGTCACAGCCATTCTAGAAATATTATAAACTGGTCCCATTAGTTTCAAAAATATTTTACTTTAGCCTCAAATGGTTCTTTGATTAAACAGACACCGTATTAGGAACTCATGCAGAGGTGATGTGCTGCAGATCAGCTGCTATTCCTGATTACTGTCACCCACGACAAACTTCTGAACAGTTATCTGGATGAAATGTTTGATTGGAAACATTATGTCATCACAACCTAGTATCAATGACTCCTCCGCTATGGCTTTAATGTTCAATACAAATGAACGGCATAATATAGGCTGTCCTCAATCTGTTTGTAATACGAGGACCAATGAACATCATGACAACTCTATTGAGTGTGGATGGTGGTGACCTAGGCTCCAAAGGCTTCTTATATAAAATGTACAACAATCATCATGCTCATGGCAGTTACTGAAAGTATTGCTCCTTTATAGATATAGCTGGACACAATAAAGTGTATTCCACCTAATATAAGCTGAAGGTGAATATTGAGACATTCATGGGAGATGTTTATATTGATTGTATGACATATGCGTGACCCCACATGTATAGTGCGTCTTGGAAGAGGAGTGTGACTGTACATGGTACTAATCTTTCCAAACTTTAGTGCCACCATCAAATAATTTTCTAATGAAATCGGTCCCCACAGCTAGTCTCACGCAGACCTTGGCTCATACAAAATCCACCTTCATTAATATTAGCCTGCCATGCCTCCAGTTAATATATTCCCCGATAACTATTGAGGAGAGTTGATAATTTTTGCTTAATATACTTCTCATACATTTGCCCAGGAATATGACTGTAAACATTAAACTTACATAAAATATTTCCCTGCCTATATATTCTTCTTTCTATTCATGACAACAGTATCTTTCACAATGGCTCTTTCGTGAATGTAAATGCTTAACTATAAGTTTAAAATCCACAATATCTCCACTATATTCACATACCCGACCTTATGGAGGTCTTTGGAAACCCCGTACGGCAGGTGCCTACAGTAAGAAACATTAGTCAAATCCAAAAATCCTAAAACATGCAAAACCCACTAAGATTAGGAAAACCGGCAACTCTGTTGTTCACAAGAACAAATAACACTTGCAGATCTAAAAATGATTCAATTTTCTGGGGAAAAATGTTAAAGAAATCTCAACTAAGTTGGTCACAAGAACTTTTACAATATTATAGTATTTCTTTAATGATCATCTTAGTTAGTCTTTAGTTCATTAGGTAGTTTCTTTTTCCATTTTTAGTTGACGATTGTTTCTTTTAGAAACATCGTCTTTGTAAATCTATATAAGGAGCTTTCATCTCCTTTGTTTAATACAACAACAACATCGATTACCATAACATGGTACCAGAGCAGGTCGATGAGATTTCATAAAATTTGGTGGATTTTAAAGGGAAATTTGAGCCTCATTTGATTTGAAATTTTTAGAAATAAAAATCATTAGAGGTATTTAATGAAACTTTTATGGTTCGTCTTTAAGGATTTTTGCTGCAAATTGCAAGCCTGGTTAAGTGTTTCTTTAATGGTCATCTTAGTTAGTCTTTAGTTTATTAGGTAGTTTCTTGTTCTGTTTTTAGTTCACGATTGTTTGTTTTAGAAACATGGTCATTGTAAATCTATATGAGGAGGTTTCATCTCCTTTGTTTAATACAACTACAACAACTTCGATTTACCATAACAAGAACAAATAATAACCCTTGCAGATCTAAAACGATTCAATTTTCTGGGAAAAACTGATAAAGAAATCTGTGGGAGCTACGATCTTCATTTAAAAATAAGACCAAAAACTGGAAATCAGCAAAAAAATCTTCTACAACTTCCATCACAAAGTGTTCAGGGAAAACAATGAAGAAGCACCAACATAAAAGGAACCATCTAGAAAAGACACAATAAGAACATAGAGGCCAAAACTAAGCCTTCTTCTTTAGCACACTGGACTAAGACAACATCATCCGCACCCAGTCCTCAGGTCAGGAACTGAAAGAGTTCCTTGAAATCACCTTCCTCTAAGTCCTTTGGTCCAACCTATTCGTCTGCAATGAAGAGTGGTGGCCGAAAAGTGTATCACCTTTAGGGTGAACTTGGACAGCTTGAGGAACCTGTTCTCCAAATTTATAATATCAGTTTTGAGATTACCAATTCGCTTCCATGCAGGCCCACATTTGCCACATTCCCCATTAACAACATTCTTGTCATCCATGGGTATGCCCCTGATGTCAGCAGGGGAGGGGGCATTAATTGGGGAATTTGCTTTACTACATTCCTCCATGTTCTGTGTGAGATCCAAGGATTCCATCTTGAGACTCTCTGAGACATGATAAGAACTATTCTCAGTCAATTGTGTCTCCTTGCTCTGGGTGTTATCTTCATGGGTCTTAGATTCGCTAGACTCTTTCGCATTGACAAAATCCTTCTTCATTTTCTTGCGCTTCCCCAAGGGTTTGGTAGCCAGCGTAGTGGAATATCAGAGGATTGTTTCTTCAGTAATTTCAATATCGGAGTCAATGTGTTGAATATTAAACTTAGCCCTTTTAGTGGTCTTGGCTTTTAATTGGGTAGGTGGGTTGTTTCCCTCCTTTGGTTTCTCATGGGACTCAAAGATGGGGGAATTGTTTGGGGAACTCCATAGGGTTTTTGGTCTTTTGATGCTTTTCTTTTCACTAGAACCTGTGACATCCATTATACTGCTAGGTGGTGGGGATGGAGATGGGGATGGAGGAGCCTCTTGAAAGTAATTTGATGGGGAGGACACAAAGCGAGGTGGAATTGATAACGTCTAAATATGAGCCCTTGATTAAGGATGGTATAATTTTTGCCCTGCTGTTTTGAGTCAATGACATCCTTAACTGTATATTCTAGCAAATGCAGTAAAAAGAAAGGAATGGAAATTAAATCATGGTTGAAAGGCACATGATAATAGCAACGAATGCTATACCTGCCCTCCAACTTGAAAAATTTCATAAGCATAGTACACACTTGGTCTCAAGGAGCGAGAAGCTCTTCTCTGTTAAAACCCCTGCAAAGTTTCACTGACTTCTCAGTGGCACATAAAAAATTGTTCAAGCTGGCCATGTTGGCCACACGACTCTTCTTCTTCCACTTAGAACCCTCTGTGCACAAGCCCGTAGCTTGAGCTATAACATCTTTGTTGATTTCAAAGTTAATGATACCCATGGTGACTCTTTGCTCTGCCTATGAAGAAACAAACTGGCGGGAAAGTCTCTCATTATAACCAGTCATTTGCTCAATAAATGGAGTAATTCCCCCTTGCAAATATGCTACACCATAGGGTTAAATTTGTATTCCTCATACTTGTCTAGTTCAACATGGACCCAGTCCCCGCCCATATTCAAAATCATCAAGCAACCATTGGCAGAGTTATGACACAAAGGCTGTAAGGAAGAATTGCAAAATTTAATTTTGATTCATGGATTTACAAAAAGCAGACAGGCTCAAAAGGCCAAATAATGGGTGGAAAAGGGAAGTAATTACTTCCTCGTCCGATGCTAGCTTAAAGATGTCAGGGATTATGTGGGGGCAGTCCTTTCTCCTATATGGGATGTTTCAAAATCTAATTAGAAAATGGGGTAGTAATCTGTGCAAATCTTAAGGGCCAACCTTAGAATAAATTTGCTGTACTTCAATGTCATCATACCAAATACTCATGCCCAAAAATTGCCACAACTCCTCATGACTAGGTGTCATATGATGTGGCGCTGCCCAGAATCGCTTAGTTAGCTTCTTGCAAGGGTAAGGGAATGACAAGCTGTACAAAAATTTAAATCTGAAGTGTGTCCCATGCTGCCCATAAGGGTCCAAACCACCATCTTAATGCCCTGCATTGGAGGCCAACCTTAGAATAAATTTGCTGTACTTCAATGTCATCATACCAAATACTCATGCCCAAAAATTGCCACAACTCCTCATGACTAGGTGTCATATGATGTGGCGCTGCCCAGAATCGCTTAGTTAGCTTCTTGCAAGGGTAAGGGAATGACAAGCTGTACAAAAATTTAAATCTGAAGTGTGTCCCATGCTGCCCATAAGGGTCCAAACCACCATCTTAATGCCCTGCATTGTGAACTTGTTTCGGTTGTTCCTTCTCTATTAGGGATTTAATAGTCTTTGGTAGAACATGAATCTGCCTCCAACAAAGAAGACGCTTCTTTTCCAACCCCAAAGCAGCCATGGAGTCGGCAACATCATTTCTTTCCCCATAGGCATGCTGAATAGTGAAACTAAGCTAGTAAGGAGAGGTTTGACGTCTTTAAGGATTTCCTCAATTCTCAAACCTGCCTTCATGGTCTCCCTTAGTGGCTTCAATAATTAATTTAGAATCACCTTCAATCTTGAGAGCCTTACTGCCAATAGAAAGATCAATTTCAGTCCCCATAAGAAGGCCATATCCTGAATTTGATTGCCCAGATTACCAGCATAAGCAACAAATTCGCCCTTGTGATCTTTGATAATTCTGCCTCCAGCTGCAAGATCCGACCTAGCATCACTGTCAAAATTCAACTTAAAGCTGGGAGGTTGAGTGGGTTTCCAAACAGTGTTCCTTTTGCTGATTTTCTTAGAGCTGTTATGCTTGTGAAAAGACACTGGAAGTTTCCATTGTTTCAATCAGCTTACAATTTGAAGGGAAAGGAGGTTCAGCTGGGACTTTCCAGTTACTTACCACAATGTTTTCAAGGAGAAGCTTGTTAGTTGACAGCACATTGTCAATAGTACTTTCAGACTCCTTGAAGATCCTGTTGTTTCTCTCCTTCCACAAACACTTATAGACATATGGCGTAATTTCTTCCAAAGTTGACTTATTAGAGGTTGTTTTGAGGGACACTTGCAATTCTGGATGAATTGCTGTAGATCCACATTTAAAGCCTATTTAAGATACAATCTTCTAAAAATATCATTCCAAATATAGGAGGCCAAAGGGATGAAGTGGTAGGTGGGTGATGGTCAAACAATCAGATTTTGGAAGGATGTTTGGTTGCGTGACAACCCTATGGCTACCACACATTTCGGTCACTTAATGAGTAGAATAAAATACCATTTTGGGGACCTTGTTGTGGATTACTTCTCCCGGAGAGGTAAATGGAATTCTCTTGGGCAGTGCGGCCAAAGGTCCATGAATTGCAGAGTTTGTTGGCTGGAGTTAGGATACATATTTTTTCAAGAAATGATGATTTTACATGGACGAAGAACAATTTGAGCGCCTTCTCTGTCAAATCTTCCCATACTTCGCAATACAGACGCTGATAGTTGGAAGAAAGTCTGGAACTCTCAACCAATTCCCAAATTCAACTTCTTCTGGTGGACAGCTATGCACGGTAAATTTCTTACTCAGGATAACCTAATAAAAAATGGTTTTCAGCTTCCTAACCGTTGCATTATCTGTAAAGAGGACAAATAGACCATTCAACATTTGTTTATTCACTGCCTTTTCTTTTTTCACTAACTCAGATCTGATCAGTGTAACAACATCGGCTGTGAGATAATGCCCAAAAGAGTTCACAATCCACTGAAAGATCTGCTTCTCGCAGAACTCAAGCAGCAAGTCTGGTAACTGCACCCAGACAGGCGCCATCCTACTAAGCCCTGCAGACGGATCGAGCCAAATTTCCATTTGGAGAGCACCAGAAAATGTTTGTTGTTTGCAAAAGTTAAAATCTTTGGACTTTTGCCTTGTCTTTAATTTCTGTATTGCTGCAATCATAATATGTGCATTTAAAACTGTCATTTGAAGTTAAACCTTGCAATAATTTAAGAGTCATCAGTCTGTTCTGAGTCTTTTTGATATTATGCTTCTTGAAATTCTTTATTCCCAATGTTTAACTTCAACAAAATAGTAAAATACCATAGATTTGAAGATTATTGGAGGATGAAACACAGAAGAGAGTAATATGACTGTTATATTAAGATTTCTGAGGTTAATTTTCACATTAGTATAGCAGCTCAATTTAAAGTTAGCCTTTTGCCTGACTAGACAGGTAGGTAGGTTATAAGAAGCATAAACAAACCTAAGAATGGACCAACTTTTGTATTAACAGTGTATAGTAGGAAGTTAGCTAATAACTCGATGAGATAGTCTTTCTGTGTAATTACCAACCATTTTCCTTGAGTATCATACAAGAGATGCACAATCATAAGTGCAAACCATTTGTTATTGATGACTTTCGGTAATATGGCGTTGGTTGCTTGACTCTATCAATTGATGGATGTTATGTTGGAAAGCGTCCAGCATATCCCCTTGGGATTTATGACATGGTCAAACAGCAATTTCCTGAATAGATGCATCTTTTGGGAGAAATGGCCAGCTCAACTTCATACAAGTGGTATTGGGGTGCAGGTTTGAATCCCCTTGGGTAGCACCGAGGGAAAGATTGTTGGAACGTGTTGAGCATATCTCCTTGGGATTTCTGACATGGTCTAAATGTCTTTTGGGAAATCTTTAATTGGGATGGTAGCAGCTTCTTGAATAGATGCAATCTTTTGGGAGAAACAGCTAGCTCAACTCCTACATACCAGTGCTCTATTTAACAGGACCTTTGTCTGCTATATATTGTATCAAGTAACGAGCCTTTGGATCTTTTTCTGTCCAATGGTTGTTTCTTATTTGACTTGACTTCCTTGGAAACTGGTGGACTGCATAAATACCCGTGGGCAGATTATTCATTTTTTCTGCATAGAATGGAGATTAGGAAAATTGAATCATTTTTTTGGATGCTTACTTATGAATGATCGTGTTTCATTTTTCTCTCCAGAGCATCAATATTTTGAAGGCACATGGACAGGGATCTAAAGATAGTTATCTATTAAACGGTTATGCCCTGAATACTGGTCGGACAGCTCAAGGAATGCCTACAAGAGTGGCCCCAGCAAGAATTGCATGTTTGGATTTCAATCTTCAGAAAACAAAAATGCAGATGGGAGTGCAGGTTCTTGTTACTGATCCAAGGCAGCTTGATAAAATCCGCGAAAGGTAGATAAACTTTGCAGTTTATTTATTGATGAGAACTAGAGTGTTTGTTGAATTTTGGATAAATCATATCTGATTTGTTGGCTTTTAATATTTCCACTGTGATGGGCTTTGTTCACAACCTAGAGTTTCTTGTAAAATTATTTGCAAAGATGTGCTAAGCATTGCCCCGGACAAATAATATGTAGGTAATTGATAGAAATAGTAGACAGGCAGGAGTTTCATGATTTTCAAATTTGGGTGGTTGTTATTAGTCTGTTACATTGTTAGAAATTGTGGATATTTGATGGAAAGTGAGTATGGTATGTGTAGATTCTGATCCAGAAATGTGGAGTTGGATAGATGGTTGAGTATTGGTAGCTTTTATTTGCTGTTGCATATTAGTGATCACTGTCATTTTTTTTTCATTTGTTTTGTTTGTGCAGAGAAGCAGATATAACTAAAGAGCGTATTGAGAAGCTTTTAAAAGCTGGTGCAAATGTCATTTTAACAACAAAAGGAATAGATGACATGGCTCTAAAGGTGCACTTGCATGCTGTCCCACTCAATGAATCTGATAATGTTACTGCTCTTTCTACCAGCTGGCTAATGTCTGTTGATTTTTGCTTTGTACAGTACTTTGTAGAAGCTGGCGCAATTGCTGTGCGTCGTGTACGTAAGGAAGACTTGCGTCATGTTGCGAAGGCAACGGGTGCTACACAGGTAGTGAACTTATTGTCGTTTTTTAGTGAGTGGTAATTATATTATTTTTAGATGCGTAAAAATTCACAAAGTAATATGTCTATTGAGGACAGTTTCATATCATACTAAACAGGAAACAACAAACTAGTAATAACAGAAGTATGCCAAACATAAGGCCCATTAACAAATCCCTTTAAATGCTTCCACATCACTTTTTAACCCCCCAAAATCAAATTAATGCTGGGGAGTAAGGAGAAGCTCCGGCAGTAGCTTTTGGTGCATCTGCAACATCATTGTAGTCAGGTTCCCTTAGCTAACAATCGAATCCCTCTAAAGCTTCAACAGACCATGTTTTGCCTCACAAAATCACATCAATGCTGGGGAGCAAGCAGAAGCTCCAGCAGTAGCTTTTGGTGCATCTGCAACGTGATTGCAGTTAGGTCCCCTTGACTAACATCAAGTCCTACTTTAGTAATACTCACCTTCTCCTCGGCTTGCATTTTATCAATCTCATGGATGGATTCCAGCATCTGATTATTAGTACCACACCTTTTTTCCTCAAGTAATCTCTAATTCAAGCTAGTATAACACCACCATACCCTCAATCGATGGTCAGCAAGTGATGAATCCGAAGAATTGAGCCATATGACTAATTAGCCTTGGCTTTAACACCAGTAGAGCTTGATGATAACTCAAGATTTAGTTTTCTTATTGCCTTTGATCTGAAAATCATAGAAGAAACGGGATGATTGGGGTCCTGGTGTTTTCTTTGTTACAGTGAAGGAGTTCTCTAATTGCCTCAGAAATGTGATTTTTTAAAGTTCTGCGATGCAGAGCAGTGGGTACTGGTGACTATATTATTGTTGAGGAACACCTTAAATGATCCAGAAGATTTTATTGAGTCCCTGGAATTTGAATTGTTTTGTTGTTTGATCTGGCTTTTTTGACATTCGATCCTCCATTTTTTGTGCTCGGGAGTCATAGGAAGCATAGGTTCATTGTAAACTGGTTAGAAAAGTTTTCTCATTGTATTCTTCACTGTTTTAGTGGCAATGACAGCGCAAGGGTTTCTAAGTTGTAGAGGCACATTATCTAGATGTGAGGAGTGACTGTAGACGTTATGACACTCGAAGCCTTGGGATCATTGTAACATTTGTTATTTGACTGTGATAGTGGAACGTGGAGTACTTGTTCACTCTTGCTAGAGTTTTGACCCATTTAAGGGTTTCTGCTGTGCATGTGTTCTCTTGTATGTTATCTCTCTGTTATAAGTTATTTCATGCTTTACAAACAAGACGAACATATTTTAATTGTAAATAGCATCCATTTGAATTTGATTTGCAATGTTTGGAAAGTGATTTTTAGAATTGGCAATGACGTCTATAGCTGGTGAAAGCTTTTGACATCATGTACAGAAACTATTCTTAGAAACTTGCCTGCATTTAATGATGCATATTCTGGGTAGACTTTTAGCCCACAATTATTGAACAGGTTTCTCAATCAGTTCCAGGAATTCTCAGTTGGAAGACAATCTATGAAATGCAATTTCATTACTGAGATCAATAACCACCCTTTTTTGTTGAAAGAAATCTTTCTGTCTTTCCCTCGAAATGTAAGCACCTTGAAAAGGTCAACCACAATATTCTAGAGAAAAAATAGTGTTTTTCTCTCAACTGATGCTGTGCACGATGCCAAAGATCTTAATTGGGAGGAGCCTAACAAACCAAAAGAAAATGAGTGTTTCAATTAAAATTGGGAAAAATGTTGGAAGAAAATGTACAAATAAGTAGTTTGGTTGTTTTTGTTACCAATAGGGGCATAAGACATAAAACAGAACAAACATAGGGTAAATACCATGACGTATGTTTTTTAAGAATTAATTGATGTTGTTGCCTTGCTAATTTGCACATGATAGTAGATGATAGTATGCTTTGACTTAAAGTCTGAACCTAAAAAGTTCAAATTAATAACAAAATACAAAAAATAAATATACCTAAAACTATAGCTGGTGAAAACTATTGACATTATGTATAGGAACTATTCATAGAAACTTGCCTGCATTTAATAATATGTATTTTGGGTAGACTTTTATCCCACAATTATTGAACAGATTTCTCAATCAGTTCCAGGAATTCTCAGTCAGAAGACAATCTATGAAATCTATGAAATGCAATTTCATTACTGAGATCAATAAGCACCCTCTTTTGTTGAAAGAAATCTTTCTGTCTTTACCTTGAAATGTAAGCACCTTGGAAAGGTTGACCACAATTTTCTAGAGAAAAAATGAGCGTTTTTCTCACAACTGATGCCATGCACGATGCCAAAGATCTTAATTAGGAGTAGCCTGTCAAACCAAAAGAAAATGAGTGTTTCAATTACAATTGGAAAAAATGTTGGAAAAAAAATCTGCAAATAAGTAGTTTTTAAGTTTTTGTTACCAATAGGGGCATACAACATAAAATGGAACAAACAAAGAATGAATACCATGACTTTTAAAAAAAAAAAAAAATGATGTTGTTGTCTTACTGATTTGCACATGATAGTTGATGATAGTATGGTTTGTCTTCAAAGTTTGAACCTAAAAAGTTTAAATAAATAACAAAATACAAAAAATAAATAGACCTACAACTATTAAGTTTTTAACTAACAAAATAGCATAGTTATTTAGAGATGGGGGTATTTGGAGATGCCAGAGACTACTACTGGTACTGGTATGACTAATTTTAAAAATTTGGAGATTGTGGTGGGGTGTGTGCGTGTGTTTGTACTTGGAGACATCATTTTTATTTAAACATAATTCAATACTTTCTAGAAAATATCATGACAGAGAACTTTGAAATGAAGAATAGTAAATCAGTCACATGAGAACAATTTCTCTTTAGATAATTACAATGACAAGAAATCATCCGTACAACTATTTAAATTTTATGCCCCTCTCAAAAAGTCTACGCTTTTAGCAAATATGACCACTATAACTTTGAATAGATTCTTCTGTTGTTCAAAATATCAGCATGAAACATTATGCAGACTTATATTTTTCTTCTGCATTCCTTTTTGGCCTTTTAATACGTTTTGGCCTAAGTTTTTTGGGGGTAGACAACAATCTTAAGTCAGGAGACTTTGGAGATGAACAGGATTTTGCAGCTAATAGAGCCTTGTGTATTGGTAAGTTTCTGGGTACATCTCTAGTATTGGAGATGTGTCTTCGTCTCCAAGATGAGTCCCCAGGTATCCATGTCAAATAGGGAGGGAGCCAATAAGGTGCTTCTAGGATTGTGATTTTGATACTCCAAGGTTCATGTGCCAAATACGAAGATAGCTAGATCCTCAGCATTTAAAATTGCTCATCATTATCCATTTTGGATACAAACAATTTGGTCAAGTTCAATTAGTTGATTTTTCTCAACTCTCTTTGATACGATTAGTTTGAAGGCATAAGTTGAAGCAAGTCGCAATAAAACAATAATTAAAATTGCAAATTCTAGCATTGAATTTTCACGAGTTGAAGATGTATGTTGTGGTTAATGGATGCTAGACCATTCATTCACTGCTGAGTCAAATGGTTGCATTTTATGTGTGTGTGTGAAACATTTTAAGTGCTATGTCCCTTTTTTTGATGAAGACTGCTCCATAACGGGAATGATTGAGAACTGAAGTAAGAATAGAAAGTTACTAAAACCTACTAAAATAGGAATTTACTAACTAAACTATTTACATCCCCCCAAATGGTTCGCTTTCATCATCCTAAATCATGAAATAAAAGTTAAACTATTTCATTTTAGGTTAATCATCAAATTATAATTGAATGAAGATCTTAAAAGAAAACTAAACACAACAATAATCAATAGGAACACCAAGATTTTTACATGGTGGTGTAGGGAGGGTTGTGGGGGTGGGGGGAGAGAGTGAATCACACCAAAATTCTTGTGTGGAAATCTCTACGAGGGATAAATACACAGTGAGAGTTAATTCACTTTATGAAACAAAGTGAGATAATATTTGTTTTAAGGCTTGTTGCCTAAGGAAACTCCCCACTCTTGGAAAGGTACTGAAGAAAGACGTAATAAATGCGATGTGAGGATTAGAAGCATGACACACCTGTGACCTTAAATGCAATGTTCCTTCTTGAAACTTTCTTCTCTCATTTCATATGTATGGTATTAGATTTTGGTCTTGAAAAAGATGAAGACACAGTGGGTTGCTCATGTTGAATGGGATCATATGCTGTCATGATTTTGAGGCATACCCTATTTATTTTGTTAAATATACATTCATTTTATCTCAATTTGTGAACTGCACTTTTAAACTTTTAATATAATCTAATATAAAGATAGCAATCAAAATAGCGTCAACAGTCAACGTCAACAGTCAATTTGTGAACAATTTAACTGTCAATTTGTGAATAATTGTTTTATCTGCTGCAATCTCAAACATTTGTACAATATGTTTTTAAATGTTTTCTTCTGTCGTAGTAGATACAATTAGGGGTGTTTCTGGACTTGTGATGATTAGCTCTTGAATATGAACTAGTTGTGACTGAAGGCCTAAAAGGAAAAGGGCATCAGTTCGAACAAGCCAGTTGATAAATTAGTCATAATATCCAACCGCTATTGCAGTTGCAACATTGTTTTCTTTGTTCAGTAGTTCATCGTTTAATATTTGTATATTCTTTAAACATTGTTGATAGCAGTTTTGAATTTCAACATTTTGAGTTGCAAAACATATGACCATAAAAATTGTTACCATGATTGGGATGATAAAAGTTATATCCATTTTTGGGGAATTATTTTATAGTAGTCAACATAAGATACTCCTATTTCAGGATTCCACTCAGTATATTTGGCAAATTTAACCATTAAGTAATTAGAGGAGATTTTCCTGTCAATGTATGTTGTTGCTTAGTGGTGGATGCTGGTTGTCTAGGTCCTGACATTTGCTGATATGGAAGGCGGTGAAACATTTGATCCATCATTCCTTGGCTCTGCGGATGAGGTTGTAGAAGAGCGCATTGCTGACGATGATGCAATCTTAATTAAGGGACCAAAGAGTTCAAGGGCGGTGTGTAAAATTACTTATGATGCTAAATGCTGAAAGTTCTTTGCTCAGAATGAAAGGATGTTTCTGTTCCTTGATGTATTCTTTTAGGGATCTGAAACAGTATGATAGAATGACTAATTCTGATGAGGTATTTCATATTCATTTGATGAGTCAGGTTTCCATAATTCTAAGAGGAGCTAATGATTATATGCTGGATGAAATGGAACGCTCTATACATGATGCACTGTCTATTGTGAAGAGAACACTGGAGTCTAACACTGTATGATTCCTGCATTTATATAATCTATCGGTTCCAACTTTTTGATGGTGTTTTCAGATTTCTGTCTTATGGCATCATTTTCTCCCATTCTTTGTTTTCATAAGCCCTTCTGACATTATTTGGCTGGGTTTTTCTTTCCCTCAACAGGTAGTTGCTGGTGGCGGTGCTGTTGAAGCAGCTTTATCTGTATACTTGGAGAATTTGGCAACCACCTTGGGTTCTCGGGAACAACTTGCTATCGCAGAGTTTGCAGAATCTCTTTTAATCATACCAAAGGTTACTGCATAACTGCTTTTTCTGAAACATGGTTTTATACACAAATTTTTATTGATGTAAACCTTTTGATCTGAATACAAATTTGTTTTATATTGCAGGTTCTTGCAGTCAATGCTGCAAAAGATGCTACAGAGCTTGTTGCAAAACTTCGTGCCTACCATCATAGTGCTCAAACAAAGTCTGACAAACAACATCTTTCAAAGTATGAGGGATAGCATTGTTTTTGTTTATAATTATTAGCTCTGTCCCTATATGCAATAGGATTTTTGAAGTGTCCGTTAGATGCCATACAACATTTAAATTTAAGAATTTGTTTGCTTTGGTTCCTTTGGAGCTTTCAATCCTAGTTTTTACTAATATATTTGCAGTTAACTGGTGTGTTTCCTTATTAAAATAAAAACCCCAATCCAGGATCTAATAAACTGATAAGAAACCAGGTATAATAACTCAAGGGAATCATTCTTATTATAAGAATATTTAGCTGCAACGAATGTTGTTGAATTTTTTTAAGATTTCCTAGTTTTAATGCAATTATGTGTTTTTTAGTCAACTGTTTAGATTTGGAGGTTATTTAAACAAAATCTGGGTAAAGAGATGAACACATTAAAAATAATATTATTTTTGAAAATGTGTAAAAGTAGATTTGTAAGCATTTTTGAAATACTTCAACTTCTGATGCCTCCTATCCGTAGGCTAAAATTACATGATTTTACAGAGAAAAAATCCCAGGTTCTTAAATGCTATCCTTTATGTTAAGTTCGTTAGGCGTCAAGTCATTTATGGAGTTTTTTCCTCATGTTTTTGAGCTGATTGATCTGTAGCATGGGACTTGATCTTATAAAAGGACAAGTGAGAAACAATCTTGAAGCAGGTGTTCTTGAGCCAGCGATGAGCAAAGTCAAAATCATACAGGTTGGTGATTTTGTAAAGGATATATGAGATTTTAAGGAAAATTAGTTGTTTGAAATTTGTCACCCATTGATGCAACTAATTTATATTTGCTTGCAGTTTGCAACTGAGGCTGCGATAACAATTATGAGAATTGATGACATGATCAAGCTTTACAAAGAGGAAAATCAAAACGAAGAGGACTGAAGCCTGCATTTTCTATTGAACAATTTTTCTTGTGTAATATTTTGAACTATTCTTTTATATAAATGTACCTTCTTCAAGAACCCAATTTCTGTTTTCAAAAACACTATGGCAATGACAAGCTTGCTTAGGTGTGTATAATGGGTATTTGTAAGATTTCAACATAGTATTCAGCAAATGAAATTAGGCAGTTGCAGCTAGCTATTTCCATAGAGTACTTATTACATATAACTAAACTTATTACTAAAATCACCCAGTGAATTTTGCCTTGTATACTATCTCGTAAATGATGTTTTGGCCCTTACACCAAAGCCCAGTTGACTCAATGATCTTCAACCGTTGTGCTTGGTGGATGTGTGAAAGAATGCTGTTCAAAAGAGTTTGTTTAATGTGAAACTAAGTCTTTGCATTGATAGATAGCTATTGTTTAACATCATTATTAAGCATATGAATACTTGCCATGCACAGTAATTTAAAATAGTGAAAGTAAATGTGTAGCGTGTGCGAAACAGTTGGATAGCTAAATAATCAACTTCTAGAGATTACAAAAGTTGTGATTTTGCATCCAAAGTTTTGTGATCAGGCATGACCTAGCTTCTGCTAATACAGTTTACTGTAATCAATCATTGAAACCAAAAAAATTGGTGGGTGCCCCTTTTCAATAAAATTGGAATGTATTCAATAATGCAGAAGTAGAACAGTAATTAGCATACTAGCTCAGAATGTATACTTCAAACAAAGTAATAATAGTACTTCGCAATTAATAGAGCAGAAATAGAACAGCAATTACTAGGAGACTTGTATCTTGACCCCTGGTAAATGTAGTGTGCGTCACCACCCTCAAAGACATGTATGGACATGCCTCTACTTCTTTCTATAAGCATGCCCCGAGGATGAGAAAACTAGACCTACACTAAAGTTCTTTCCAATGTCACATAAATAACATTGGATTCCAGAGAATTAGAATATGCTGGAAAACAATGACAAGTCTTGAATTGCGCAAATAAAATTTAGTCACCTTCATGTGAATAGCCCAAGTCACCTGGTTTAGTGGCCAAGCTTGAGGTCGTGAGTTACCCCCATGGTCTCGGGTTCGAGACCACCCCAGGTGTGAATGGTGGGCGTGTGCTACAGGCTGTGCATGTGCACCAAAGGGTACTAATTTTGTCCTGCTCACCCTACAATTTATAAAATACTCTCAAAAGGATTAGTGTTTAAATATATATTATATCATGATTATGATTGTTGAATACTAATATAATTAATTAATTATTTTAATATTAAAAATTAAAGAAATTAGTTTTTACGTTCTTTACTCTACAAATATCTATTTCAATTTTTTAAAAATAATTGTCCTTCTCTTGCTGTAAGTGTGGAAATGGAATGCAATCTTTAAATGGTGAAATTTCAAGGTATTATTGACATCTCAATACTAATAATGTCGCTATGTTTATTAAATTTAAATATTATATTTTTGATGTTGGAAAAACATAATGGTATTTGGTTGTAAATAAGATTGGAATACAATGTTCTTTATTAGAAAAACATTTTTTGTTAGAGGAATGAATTAATAAGAGGAATTGAAAGATTCCCAAAATCTTGTACATAAAGAAAGGCAATAACAACAATGAATTCGAACCAATGAAAAAATGGACCTCAAATCATATGGAGATTTAAGAAAAAACCATAACTTAGTGAAAAATATCTATGCTTTTCAAATTTAGAAATTAAATAATCATGCCATAATGTTATACATACTACAAATATGATATTGTTTAAGTTTTAGTCTTTATTTAATATATAATTTGATGGGTGTTTAAAACTTGAGTTTTTAGATTCAATATTGTTTAGAAATATTATTTGGCTGGGAAAATACTTAGGTTTGTTGGTATACATATTTATCTCTACTAATTTATCTTCTAAATTGACCTTGTTCACTCTAAAGAGTAGTGACAATTGTGCTTACTTGGAGAGATTATTGGAGAATGTTGATATTCCTCTATGCCCTAACATTTGAGGCCCTTGACTGTAGATGCCTCGCCGTGAAGTTATACGTGAAGAAATCATCCCCTTGTAATGAACGTGCAAGTAAAGTATGGAGAAGTCGTAATCAGTTCGTACCTACACCACAAGACAGATTATGATCCACAAGACAGTCCGTACATGATTTGTTTGACAGAATGTCCGGTATCATTTTTGCTTTGTTTTATTCAAATACGACTTAGTATTGTTTATTCATATATTGTTTACTATTGTTTTGAGTCATGGACCCCCCACCCAATCCAACAACATTACAACAGATAGTTGACCGCTTGGCATTATTAGAGAAGGATAATGCAGCTCTGAAAGTCACAACTCTTTCTCTTTCAGCAGTTTCCCAAGGTCTCTTAGTGCAGCTTCAGAAGTTCGAATCAGTGAATCAAACTCTCCAGGATACTATTCACTCCTTATCTCAATCATTAAATGACTTGAACCAGTTAATTCTTCATGCATCCAAGACCTTTCTGAAACTTTTACCACACAAATGGAAGGCATTATAGAAGATATCAGCTCCGTTATTGAAGACTTCAGAGACATTGGAAACCTCAAGGATAAGCAGACTGAGCTTGTTAAAAAACAATCATCTCTTTTGACTGAAACAAAGCAACAAATTAAAACTTGGGCCTCTACTTGCAAAAACTCCAGCACTACGCCTCTGCCAGTGGTTGAAAAAATTGTCCAAGAGAAGTTGGCAGAGGACCGAGTTAGGCGCTTCAGGGAACTCAACCTTCGGGTTAGAGGTCTTCCTTCGTCCTCCATCGATCCTCTCCCCACAGGCTACTCATTTCTCAACGAGCAACTGGGTATTTCAGATATTACATTAGACAGAGCATGGTTTGGACACGATGGCACCTTTTTTCTTAGGTTTCTCTCACTGGCTGATCGACTACAAGCTCTCAGAGTAAAGAAGCTCTTCCTTCTTCACACAAAGATATTTTTTGATGAGGGTCTCACAAAATCACAGGTAGCTGAACTAAAGCACTCTAGGAGTCTTGTGGTAGAAGCAAGGAGTAACGGAAAATGGGCAGTAATAAGGAATCTAAAGGTAGTTATTTGTGACTCACCTCTCAAGGGTTGGGATGAGATACATACCCAAGCCAAATGACACTTTGAGCACCAACAGTTTGGCAAGTCTAAGCCCTCCATTGGCTCTTTGCTTGTCAACTGTTGGAATGGCAGTGGTTCCCTACGGTCTTTGCTAGGCTTACTTCATGATGCAGTTGGGGATGCTGATTTGTTAGCGGTTACCGAGACTCATGAGAGTCCTGCTCGGCCCCTTCCAAGTTACATAGGGTATCAGTGGCTTTCAGTTTGCAGAGAGGAGGTCTGAGCTTCGGGTGGTGTGCGTGGTTCCGGTGGAGTTGCTTGTTTGATTAGAGATGATCTGTTTAGTACTACCACATTGGTTCTTTCTGACACTTATGCCAGATTTACGTGGATCCGAGTTGGAGGTACCAGTCATCATCAGAAAGATATCTTCATTGCTGTTTGTTACTTTTCGCCGACTACCTCACCTTACGCCATTCATAGTGTTGAGGATGGGAACCCTTTTTTTGACCTATTTGAGAGCATCTCCAAGTTTGGGGCTATGGGCGACATCATCATCTTAGGAGATTTTAATGCACGGACTAAAGATCTCCAGACCCCCCAATATGACCATGGGTCCGATTTGATTTGTACTACTGAGAGGGATCTTACTAGTATGGGGCTTCAACGTTTATCCAAGGATCACAGTGGACCTCTAACTTGTTATGGTCGCCACCTTCTCCAGCTCTGTGAGTCCTCCAACTTGGTGATTTTGAATGGCCTCTCTTGTTTCCCGAGTTTTGAGCTTTTTACGTGTTGGCCTCATAGTGGGGGTGCGAGCGTGGTGGATTACATCCTCGTTGTTGCTTCCTTCCTCGCCTCCATCAAAAATTTTACTATCTCCCGTCTTCCCTTGGCTGATCATGCCCTTCTTAGCCTTTCGGTCCGTGTTTCTTCCCACCCTTTACCACCCATCTCCACTCACCCTGCCCGATTCCGCCCCCACACTCATTTATGTTTCGAGGATAGTGATCAAGACCTCTTCATTTTCCATTTGAGAAGATTCCTCTGCCCAGCTAGCTTCACGAATCATAGTCAGGTGTCCACCATGTTTTATTCACTAGCTACCACGATTTGAGAGTTGGCTCTCCTCTCTATCCCTCACCGCTCCATTTCTAGCACTCACAGATCGGCTCGACGAAATACTTGTCCCATGAATCAGTGGTTTGATGATGACTGTAAAACTTTCCACCGCTTCTTGCGCTTAGCTTTTGATACTCATTCCCCCGCTTTCACCAATTTACGACTCTCTTACAAATGCTTTCTTTGCCATAAGAAGTGATTATTTATTGCTTCACAGGGCAGATCCCTTCGAGACACACTTATTCAGTATCCCAAGTTGTTTTGGCACATCATGTTCCCCAAGCGTAGCCAACCCCAGTCCACCCCCAACCTTCATCTCCTTGCTTCCCATATCTCCACGTTGTATGACATCCTGGGTCAGCTCACCCCCCTTCCCAACCTGCTCCCCCATTGTCACTTATTCTCCACCTCCAGCATTTACGAGGCCATCAGAGTTATGAGATGTAGCAGGGTGGTTGATGAGGAGGGTTTTCAGGCGGAGCTCTTCAAACTCGGTACCACGATCTTGGGCCCTTATCTCTCTACGCTCTTTAATAGAGTGGTTTGTTTTGGTTTTTCGGTCTCTTAGTCGAGACACATTATTCACCCGATCCATAAGTCTGGGTTGACCTCTGATCTCGAAAACTATAGGACCATCATGATTGGGCATACATTTGCCAAACTTTATGCTACAACTTTGAATACTATTTTATCCAGTGAGCTTGATAGGAGGAATTGCAGGGCTAAGGGTCAAGCAGGATTCAGGACAGACTACCAGACCATAGATCATATCTTTACACTACGAGCTATTATCGAGGAGGCTCAACATCACTCGAAGAAAGTCTACTGTTGTTTTGTGAATTGTCGTAAGGCTTTTGATTCCATCTTCAGAGCAACCCTTTTTTAGAGACTGAGAAATATTGGTATTTCTGAGATTTTATTGACGACTATTATGAGGTTATATGAGACTGTGATTGGTAGACTCAGGACCACAAAGGGCCTCTTTGATCCTATCCAGAGCACCATTGGGGTGAAGCAGGGCTGCCCTCTCTCGCCCACCTTGTTCGGGATCTACATTGATGAACTCGAGGCTTTTCTCAGTGACTCCTCGCTTCCAGGTGATGGTTGTCATCTACACCAGGTATTGATCTCCATCCTTCTCTTTGCTGATGATGTGGTTCTTCTTGCTTCCTCTCCTGAGCGTCTTCAGAGGCTTTTAGATAGACTTTCATCTTTTTGTGATATGAGACAGCTGGTTGTGAACCTTGAGAAGACTCGGGTTATGCTCTTCAACGGTCTGAAGACTTCACATCTCCATTTTCACTTCCAGGGTCAGGAAGTTGAGATTACATCATCTTACACATACCTTGGGGTTAAATTTTTTGGATCTTGTTTCAGCTTGAGATCAGCTATTCAGCCTCGGATCAGTAAAGGGTTGGGTTCCTTTGCCATGCTCGAGAGACAGTGCTTCAGACACCACTTTCAGGATACATTGTCTAAGCTATCCCTCTTGGATTCCTTAGTAAGACCCACAATGCTCTATGGTTCGGTGGTTTGGGATCCTTCTCTTTTAGACTTGGATTGGGCCAAGATCGAGAGTACCCAGATTATGCTTCTCTGTCGGATTATCAGATGTCACGGTTCTACCCCCCACGGTATTATTTTGGCCGAGTTCGGTGCTCACCCATTCAGACTTGCATCCATTTTTGACTTGATCTGGTTTCTCCACCATCTTCGTGGCTTTGCTGACTCGGAGGAAGGCCAACACAGATAACCTCATTTAGCCTACTGCTCTTTAGTTGCTATTGCTGACTTCGATCCTGCCACTAGAGCCTGCGGTTGGTATACTCAGGCTACTATCCTACTGAGTCCAGTGGGGATCGACATTGATCATCTTCCTCCCTACCAGTTCTCATTGGATGCCCCTGCTCATCTACTCCCTTCTCGGCAGGAGTTGAACAGGCATGTTAGACTTGACATTTACAGGAAGTATATCACACAGACCTGGGTGGATCCTCTAGGGGGACTACGTCCAAGGATGGCTTTCTACGTTGAGCACTTATTAGTTATCCGAGATGGGATTATTGTATGCTCTGAGTACTTACATAGATACTGGACTCACGCCCTGCGTATCTCCCTTGGCTCCTTTAGGGTGGGCTCACACAAACTCCGGATTTAGGTCGATCACCATATTGCTAGAGAGGACCGGGTGTGTACACTTTGTACCTTAGCAGAGGCAGAATCTGATATTAATTTTCTTTTCAGATGCCACATATACTACGAGATTAGAGGGAGATTTTACTGTCTGTTTAGAGATTGCAGATCCCTCTCGAATTTTTTTAGGTACATCGATCAGTGTTGCATTGCACTCTATCTCCACAAGTCCTTACAGCTTCGTGACCATACTTTACAGCTTTCATTTCCTAGGAGTCAGACCCAAGCACAGCTTATTACGACCTTCTTCTCGCCCTTAACTCTAGCTCGGGGTGTGAAGCAACTGTAAAGTTTCCCTAGCACAGGTTGTTCCAGATCGGTGAGACCTCGCAGGGGACCTTTTTGCCAGCGACACTCCTCTCATAGCACTCAGCTTCATCATAGGGCTTCTGGTAGCCGCACAGATCAGTCATTATTGGACTTTTTCCCTGTGAAGACGAATACCTAATCTTTTCCGTGATGTTTCCTGCTTTCTTCTTCTTTTGTTGTGCTTGTTCTTTTTTGGACACCGTTTGGTGCTCTGTTTGTCTGCTTTTTCTTTGTTGTAAGCTTCCAGTCCCATAGACCCACGTTGTGGTCTTTTGTTGGACATTAATAAATTTATCTTATCTTATTTTATCTTATCTATGTTTGATATGGTTAATTCTTTGATATGATGAAGGTATTTGTAGTTTTTGTGTATTTTTGACATGAGAGTACAAAAAGGAGAAAAAGGTAAAACTAAAGAAAATTAAATAACACAAACCCTATTAACAAACATATGAATACCAAGTAGAACTTCGTGATTGATAACAATTCCAAAGAGGTTTTCTTGATAGAGTACATTTTCACATACAATGATGAAGAAAAAAATGATCATAGAGCTCAATATACAAAGAGGTGAGTAATTCCAATATATCCAAGCCAAGATACCAAAATTTGATTATACTTCATTACATTAATTACACAGGTTACAATCATTTCAGAAGGTTGTTATTGCTATTAGGATTCAATTGTGTGGTTTTTGAGTCAAACTCATTGACCCATGTTTCATGAGTAGTGAGTTTTTGTCAAAACTCATCAACTCATGTTTCATGAGTAATGGTTCATGTGAACCACTACTCATGAAACATGGGTCAATTAGTTAGACTAAAAAACCAAACAATTGATTAGTGAAATCACAATTTTGACTTTTTGTGGAAAATATCTCCTACTAATCAATTTCATAAGATGACAAATGATTTCTACATAAATGAAACATATCAATTTTTTCATAAGAAAAATCAATAATAATAATAAATTGGAAGCACATTCATAAGGTACGAGTTAAATACAATCCTTATTATTTCCATAAAATTGTAAATCTCAACAATCCTTCTATGCAAAGTTTAAATAATAAAGTCATCAAAATGTCTCTAGAAATTTATTGAAAGTTTCCCATTAGTAAGAGCCTCCTTTTATAATGCAAAACTTTTGTATATATAGGTGTTGTATAAAAAGAATAATATTTAGGTACTTAAATAATCACTCGAGCAATTCCTTTTAACAACTATCTAAGTAATTACTTCTAGTAACTGACTTAACTTTTACATGACATCTATATTCTAACTTGTAGTTGCAATAAGTGACATAAGTTATTTTGATTGTGTTTGATTTTTTGTATCAATGTTTCAGATCACACTATGCTACCCAGATAAAAAGAGCAAACAAAATGATGAATGATCAAGAGGCATACTTGAAGAGTTAAAAGAAGAGGGGGAACAATAAGAAAATAGAACTAGGATATAAGAAATAAAAGAAAAAGAAAAAGAACCAAAATAGTAAAACCAAAAAAGGAAAAAGACCCTCAAAGAAAAACCACTAAAAAAACAAGAGCCAAAAATACAACTAAACAAAGAAAAGTTTCCACCTAATAAATACAATGAAAAAAAAAGGAAAGAAATAAGCTAAGACAAAAGTTACAAAAATAAAATAAAAAATATGGGAGAAAATTAATAGGGAACTAAATGAATAGAATCACAATAAAGCACAATCTATGACCTTAGAATTAAAAATGCAAAAAATTCATAACTTGAATTAAAAATAAATGAGGAAATAAAATAAGGTTAAAGATACAAGAAATAAGAATAAATATGAAAAGGAAGAGACATAGAAGAGATGCAACCACAAGCAAAAATAAAAATAAAAAGAGGAATATATATATATATATATATATATATAGAAGAGGCCATGAGGCTATATAAAAAACCATTTCAATTGGGCACCAAAGATCACAGATTGATAGGTATCCTTGGTGTAGCCCTTACATAAATATCTCAAAGTAATTTAGCCAAATTTTAGCACCTATTTTTGGTTTCCAATTTTATAACTTTGCTCTTGATAATTCCTTGAGTATAACTTGAAAAGTAAACTTGGCCATGATCAAGTTGTTAATTCCTTGAGTATAACTTGAAAAGTAGACTTGGCCATGATCAAGTTGTTAGAACGAAAATAAGTATGCTACATAATAAAAAAATGATACTTATCTCCCATTATCTTCAATTTTAAAATCAAATATTATATAAGGAAAAGTTTTGAATAATCAAAGATATGTCACTTATTAACATTAAACTTCCATGAGATCAGCTAAAGGTTCTAAACTAATTCCGCTTCAAGAACAAGTGTCTAACTTATACTTATCCTATTAGCTTGTCTTATTAGAATCTCTTCTTTATCTGCTCCTTTGTTAGTGAGATTATCTGCTTCTCTATTACCTTCCCTATAAATATGTTTTATGATTAGCTCTTTGAATTGATCAATGATGGCTAGGGCATATTCAAGTTTAGAATTAAGGATCTAGTTTTGTGTTTCTGTTTTTCTTAACAAATTTAGGATAATTTGCAAATCTCCTTTGATAACTAATTTGTTAATGCCTATCTCTCTACTTAGAGTTAAGTCTTCTATTAGGGACTCTAATTTGGCTAAGTTATTAGACATTACTCCTAAAGGTTTATCACGTTTAGTTAGACATGAACCATTATCTGAACAAATAATACATCCTAAGCTTGCTAGTCCTGGATTACCTCTAGAGACTCCATCAAAATTTAACTTTGACCATCTTGGAGGAGGAGGTACCCATTTACATTCTTTCCTAGCAATCTTGTTGGATTTTATGTAAATCATTGGTGGATCAATTAGTTTAAACCATTTTTTACGCATATATGTATCCTAGTTTGGAAAGGAACCTTCCTCTTTATATGAGTTCAAGAGATTAGTGTTAGCTACCTCAATAATACAAGCCTCCAATTTATTTAAAAATGATGTTAGATCCATCTTTTCATTACGAAAATTCTTTTATTCCTTTATTTCCATAATTCCCATACGAGTACGAAAGGGGATATTTTCCATAAATTATTATAAACCTTAGAACAACCATGTTTCAACTAAATTTTTGAAAAATTTAATAGGTTATTAGCAAATGTGGTTTGTCAATTTAATTTCTCACATAACCAATACCAACAATTCTTAGCAAAAGGATAGTCATAAAGCAAGTGTTCAAATGTTTCAGATTCTTTTTCGCAAACTGGGCATCTATATGGTTCTTCAAAACCCATTTTGGTAAACCTATATGTTGTTAGAATTCTCTTTTGAAGAGCAACGCAAAGGAAGATACATTCTTTTGGAAGACATGCTAGATTCCAACATAGATTTAGAGGGATGCCAATCTTATCTCTTGTTGAGAATTTATTATCTTTTCATACCCTAGTTTGATTTTATAATTCCTATCTTTTGAGGCTCCCCAATTAATTCATCTTTCCTATCTTTACAATTTGTTTGTCTACTTTTAAAAATTGATTAAAAATGAACTTTTTCTTTGATGAAAGTGGAGTTTCATCTAGGGTTTTCTATTGCCATCCTCCATACTAATTATCGTTTATTTTAATTTTATAATCACTCACATTCTTACCCCATACAATTGAAAGGGTGTTGTTGATGTTTATAGGTAGATTTACACTATTTGGAGAAAGAAAGCACATCCCATGAATCTTTCCAAAATAAAACATCTTTCCCTAAACTGACATCCCCAGTTAAGTATTAGCTATTAATGGACGACAATTCGACATAAAATTCCAAGTTCTTGAACCTTTTGGAGGATTCTTAGTTCTAAGCAAAGACATAGGATTGCTATTGTTTAAATATTTATGATATAAAATATTGGACCATTTACTATTATATTCTTTAAACACTCTCCAAATAAGTTTTGCCCCTAATGCCTCATTCTGCCAACTCAAATTTTTTATGCCTAGGCCTCCCAATTCTTTAGGTATACATATTTTTTCCCATTTTATGAAAGCTTATTTTTTATTATCTCTACGTTGCCAGAAGAAGTTTTTAAGTTTAGAGTATAATTTCTTTTTTACACCTTTGGAGAGGGGAAGACATGACCTATGATAAGTGGGATGGCCAAAAGTACTAATTTGATCATATTCATTATAATTGCTTTAGTTAACCATTTCCCTTTCCAACTTCCCATTTTTTAATCTATTTTTTTGAAAATCGTATTCCAAGCTTTAATTTCTTCAATGCCTTTTTCAAGTTGAATACCAAGGTATTTGCATGGAAAGGTTCCTTTTCTGAATTTCATTATAATACAAATTTATCTCTCCACTTTCTCTTTGGTATTAATAAAGAAAATCTCTAATTTGCTGGCATTTACTTTGACCTGAAGCTTCCATATAATTTTATTATTTTCTTAAAAGTTTGAGCTTCTTCCAAAGTTCTTTCTCCTAGTAGAATTGTATCATTTGCAATTTGTTGCTGTGCTATTTTAAGGACCTCCTCAATTACTGTGATTCTTCTAATTTTCCTTTTAGTTTGAGCCTTAATTATAGCTCTGCCAAAAGCTTTTGCCATTATAATGAAAGAAAAGGTGATATAGGATCCCCTTGTTTGATTCCTCTAGATATGCTAAAAAACCCTTCAAGGGTACTATTATGAGAAGAGATATTTTTGGTGTTGAAATGCAACTATTAATTAAGTTGATCCATTGATGAGAAAATCCAAAAGTTTTGATTGTTTTAATAAAGAATCTCTAATCCACTTTATCGTAGCCTTTTTGGATATGTAACTTCATTAGCATACAAGATTCCTTACTATTTTGTACAAAATGAATTAATTCTTGGATTATGATAATACCATCAAGAATTGACCTATTAGGAACAAAACCTATATATTCCTCTGAAATGAACTTTGGTAGTACCTTTTTAAGTTTGTTGGCTAGTGCTTTTGAGATACTTTATAGATTGTATTACATAGGGCTATGGGCCTAAAATCTCCTAAATTCATAAGTTTAGTTTTCTTTGGAATTAAGGCTAGGAATATATTGTTGATTTCAGTTAGAAGGGATCTAGAATTCCTAGTTACCTCAATAGCCTTCCAAAGGTCTTCTACCAAAATATCCCAACATTTTTGAAAGAAAAAGACTTGAAAGCCATAAGGTCTTAGAGATTTATCAGGATTAAGTTGAAAAAAGGCATCTTTAATTTTTTCTTTGTTAAATTTCTTATTTAACTTTATATTATCTTTGGTTATTATTTTTTGGAATGGATCCTAACATCTTATTCTAAGCTATTAAATTTGATGATTCAAAATTATCAAGGATATCTGTATAATAATTGACAAAAGTTTTGGCTATCTCATTTGGGTTTTCAATTACCCATCCTATATTATTCTTGATTTTTATTATTCTATTAAATAGTATGATTATGTTTTTTTGGTATTTCTACCACCTTC